>JAWNNS010000648.1:4200000-4778165 GCA_035044605.1 Scaptomyza cyrtandrae
GCTCAACGACACCTTCGTAAAAGTCTACAGATATAAATTGTTGACAAATACTATGCAATGGCAAATGTGGTGCAGCATTTAAACACATTTGCAAGGTTGTGCGCAGTTTTTGTTCCTTTTCGTTGGCTGATTTACAGTTCTTGAGGCTCATTAGCATTTCGGTGGCTTTATATGTCACTTCGTCCTCATGTCTATAGAGATTAGGGCATAGTTTGCGCAACGTATCCGACACTGTGGCTACTCCTGCTTTATCCTTGAGATACCAATTAATAAGTGCAATGATTAGAAAAGCACAGACCTCAGAGCGCGTCATAAGTAGATCTCGAAACGTGCAGCATCGCAGCATTTTCTGATGTTCCGGCGACATTTGCTGGCAAAGTAATTGAAATTGTTTTTCAACAAGGATGCTCCACAGTGACATTACCTCACAAGCATGTTCTGTACA
Source organism: Scaptomyza cyrtandrae (assembly GCA_035044605.1). NCBI lineage: Eukaryota > Metazoa > Arthropoda > Insecta > Diptera > Drosophilidae > Scaptomyza > Scaptomyza cyrtandrae. The sequence goes on from JAWNNS010000648.1 coordinate 4,200,446, forward strand.
ACAAAATAAAGGGGTAAAAAACATTATATAAGATTTTGAGGTTTTCTAGAATCTTTACTCACTTATAAACTGATTTAATGCAGTCAACGAACGCTTCTCCTCGATTTGTGCCTGTTCTGTTGTTGGCATTTGACTATTATTCATAAAAACAGCACTGGATCTGCCCAAATGACTATCATATGGCATGCGTCCAGTAGCTAGAAATAAAAGAAAAAGTATAAAACACATTGAGGTGAGCGATTTTATAGTATTGAGCCAAGCTTCTGATTTTCGCATACCAGAAAGATCGTGCACGGAATGCTTGTCCAGAAAGCAACGCAAGGAGCGCAACTCGGCCAATAGCATTGTACAATTGCTATATGTGAGATTTGAACACAAGTTTTTGTCCACGCAATGTGTTTGCCAAACGGACCGCAACATACGCGATACATATATGTACAACCCATCATGTTTTGCTGAATAGATTATTTGGGTATTTTCATTATTCGGCGCTACGGTGTTTTGTTGTTGTTGAGCGGATGACTGTGAAACTGTAATTGTTATAAGAGCGCTTTTAAGATAATTGAAATAAAATATCGCATAATTAATATTACTTACTTGGACTAATTGGCTGATTGTACGGAGCACTCATCGCTCCCAGGTTTGGGGTATTTGGCATTGGTGTTGACATGTACATGGGTGGCATTCGATCTTTGCCAGAGACGCCCGCATTTGAGTGACCAACGCTCGTGTTATGCAAATTACGATTGCTTGCATTCATATAATGTTGTTGATAGCACGGCTCACCACCATATAGCATAAATGCTTGGGTTGCCCACATGGCAATCTCGCTGCCACTAAAGTCATCCGAAGTGGCTAATAGCAACGCAGTAACGCATGCTTCCCGTTCCGTTTGAGTTTGAAAAAACATTTTAATCATCTCGTGATGCGGTCCCTTGCATGCCAAAAGTAATTGTTCCAGTATATGCGCCGACTTGAGCAACTCGACAATATGTGTGCCCTGATTGGTAAGCATTACGACCTTGCGCGAATTGCGAGCATGATATAACATTGAAGTTGTCTCCGCCACGATTGGGTTATATAGCTCAGCCATGCTCCAAACGATGCCATCAAGACCCTCCAAAGCCGTCGATTCAACTAGATACGAAAAGTTTTTAAACGCTGCCGAACTTATTGACCATAGTAAATCCTGTTCCTGTTGCTGTGTGCTAACCATTAGCATGGTATTTTCACTATGGTATGCATCATGCACTTGCTTCGGTTTATTCGTCGTTGCATTTGGTGTGTAACCAGGCGGCAATCGTACATGCAGCAAATAAATACCCCTAGGTGTTTCAGAATCAGTTTGCATCATTGGGCTTGTTGTGTTTGGCTGACCAATGCCAAAATTATCTGTCATACAATTTAATTGTGGATGCTGACCATTTAATTTTGTGGTGGAAAAATAAACGCGAACACCACACTGCGTCACAGCCATGAGATGTAAAACGTTGGAATCATTCGTGGTAAGTGGACAAATAGTTTTTACGCTCTTAAAAATGGTTGGATCAACAGTTCTAAAACATAAACAATATATATACATATATACAATATTTGATACCTATGCATACTTACTTGATCAAGCTAGTTGCTTGAATGGCAATATCATTTTGCGATATCCTTCCCAATCTTCTTACATCCGATGTGTTGACGCCAATGTACCAAGCTTCGATCGAACTTTTTTCCGTGAGCACATAAAGCAGCTTGCGACTATTGTCAATGACAATTTTAGCAATAGGATCTGGCTCCTATATAAGTCAGGATTATTACAACATACATTTTACAATAAACAAATTTATAAGCAATTTACCGAAAATACTTTCAAAAAACTTGGCACTATATAAGATGCAATGCCTTGCGAATGATTTATCTTTTTACATCGCTTGCCAAACCAGGTCGACTCGGAATTATAATCAAACTCATATAGGCAACCATCGCGACCGCCCAAGAAAATGCGCCCGTCATCACTGCCCTGGATGTCATTAATGGGTCCATTTTCTGTGCTAAGCACGAATAGAGGTTTCCTCATTAGCTGCATTCCGTCTCTTAAACTATGCTGCTTCTCAAATGTCACTCCCAAAACGACGACTTCGTGGGATGTGGACAGGAATAGTAGATACTTAACAGAGTCCACCAAGACACCGGGCCTTGGCTTGACGATGCCAACGGCTATAATTAAATTCGTTAATCCGTCGTAGTAAGCAACGTCTCTGGCATGCTCATATGTCCATATATACAAATCAGAATCAACTACTAGCCAGGCGCGTCCAATTGCTGGTAACAGACCCATCTTACAGTGACATCTAATTGCTGCAGATTTTATGATACACATTTAGTTTTTATTGTACTATTAGCGTAGACGGTACACATTACTTACTCTCGAAATGATTTATAATCTCATTGGGTATTCCAGATCTTGTGAGTGTACGTAGTTGTTGTAGGTTATGTGCGTCACCAGAGGTTAATTGTGCTAGCGTCTGGTAATCATAGTCGTTGAGGCCGCTCATTGTTGCCCGGCCATGCTGACTGATGCCGGTTAACTATAATATACCAATGTCACATAAAAAAGAAAAATCAACGCCTTTTAACGCCAAATACCTCAAAAAGTTCCGGCTTGGTTCGGTCTCGAAAGTCGTGAAACTCGAGCATATTGCCCGCTATTTGTAAGACGTCTGGTGGCGGTGCTGTGCTATTCATTTTGCTATTTATTTTTTTAAAAACAAGTCAGGTTATAAAATACAATTACAAAAGTCTATTATTGTTGACGTCAAATAGTTTGAACACATAAAATTTTACAAGCTTCTTACACAGATATTGGCCCACGCCATACAACTCCCGCCATTAATTTTTTGTCTAATACTTCTGTCAACTTAACATATTATCGAAATGTTGTTTAACAGCAATTATAAATTTTATCAATAATCGGCTTTCTGTTGCTTAAAGTCATACTTTATACATATACTACAAGAGGAAGCATTTTGAATAATTATTAACAACCGAGTTGGTTGCCTCATGTCGGTTTGGCTGTCTATTTGCAGTATAGCATTCATATTTTGTATGCAGAACTCAATAACTATGCGTAATGATTTCAGGATTTTTCCTAGTCGTGCTTTCGTGTCTAATGTATTAATGTTTTCCAGCCTCGAGTTCAGCAAACTATTTTACGATCTGTTTAATATTACTTTAGAATATTACCACAGCAATGCATCTTTTTAACAGCTTATTAACTGGCCTGTTTTCGCAAATCATCGATACAGTTCAAGCTATCTCGTTGTTAATCTCCGAGTTTTTTTCGCAATCATTCCTAACAAGGTCGTTAAGTCAGTTTAATAACCTGTGCATGCCTTCAATATACTTAAAGTTTTGCATCAAACAGTATTTTCCAAAATTTAATAACCTTTTGAATTCCATTTGGTGAATTCATGCAAAACAGGTAACGGTCATTTCTTACAGTAACAAATTGGATCGCGGTGTGATTAACATTTTGAAATATGTTATAATATTTGGAAGCCCACAGCTGTATGCGTTGCTGTTAGGGTTAAGTAAATCATCCCTAAATACCACGTAAACCCAAACGCACAAAACCAATTAATATGCTTTTAAAAAAATTCCTTTTTGTGCTGTCGCTTTTAACAGTTGCACTAGCTGTTGATGACCCACAAAAACAAAAGGATAAGTCTACAAAACTGCCACCCTGCAAAGCTTGCACCGTTCTTGTCGAATCTTTTAATTTGGGACTTGAGAAAACAAAACGAGGCAAGCATGCCGGCGGGGACGCCGCCTGGGAGCAGGAGAAAATGCGTGCCTATAAAAGCAGTGAGGTGCGCTTTGTTGAAATCCAGGAGCAACTGTGCACGGAAGTCAAACGAGGACAAGACCATTGCCACACTTTGAGCAACGACCACGAGTCACTAATTGAAGACTGGTTTACACACAAGCAGGATGAAGAGCCAGATCTACATACCTGGCTGTGCATTAAACAGCTTAACGTTTGCTGTCCACCAAACACATATGGACCAACTTGTCAGCCGTGTACGGACTGCAATAATAACGGTGTGTATTTGCATGTTTTTAACACATTTTTAATAAGAATTTAATTATTTTTTGCACAGGCAAATGCAAAGGAAGTGGTACTCGCAAGGGGAATGGCCAGTGTCTGTGTGATAATGGCTATTCTGGCACAAATTGCAACGACTGCGATGAGCAACATTATGAAACGTTTCGCGATGCTTCAAAACTTTTGTGCACATCGTGTCATGTCGCTTGCGGTGACGGTGGCTGCAACGGTGCTGGACCAAAAAGCTGTCGCAAGTGCAAGGATGGCTGGCGCATGGAGACTGAAAGCGGTTGTGTGGAGATAAACGAGTGCTTGGATCAGCCGGACCGCACCTGTAAACCACAACAGTTTTGCGTTAACAATGAAGGCTCCTTTACGTGTTTGGAGTGTGATCGTTCCTGTAATGGATGTGATGGCGATGGACCGGATATGTGCAAGCAATGCGCTGATGGCTATAAACTTAAGGATGGCAAATGTCAGGGTGAGTAAATTAAATGCTTGACATCGTTGCTGCGTTAAAAACAACTATTCAATTTCTTGTTCGTTTTTCCATCAAACACAAAGATCTTTCGTCGGAACAACGTGACTCGTATGTGAACATCACACGATTGCTAACATACTTTGGCATGTGCATTGCCACCTGCGTAATCTTTCAGAGTTCCACACATATTGCATATATTGTTGGTGGAGCGGTGGCTATCTACATAGCTGCTTCTGAGTACTGGTTAAACTCAACGACGCAGGTCGCCCAAAAGCCCGAATTTGATACAAAGCAGCTAGAAGATTTGATTATGAAGTCATTATAAGCTCCAATCGACTAAATTGGACTGAGTTTAATTTATTCTGTGAATAATTCGTACAAGACCATCAATCTGCAGTATTTTCATTGTTGTACAGTTTTGTGTTTAAAATACAAAAAAAAACTTTGACAGTTTTTTAAACTTTGTTTGCAGTAGCGCTGAAAGCCGACAATGATCCAGATACGGTTCTTCAAGGGACCTTGTCGCGTGTGGATTTTTAGCGCACAAATATTAAACCTTTTTAGTCAAATTTAGTTTAATTAGTACATTACCAAAAAATATAATATAAAGTTTTATAACAAAAGCGCTAAATAATTCTAGAAAATGTACGTTGTTTTTGCAGATTTTATCAGTTCAAATATGTGTATTTTTTTAAAAATTCCATTATTGAAAAAAATATATATAAATAAATTCCATTTTTTGCTGAAAATCATTTTAGTTCTTTAGTAATTTATTATTATCGTTGAGATTTTGTTTTTAATGTCTTAATTGAAACTTATAGTTGCTTAGCAGTCAACACATGATTTGCAATAGAACAAGTAAGAAGGCTCTAGTCGAGAAATCCCGACTAGACGATACCCCGAACCCTATACTTTTCGCGTACAGTCAGTGCTTGCAAGTATGTGTGTGTGTGTGTGTATGTGTGTACGATTATACTGCATAATTGACTTAACTTAAATGCTCCATATCTCCGGTGTTTCCAAACCGATTTCAATAAAAATTTCACAGATTAATATTAATTCATCTATAGTTTTGAACGCCTTTACCAAGTTTTCCAAATTCAATATTTTGTTGTTATCTATCCCATGTGTATATCGGCAACGGGACTTATCGAAAATCGAAAACAAACTTGTACTGCCTAGGGATTAGTTATTGGACGTAGGTGTACTAACGGACAGTACATTCAAGTGGCCCAAAGATACCAAGCACCGGCTTGTTAACGCGCGGACCCAAGCATAAAGCGACCCACCTCCCGCCCATTCGACCGAGGGGCGCACCGCGTAACGTGCGGTTACGAAGATCGCGAACATGTAGACAAATGACGTAAGATAATTTTTTTTAGAGAGCATGCAGAAGTGGTACTAGTTATAAGGTGGGAAAGATTGTTATATAATGAACATAAGATCCGAAAAGGGATATGGATAGCATAGTTAGAAAAGCAAGCATGCAGGGCTATTGGTAAAAAATGTGTACTACTTCTAATATGTACAGCAAAGTTAATTTGGTTCATTAGTATGGGGGAATCTATTTCACCATTTATTAATTTGTGAAAAAATGTTATTGCTAGCATAGTTCTACGATGATTAAGAGAGGGAAGATTTATTAGTAAAAGTCTACTGTGGTAAGCAGGTAAATTAGTACTATTGTCCCAGTTAAGACCCCGAAGGGCAAAGAGCAAAAATTGTTTTTGTACCGATTCTATTCTATCCTGATGAGTCCTGTATTTGGGATACCATATACAAGATCCATATTCAAGAATAGGTCGAACAAGAGACACATAAAGAATTTTTGTTAAGTAGGGGTCGTCGAATTCCTTCGACCAGCGCTTAATGAACCCCAAGATACTTGATGCTCGATTTGAGATTAAAGCAATATGCTTGTCAAACTTAAGCTTTGGTTCCACTAAGATACCCAAATCCTCAACCAAATCTATCCGATCCAATGGTAGGTTATCCAGAAGATAGATATTAAAAAAAGGCATTCGCCTATAAAAAGACATAACTTTGCATTTACTGCAATTGAGATGCAGTAAATTTACTCTGCACCAAGTTTGAAAATTGTCTAAGTCTTTTTGCAGTCTATGGCCAGACAGAAGACTTGCAGCTGGCATGCATAATTTTACATCATCAGCATACATTAGTACCCGAGAATGATTAATAACAGACGGAAGGTCGTTTATGAACAGTGTAAATAATAACGGTCCAAGGTGACTTCCTTGAGGAACACCTGAAGTGACCTGCACCGCTTTAGATACTGAGCCATTAAAATAGGCTCTCTGAGTTCTAAAAGTTAAATAATCTTGAATCCAAAGAATAAGATTATTGGGAAAGCCCAAAAGTTTAAGTTTATAAATTAAAAGGAGGTGATTTACAGAGTCAAAAGCCTTACTGAAATCAGTGTAAATAACATGAGTTTGCAATTTGTCTTCAAAGCCCTCAATAACAAATGATGTGAATTCTAGTAAGTTAGTAGAGGTAGATCTATGTTTCATGAACCCGTGCTGGCACGGTGAAATCATAGATTTACAAAGATGTTGAAGATGAGAGGTTATTAGTTTCTCAAAAATCTTAGGGGTAGCAGACAACTTGGAGATACCCCTATAATTTTGAGCATTAGATTTGTTTACTTTTTTGTGCAAAAGAATCATATAAGACTCTTTCCAAATTTTCGGGAAAGAGCATAGCTCCACGGAGAAACTAAACAATTTATTCAAAGGTTTTAAAAGATCCTGAGCACAGTACCTGAAGATCACAAAGTAGTGTAGTAGCTCTCTGTGATTTCTGCTATGAAAATGCAATTTGAGGCATTAAGCTAATAGGGGTAAGGCATGACGACTGGTTGAAAACAAGGGCTATAGGTCGTTTGAAAAAATTCAGCAAATAGATCGGCAATGGCCTGATCTGAATTGGCTTTCATTTCATCATAGAATATGTTAGATGGAAGAGTCGATGTCTTGCGTTTCGCATTAACGAAATCAAAAAACCGTTTAGGATCCTGCTGAAACTGTAATCTTCACCTAATCAGGTAATTCCTGTAACATTGGTTATTGAGGACTGAAAAGTTGGAACGAGCAATCAAGTATGCAGAACAAGCTAACGGAGAGCTTGATTTTCTGAAACTCTTGTAGAGTTTTGATTTACGATTTCTTAGAATTGTCAACTCTCTGGTAAACCACACAGGTTTGTTTGACCTGTTTGGCGTTCCATAAGGGACACACAAATCAAATAAAGAATTTAAAGTATTATAAAGAAGTCTGATTGTAACGTTTAAATTTCAGACACGTAGAGGGTAGACCAGTCAGTCAGGGCCAACAGCCGAGTAAGTTTTGCAAAATCGGTTTTCCGAAATTGACGTACTCGGCTTAAGCGATTTCTACTGGGGCATACCCGGTAGGGTAAAGTGATCGGCACTTCCAACGTTGGGTGGTATAAATCCTCTGGATAAGATATGGGTTGTGATCGGGTAATGGATGAGGAGGATGGATCCAAAACAAAAACCAGATCAAGAATTTCATTAAGAGAATTTGGGATATCATTTATTTGATTCAATGATATCCCAAATAAATTAATCAAGAATTCATTCTGTGCCGAGGGGGTCAGTGCGCCAGAGTCGGGACAAGAAATCCAAGTAACTTCAGCAATATTGAAATCACCGAGAACTACAAGAAACGGACAGTATAGCAGACAAATGAGCATCGTAGACAGAGTTATCAGAGATACGGGGTATATACGAGCAGGTTATAAAAATACCAACACCATTAAAAGACAACTTAACAGCAACAAATTCTATATCTATAAAACCACCTACTATTACTGTCTTCGAAGAATAATTTTCATCAACAGCAATAAGCACACCTCCGCCACGTCGAAGCCTACGGTCTTTTCTATAGATACAGTATCTGTTGGATACTACTTCAGAATTAAGAATGTCTTACCGTAACCAAGTTTCAGTTAAGGCAATGACATGAAAAGGAAAAGCAAGGCTATTAAGATATAAACTACTGAGTTTGCTACAAATACCTCTTACGTTCTGATAGCCAAGTACCAAAGAAGTTGTTAGTTTTTTTAACTATTAGAATCGAGAAAAGTTTGAGGCAAAGCTACTGGGGTGGGAGATACAATCGGAGACCGAATTTCAGGAAGAGTTTCAGGTAAAGCTACTGGGGTGGGAGATAAAATCGGAGGCTGATTTTTTTTCCTGGCAGTATATTCATTAACAACAATGTGCTCCGGCCAAAACTCTTTACAACATATAGATCTAAAGTCTTGACTCGAGACACTGATTTTAAAAGAGAGATCGACGCGTTCATACATACGGGCAGACAGACGGACAAGGCTATATCGACTCGGATGTTGATGCTGATCAAGAATATATATAATTTATGGGGTCGGAGATGCTTCCTTCTGCCTGTTACACACTTTTGCAGAAAACCATTATACCCTTCTTACCCATTTTTAATGGGTTTAGGGTATAAAAACTAGATAAGTTATCTTTCTACTACTGCTAAGATAGTGCTTGCCATTTAAAATATATTTTCAATCAATAGAATCAGAATCTTAGTGCTTGCCATTTTAAATATATTTTAAATCGATAGAATCAGAAGTCTTAAATATCGATAGTCCGTGCCATTGCCTTACAGCTGAACTAGGGAAAGCGCGAACTGTTAAGAGCTCAAAATCGAATGGTTTCAAATGAAAATTTATGCAATAACCATAAATAAAATTTGATTGAGTTTAAGGGCTTTAAATTAAAAGAAATAAATATTTATGAAATGTAAGAAATAATAAAATTAACGATCAAGAGTAATAATTGGTGGCATCTATACGCATTTCCTGATTGAACACTGCGCATGTCCAACCCAAAGCGCGCTGGAACTTTGATGGTCACCGCATTGGAATGCGGCATGTTACTGCAGCAGCAGGAACCAGCAGCAGCAGTAGCAAAAGCATTTTTTGGCTCAGAAGGTCAAGCTGTTAAACGGTCTAAAAAATCAATGAATTGGTAAAAAAAAAACATTAGGCCACTGCAAAAACGTTAGATTTTTAATTAACAATCGTTACCCATATCCGGCGCGAAAAATCAATATACAGTAAACGTTTTAGGCAGCGGCAACGGCCAACTAGATTTCCATCATAAATCTATTTGTATATCCTGTTAACTAGCAGGCTTTTGCGTAACCAGCCAAAATAATTGCTGTCAAAACTATAAGTAGTGAACAAAAATAGAACATTAAAATTCAAAAATAACCATAAAGTGAGTTTTAAATTTCCAAAAATATTGTCAATGCTAAAATGTCTTCGGCGTCATCGTCGTCCACACCACAACCGTATGGCCTGACAGCGAACAATCTTGATAGAGAGTATCAGAGCTATAGTGGACCGACCGGCGTTGTAGCTAGTACCAGTAACAATGGACATCACCAACAGCAACGACAACAGAAACAGCAGGGGCAGGAACGTGAAGATGCTCTTGAATATTTTATAAAGTTCCCAAAACCGACATCCGATACGGATTTTGTGCTAATCAGTGGCAATGAGGAGCACAATAATGTGCCAATTGTAATGCTTTTGGGCTGGGCGGGTTGCCAGGATCGCTATCTGATGAAATATTCCAAGATCTACGAAGAGCAAGGGTAAATTATACAAATTTACACTATAGGTTTATCCCAATCACACGATGCAAATAATTGCATGCAACTTTCGGTTTTGTTGGCAAGCGAAGGAACTAGCCGTTAGTCGTCCCACATACCTTGCTTACAAAACATCAAAGTTAAATGCAATTAGTTGCGTCCAGTAGATGAATTGCTGAAATATCACCTTTGTTCCGATATACATATGTAATTGATTCCATAACAATCCAAACCATAATCTTTGAAAATTCAATAATGTTTTGCTTTATTAGATGTGAAGTCGTTTCTAATGTATTTTTGCGGTTTTATGGTTTGATGAGTATGGATTATTTGAGATGATAAAAAAGATTTTTCTAGCACGTCATGTTAGGAAGAATAATCTTAATCAAAATCCCCATTTTTCTCAAATTCTGAAAACGCTAAGATAACATCAGAAACAAACATCTCATAGATTTGTGTTATTTATGAAAATTAAATCAAAATTTTATAAATATTTAAAATGTTAAATATTATAGGATTTGTAAGAACACCGAAACTTTAAGAAAATTGTAGGTTTGTAAATTCATCATGCAAAAGCTACTCAAAAACGTTATGCTAAATTAATTTAGTTAACCAATTTGATAATCTTATATATTTAAAAAATAATAATTATGAGCCAAAGCTAAAAAAGTTATAGTGCATTTTTTACCGAAGCTTAGTATAATGCTGAAAGTAGAAAGGACCTTGGTAAGATTTTTTAGACTTTTGAAAATAAATGGTAATAAAAAAATTTAAAATCTGCCTAAAAATGTGAAAAATAAAATTTTCATGTCAGACATTTCCATTCCATTTTTATGTACCTTTCAAAACAAATACGATTTTGAAGTCGATTACTCAGAGATACAAATTTATAAAGTTTGAATTTAATAAACGTTTTTAAGGCGACGAAAATTAGTTTCAGATGAATAATAATATAGATTAATAACAATTAAAATAATAATAACAATTTTTCGTTGTGATTTTTTATTAGGTAACTTCAAACCGAAAAAAAGCATCCTTAATGAGTGCTTTCTATATCTAGCAACACTCACAATATTTCAATTCAATATGTATATCAATTCTATCATAAAATGTGTACCGCATTGAAGGACCCTATAAAGAGTATATATATATTGATAAGCATTGCGAGCTGCATCAATAGTGCCATGTCCGTCTGCCATATAACAATAAGTTTTTCTATAATAAACATGTTGTCTTTGCAAGAGTATGTAATATTCGGCTTGCTGAAGATAACCTTCCTTACTTCTTGTTGTAACCTTTACCTTCGCTATTGTAATCTATTTTCATAGCATACTTTGGCGTTAAGTTATTTTTGAAGATTTCGATTTATTTACAGACTAATAACAGTTCGGTATACGGCGCCAGTTGATACTCTGTTCTGGAAGCGCAGTGAAATGATACCCATTGGCGAGAAGATACTTAAGCTGATTCAGGATATGAACTTTGATGCGCATCCGCTGATTTTTCACATATTCTCCAACGGTGGTGCCTATCTCTATCAACACATCAATCTGGCGGTGAGGAAACACAAATCGCCGCTACAGGTGCGTGGCGTAATCTTCGATTCGGCACCTGGGGAGCGCCGAATTCTTGGCTTATATCGTGCCATAACCGCTATATATGGCAAGGAGAAGCGTTGCAACTGCTTGACAGCATTTGCCATAACACTGACCCTGAGCATTATGTGGTTTGTTGAGGTAAGCTTCTAACTTACGTGAAAATTTGATTTGTTTAATTTTTGTGCATTTTTTGCAGGAAACTTTCGTGGCTTTTAAGAATTTGTTTTTCAAATCAAGCATGCCTTTGCACGCGAGTCCATTTAGTGAGTTAAAGAATGAGACGAACAAATATCCGCAACTATTTCTATACTCCAAAGGAGATGTTGTTATACCCTATCGTGATGTTGAGAAGTTTATAAGATTGCGACGCGATCAGGGCATTGATGTGTCGTCGGTATGTTTTGAGGATGCTGAGCATGTGAAAATCTATACCAAATATCCTGCTCAATATGTGCAGTGTGTGTGTGGTTTTATAAGGAACTGTATGACAAATTCTGCCTACCAGCTGGCCGACAATGATGATGCTATTGATTCGGGTTCTACAGAGCAGCAGCTGCAACAACAACAGCGTCAGCAAGGAGGCACTTTGAAATATGACTAATTTCGGTTGAAAAAAAAAAAACGATATTATTGCTCGCTAGGGCCGAGGAAAACGCATCAAACGAATGTGATAGGCTGCACAACTTAACTATAACTACAAAACACAAACACAAACTAACTATTTGCAACACATTCATAACATGAAAGTGCAGAAATTTTAAATGAAAATTATTAAATATAAAACTTATTGCAAGCGTGCGCATGGCGCTCGCTACTCGCTTTAATGTAGAAACGAATTTAAGAGTTACTCGATCTAAACGTGAATTCTTATACTATTTTCCCCTTTTCCCTTACGAAATGCACAAAGCGCAAATGAAATAAAAAAATTATGAAAAATATATTATATCATGCGAACTTCATTTTTGAAATAACATTTACACTGACGACAGCTGGGTGCTATGCTACGGCTTACCAGGGTCGTGTAAACTATCGAAAGTGTGGGGCATTCCCATAATAGTCGATAGCTTTTGAACAGACGCCATCTTGGAATGTGCAAAGAAGAAGAAGCGAACAAAAAGCAAGCGAAAAATCATTAAGCGTATTTATTTGAATGTATAAATTGCAATAATCTATATATTTAAGTTTAAGCACATATATTAAATGCTCTACTTAAGCATATAAAAGAAAACCCAGCACAGCTGCCACGTTGCGTTTGCCCAAAAAGGCTTAGCCAGAAAAAAAAATCGAACTCCGACGGCCCGAAGGTATCACACACAAACACACGCACACACAGGCAACACATCAGTGCATGCAAAAGCGGAGGTTGAAGAAGCAGAGAGTGTTACTCCATTTAATTTAGCAAACCAACTTGGATCTTAGGTAAATAAAATAACGTTCCAGGGTACCACATTATAGACATTCTTCCATCGTCACCCGTTGCCCCGGCAAACGTTGAGGCTGAGGTGCGCGCTTCGCGAGTGTCTGTTTGTGCGCGCAATTAATGCATAATTTATGTTGATCCATTTGATTTTTGCAGACGCCGTTGCCGACTACTGGTCGGTCGCAAGCGGCGATTGTGTTGCGGGAAGGTGATATAACTTAACAACCACGACAGCTTGCAGCGGACTATGTCTGACTATTTGCGCCAGCAAAAACAACAAGAGCACACATAGCCATGGCTGCGACGAGAAAATTGCAAGGTAAGCACAATTCCATTCATATATACATATTAACATATGTATGTATGTATGACTGAGAAAGTGTGTGTATGTGTTTATATACTGAATATCGATAATACTCTCGACAGGCGAAATTGATCGATGTTTAAAAAAGGTAGGTGAGGGCGTGGAAACGTTTGAGGATATTTGGAAAAAGGTACACAATGCAACAAACACCAACCAGAAGGTAATTACTATTACAGCATCTATTGGTGTGTTTTGGATTTTATCTTATATTTCCCAATTCTTAAACATTACAGCAAAAGCATCTGCAGGAGAAATATGAAGCAGATCTTAAAAAGGAAATTAAGAAGCTGCAAAGATTACGAGATCAAATCAAATCATGGATTGCATCCGCTGAGATCAAGGATAAAAGTGCGCTGTTGGAGAATCGACGGCTCATTGAAACGGCAAGTTTTTAAAAAATAGCTATAATTTGTTAGCAATATTTTCAAAATTACTTGCCTAATCTTCTTAAAGCATCGAGGCCGTCCATTTTTTTATTATTTGGCAACTCTAGGTTTATAATTTTCTTGATATATTTCCATTAGATTTTTATCCAAAAGTTAAAAGCTTTTTGTGATATGATAATGATGATGAACAAAACGTAAAAGTTTGCTTAATATTAATTGATTCTCTTTGCAATTTTCCTACAGCAAATGGAACGCTTTAAAGTGGTGGAGCGGGAAACAAAAACAAAAGCGTATTCCAAGGAAGGATTGGGTGCCGCACAAAAAATGGATCCAGCGCAAAGAATCAAAGATCACGCGCGCAATTGGTTAACCAGTTCAATAAGTACACTGCAAATTCAGATAGATCAGTATGAGAGCGAAATTGAGTCTCTGTTAGCGGGGAAAAAGAAACGTCTGGACCGCGATAAACAGGAGCGCATGGATGACTTGAGAAGTAAGCTAGATCGGCATAAATTCCACATAACCAAACTGGAAACACTGCTGCGACTGCTGGACAACGATGGCGTCGAAGCGGAACAGGTTAACAAAATAAAGGACGATGTCGAATACTATATTGATTCATCGCAAGAGCCAGACTTTGAGGAGAATGAGTTCATATATGACGACATTATCGGTCTTGATGAAGTCGAACTGAGCGGCACGGCCACAACGGACAGCAACAATAGCAACGAAACCAGCGGCTCCCCTAGCAGCGTCACCTCCGGCGGCAGTCCATCCCAATCGCCAGTTACAGTACAGCAGGTGTTACCCACATCCTCCTCATCCTCCGTACAGCAACAGGTAGCGACGGCAGGAAGCAGCAGCAGTGCTGGTAGTGGCACCAGCGCCGCCAGTGCAGCGCAATTCCAGCATTTGCAGGCTGTAGCGGCTGCAGCCGCTGCCGCCGCCGCCGCACAGCAATCGAATGGCAATAATGTGGGTTATGCGAGCGATACCAGCGCAGCTTCATCCTCAGCGACAACGTCCACCGAGGCAACAACAGGGGGCGATAAGCGCAACAAAAGCAGCGAAAGTAGTGCTACCAGCAGTAAAGTCAAGGTAAGACTAACCATATAGAACAAATTATATTACAATTATTAGCAGAAGTTAGTCAGATAGTTTTCAAAGCTTAATACCGTTAATTAAATATGTTTTTACCCTTAAAATCTCGGCTATAGCATTCCACGTTCATCGTATGAGTTTTTGCTCTTGATCAGGCACTCTTTCCTAGACCTCTTATATGTTTGTTTTCCTATAGAAATTTCATAATCGGAAATAATCAATTTGTATATATTAATATATCCAATTGCAGCAGCAACCTCAGCAACAGCCGATCAAGCCGACGCCAGTGCGTGCCACAGCAAAAGCGCCCGCGGGTAGTGATAGTAAGTACTCAAAACATAATTCTTATTTATATTTACATTATTTAATGCGTAACTCAAATAACCACTTTATTTGCTTAGCAGCGCAAGTCAATAAGATTATGAGCTCAACGCCCAGCAAAAACCAGCAGCAGCAACAACTACCGACGGTCGCTTCCGTTTTGGCATCAAGCGGTACACAGAACAACAACAACAGCAGCAGCAACAACATCAACAACAATAGCAGCAGCAGTAGTAGTAGCAGCATTGTCGCTGCCAGTGGTCACAATCCTGCCGTGCAGCCACATGCCCCAACGCCTGGTCTAAATACATCCAGCGTTGCCGTGTCCGCGGGCACAGCAGCAACAGCGGCGGCAGCAGCAGCAGCAGTAGCATCGACGAGCAACAGCAGCAGCAGCAACAACATTCAAGGCCAATCTGTGATTCAAGCGACACCAACAATTGCATTTGCAGCGGTGGCTAAACACAACACATGTAAGTCGCCCTATTAGACCACTAACTTGATGATGGTTATAATAATATACTCATGTCCTTTTTTAACATTTTTTTTTTTGGTATCATTAGCTTTAATGGAAAATGGACCTGTGCTGCAACAACAGCAGCAGGTGACAGCGCCAACGGTGGCCGCCATTGTGAGCGCTAGCGCACAGGCCCAACAACAACAACAGCAGCAGCAACAACAGGCGGCGCAATTATCCAATCTTCAAACGAATTCCTCACACTTGCAAAACGGTAATCTTAAATGGGCAAAACTGAATCGCATCTTTATTTATAACACACAAGCTTTCGTGAGTGTTTAATGTATAAAATAGACGCCTTCAACATTATAAAGTGTTAATATATATAATATATGTATATTCTTGATCAGCATCATAAGCTGATTCTGATTTAATGCAAACTATTTCGCTAAATCTGGATATTTCTTCGTCTTTTTTTGTCGCCTAATTCGGTCGCATCAGAGAAAATGTTTAAATTTTGTTAGTCAGTTCGCTTGCACATCCCAGCACTTGATTTTCAAGTGTTTTCTAATATCACATTAACAATTGCGCAACAAATTTTTTAAAATATTTTTGCTGTTTGACAAAAATATAATGAAAAAACAGAGTAGATTTAAAAATAAATATGTTAAATTGCGTGCACATTCTCTCGTCGTCAGATGAGTTCTTGTTACAAAAAAAATCGTTTTCAAGTCATTAAAAGAAATTCAAGACCAACCTTACCGCTCTTTGGTATAAAGAGCGAATAAAAAACGAATATTGACTTAATAGGCGAAATAAAATTTTTTCAAACAGAAGCAAGAAACGTTAATTTTAAAAGCGCAAAAAAACTGTTTTTCTTAGTGTGCCTATATTTATTATTCCATTAAATATATTTTTAAAATTATTTTCGTTGTAATTTGCAATCAATTAGAAGTCTTTGCATGTACTTTGTCCACTTTCAGGCTTGCCGGTCTCACTCAGTAGCAGCAGCAGCGGCAGCAGCAATAGCAGCACCAACAACAACAGCAATGCTGTCGATGCAATATCATTGAAAACCATGGCACAGGAAGCCATTAATCGATCCGTGATCGAACCCAATTCCCTAAATCAGCAGCAGACAAGTAACATTGACACGAGACAGCAGCAGCAACAACAACAACAGCAGCAGCAAGCAGCGCAACAATCGTTACTGCAACAGCATTTTAGCACCGAAACAACTGCCAACCAACAACAACAACAGCAGCAGCTTCAACAGCAGCAAGCGACAGCCGCAGCAGCAGCAGCAGCTCAACAGCAGCAGCAACAACAAAACGCAGCGGCAGCAGCAGCAGCGATTGGAACGATTGTTGCTGCTGCCAGTAATGGCCCTACAGCTGGCAGTGGACTCATGAATATGGCAAATGCTGCCGGTCAGCCGACAAGTGGTAGTGGTGGGATCGTTGTTGCAGCCAATGCTAAAACACATCAAACCCAACAGCAGCAACAACAGCAGATGCCAACAACTGAGGCCCACATACCACCACTGCTGGGCGTTACGCCGCTGGGTCCAACGCCGCTGCAAAAGGAGCAACAGCTGCAGTTCCAAATGATGGAAGCCGCATATTATCACCTGCCACAGCCCATTGATACAGAAAAGCTACAAACATATTTTCATCGCTCACCAGTGCAAACGCCAGCGCACTATCCCCAGGTGAGTCAGGTATAAATTGGATGACTTGTAATCCTACATGGCTATAGCTTATAACATTTTTTCCCCCCAAACCTAAGGCTCAGCTGCCCATCTACGATACCGTTGAATTCTATCAGCGACTCTCAACGGAGACGCTCTTTTTTGTATTCTACTATATGGAGGGCTCCAAGGCGCAGTATCTCGCCGCCAAAGCGCTTAAAAAGCAAAGCTGGCGCTTTCACACCAAATACATGATGTGGTTTCAACGGCACGAAGAGCCCAAAATTATCAACGATGATTACGAACAGGTACGCTTACGAGAAGATATATAGTACATAATTGGTTGTAGTTACTGCAGTTAATTACACCAATTAAATTAGATACCTTTACTTGCATGGTTTTATACTAGTGCTTAGATCCAAACCAATTACACCAGCTCAGGGCCCGTACATCAAAGTGACAAAATCATCCCTAAGGTATTAAAGCCAAGTAAGGCTCTAGACGAGATAAGGACAAACTGAAAGTAAAAACTTGCTTTTGAATGTGCGTTTTTTTTAACTCTGACATACTAAAAATAATATAAGTAAATAATATTGGCAAGTTCGCCAGCAGGTTCAGACAAAAGACATGAGGCTCATAAGGTTATTTAAATACAGGTTCTTTGAATTCAGTTGTGGTGGCTAGCTAAATCTTTAACTATTGTACAGCCCAAACGGTAAAATATAGCGAAATAATTTTGTCCGCGAAATGATAGCATATGGTCGAAGGTTAACACTGAGATTTGATTTGTGCACCTGCAGGTCATATCCATAATCACAATCCACAATAATTCATAATTCAGACTGCAAGCTTACTAATTATTTTGAATAAATGCCACAAATACCCTTTTTTTGGAAGACAGTAAACAGATAACTGTACAGTTAACTGAAATATCGTCAAAAGCTTTCAATGGGTTGAAATAAGTGACGCTTAAGCTAGCCAAAAATTCGAACAGATTGTTGTCGGGAGTTGCCGGGTAAGATTCCTTTCCTCAGTCATAGTTTCATACACGATATTTTAAAGCTAAACAGTTGTTAAACATAAGGTCACTTATGAAAACGCGTTGATCTCAGAGACCAATGAAGCTAGAGGCTTCAGATTTGGAATACAAGTTACCCTTTTAAGCACCACAAGATTGATTTAAATTATCTATTACTCAATAAACAAATTCAACATATTGCAAAATAAATCTTAAACTTGCCGAAAGCTAATTGTTTGTGAAAATTTTATCGATGAGGAAACATCGGAGACATCGAAAAATATAGTTTAATTAAGCTTGCATTAGTGCAATATTGAAGCCATTTTTCGTGTGCAGAATATTTCCTAGTCGAGTTTTCTTGAATAGAGCCTTGTTTTAATATTACATTTCTTATTATTCTGCTTTTTATGCTTAAGTCTGTAATTCTAACTCTAAATATATTTTAACTAATTGTGATAATAGGATATATATATTAAAAATTACATTTTGTTTTAGGGTACGTACATCTACTTTGATTATGAGAAGTGGAGTCAGCGGAAGAAGGAGGGGTTCACCTTTGAATACAAGTACTTAGAAGACAAGGAGCTAATTTGAATGCTGCGTTGTTGTGATGCAGATGCATCGGCTGTCTAAATGAAAACCAATCCATTACCACAATAAAAATCAATAACATATTACAACTTTCATACAACATACCAGAGCAGACACTCATCCCAACAAAATCGCGCACCTACAAACAACTATTTAGTACATACAAAAATCAATATAACAAACTAAATGAGAGATCATATGTAAGAAGCTGAATAGTAAGCAGGCCGTAAGAATAAGTGAAAAGGAAGCAAAATGAAGTATGATTCTGAGATCCTACTTGTTCGGAAAATGCATGTAAAAACATATGCTTTTTTATATAAATGTTTAATTGTTTTATATATTTTTTTTTTTATTAAGATTTGCAAAAAGATAAAACTTAAACTATACAAAATGTACACATTTCATTTTCTAGAAATTTCACCCGCAAGCCCTCCAGTACAGTCAGTCAGTTTGAAAGCTCTCCTGTAGTTATATCGCTTAGCGTCTCTTCATTCAGCAACACTCCCAGCTCGAGTTACCGCCCCTTCTCCGCACCTGCATCATGTATAAAGAGCGCAGCAGTGTGCAGTGAATACTTTTAATTTAAACATTTAGTGCACCGATTTTTTGAGTGCGTTTGAGTAGAAACGTAAAAAAAAACTCGTGAGAATAAAAAAAAAACAAAAAAAACTTCAGCTGATCTTATTTAAATATAATAATGTAATTACGATTACTAAGATCATTGATTAAGTTGAGCATGATAATGATGCTGCAAAGCAAACAAACAACAAATTATTGCGTATATACTTTTTTAAATGTAAGCAAAATAAAAACAAAACGTGAGTAAATAGTTAAAAAATTTTAGTGTTTTTAATTTTATTATGTAATTTACTGTTTTCGTTTTTCTTTTCCTTTTTAGCCTGTTTGATCCTCAGACCGTTTGAGCCTCAGTTATATTCGTTTAAATGTTAATAAGTCATATATAGTCAAATGATATAAACAAATGCATTTTAGAATGTTTTTGCGTAAATATAGCATTTTTGCTAAACAAAAAAACGAAACACATATTTAACAATTTTACAAGAATAGTTTTAAACGAAAATATTGAACAAACGCATGCAAAATAACATGAAAAACATTTTAAAATTTATTAAAACAAAAAAAAATCGCATTAAAATATACATACATACAATAATACGCCGCCCACTGCATTATAAATTTTTTACAAATTTAATTGTATGGCCTACTCCTAGATAACCACAAGGTGAGTCATTAAGTGTGATTTTTGGCATTGACTCCACCGTTCCTATTGTTATAAACAATAACTGAGCGTTATTGAATCAATGCTGCTGATGTCTTTGTGTTTGGCCATTTAAGTTGTGTCTAATAAAAAACTTTTTGGCCGATCTATCGTCTGATTATTTACTTACGGGCCGAGTCGATTCAACTTTTTAAAAAATCAACTAATTGATTGATTAATGGTAAATTTCATGCCCTCATTGTAATTGAGCGAATCTCCCGCAGTTCCGAATTTCCAGAAAAATGCAATTTTCTGTTTTGCTCTCCGCACAAAGAAATTCTTAATAGTGAATATCTCATAACTACGTTAATTGTTCCCATTAGAAATGAAAATTAGACTGTAATTATTTGGAAGTGAATACAAAAATTTCTTGATCCATTTATTGATGCATATCTTCTTTGTAATGCGTATACTGGTTCCGCTTAGTTTTAGCTTATTTATTTTCAAAAGTCGTTGGTAAAGGTCTTTAAAATTAGCTGCTTATACCCTGAAAGTCGGTAAAAGGGGTATAATGGTTTCGTGCTGCCCGTCCGTCTGTAGGTATGAACATAGAGAAATCTTGACTAAAAGATACGCTAAACCCTATACTTAAGGCGTTCATTCAGTGCTTGCAAGTATATATATATATATATATATATGTGTGTGTGTGTTTACGCGCATACCGCATAATCAACTTCAATGTTCCATATTCTCCGGCGTTTCTTAACCTATTTTAATAAAAATTTCACAGATTTTCATTATTTTGTTCAATGTTTCAAACGCCGTCTCAAAGTTTTCCAAATTCAAGATTTTGTTGTTATCGGTCCCATGTGTATATCGGAAATGGGATGAGTTATCGTAAACTTGAAGCAAAGTTTTCCTGCCTAGGGATTAGGCGAGCTTATGTTCAAAATCTGGAGTCTCTAGCTCTTATATTCATACATACTGACAGACGGACGGACAGACAGACAGGAGTATTGATGCTGATCAAGAATATATATACTTTATGGGGTCGGAGATCCTTCCTTCTGCCTGTTACATACTTTTGCCCAAAACAATTATACCCTTCTTCCCATTTTTAATGGGTCCAGGGTATACAAATTTGCTAGTGGCAGGGTTGAGCATGGCCAAACATTGCACGAAACCAATAACTATATATATATACCAATTTTAAAAACTCAATCAATTATATTGTGTTATAATGTATTTGCACATACGCTTTCCGTTTGCGTATTGGATTTTATTACATATACAAAAAAACTTAACAATCTACCGAATAAAAAGGTAAATTAGCTTATTGCATGCAAGCAAGAGATATTCGTACAGTACATGGAACAAGAATCGGCGACTATATGTGGACATAACTGGCATGGAATATTATAAGTATAGATATGTTTATACAAATTGGAATAACTAAGAGACTGTTGTGGAAGTTGTACCCCACACGACATCATCATCTTCGTCGTCATCATCGTGACCCCATCCCTGATTTGCCGATTCCTGACCATTTAAGTTGGTCAAAGCAGCTGCAAAGCGACTCGCATCGATTTGTATAACTTCTCCAATTGATGATAATTCAGTTGTTGTTGCTGCTGCTGACTTTGTATCAATAACTGGCTCCATGTCCTTGAAAAAATCAAATTCAGCCGGTTCCAAGCTATTCAATGATGTTGTCAACTGTACTTGAATGTCTAGAGCACTTAGATCATCCATAACCTGTCGATGGATGGAAGGTGGAAGTGCTTGTATTGTGGCGGAGCTAGCGGTGCGAAAAGAATCGGTCGTGGAGGAAGGATGTGTGGCCTGGGTGGAGGTGCTGCTTGTTGTGTCCACGTTGCTTAGATTGTAATCATCCAAAGCGGCAGCCTGTTCTTGTTGTTTAACATGTAAACGCTGCAGTTCATCTGGATTTTCCCAATCTGACCACACTTCCTCCTCTCCGTCATTATCATTTTTGCTATTGACCAGCGTCTCATCATGCGCTGTGATGGTGTTGGAGCTATCTGAATTGTTTTCCAATGGTTTCTCACTCAAGTTGATGATACTCTTGTCATCCTCGCCTCCATCGGGACTCAAACGCAATGGCATTGGCGCCACATTACTGTCCATTGCTGGCAGCGGGCTTCCAGAGACCATATATTCCACTACATCATTTGCGTTACCATTCATGAGCGGCGTAATGGAGCGCGGCTCTGTCCACTGAACGCTGCTGTCTGTTGAAACGGCGGCATGGGGACGACCATCTGAAAAACAACGCCTTCGATCGCCACCAAGTACAGTGGCTGCACCCAAAATGGGCACAAGATCAGCAACGGAACGCAACGTTTTGGCTACCAAAATATCGTTGGTATCATTCATGCCCAGCTGTAAATGCGGTAAAATTTCCACCAGCAATTGCTCATCACTCAGTAAACGCACATACTCCATGAAATAGTCGAGCAAGATGAGGCGAATCTGTGCGTCACGTAGTCGAAACATTTTCAGCACATGTGGCAAAAGATGCTTCACATAGGTTTGCGGTGAGAATAGTGGTGCAGTGCATCCATTTTCCGTCTTGGTACGCAGCACAAATGGCGTCACGCAGTGTTGAGCGGTGGGATCAAGAAGTACCATGCGAGAGAGCAGATCACTGGCCAACTGCGAAGCAACGATCTGCTCATCGAAGCAACGCAATCGCTCAATTAAACTGCTAAAGAATTGTTGGCGCTCTGCGACCGATTTAAGTGGCAACTCAAACAGAAATGAATGTATGAGAACGAACTCATGATTGAAATACGGATGCAATAGCACAGCGGATAATTTCGGACGTAACTCGATATTCTGATGTTTTAGATGTGTGCTGCAATAATCGCGAAATTCCTGTACATGCGGTATGGCCGCCGAATCGCCGGATTTATTAGTGAGAATTTGTTCGCAGAGCGTTGCAAAGGCAAACTGTTCTAGTGCCAGATTATTGTTGTCATTTGGATCGATAGCCAGCGATTGGCGAAAGCTGTGCGCCAGTTCAATGAGCTGTTTGTTTAGCTCTTTCGCTTTCCATACATACTCAAATCCGGCCAAACGCCAATTGCCTTTATCCGTCACGTATATGGATTGTGTGCAAATATTCAAATGTCTAGCATGGGCCTTTTCAATAAGAAAAATTAGGCTACACAGTATGGTGCGTAGTCCCAGGCACACTTGTATATCGCTTTGTTGGGCAAGCACATTACTTAGCGGTCGGACACGTTCCGTGGCCAAATGTTTTTGCCCGGACTGATCCCAAGTGGACATATATTTTAGTATATATGGATGCCGAAAAATCATCAGATTCTGTACACAGAAATATGGTATTTAATATTTAATTCTTTTTTTTTTGTGCATCAGCTTACCTTAATGGCCCGCTCCATTGGCCCCTGGGCTGCCCACAGTTGTCCTTTCACCAAAACTTCGCCCGTGAATATGGAAAGCAATTGGCCACCGCCGCCTTCCTCGTTGCATGTTGTTGGCGATTCAGCATTGTAAAGCGCCCAAAAGTCATTGACCTCGACAGCGTTTTTGTCAATTATAAGCCCTTTTAATTTGCTACCTTCATTACCCATGTTTGTTTTTTATAAACATTAATAAATAACATTTATGTTACAGCAACGTACTAGAGCTACGTAAGTGCAACAGTTACGTATGGTAGTATAACATATGTTATGCCAAACTTCAGTGCTGTGAAATCATAATATATTATTTGCGTGTGCAGCACTGGTCATTGTGCACCATCTAGAAAAACGAAAAGTTTTTGTATCTATTATTGTTTATATGTGATTTACAAGTTTAAGTTAAAATGGATTTGTACGATGACATAGATGCCAAACCGCGAGCCAGCCAAATGGATGGTTGGTCTTCGGGTATCAAAATGTTGCAAACCCAGCTGGCAATAAAAAAAGCCCAGCCGCCCAAACCCAAGACGAGGGATCAAATAAAAAAACCGGTAAGGGGATATATATAAATAAACCTTACACTTTACTACATTTATGAAGATATTAATTGTTCGAATTCACAGCTAATGACGCCAGTTGTTAACTTGCGTGCTAGACGCAACACTGATTCGGACAGCTTTGCCCCAGTGGCTCTCGCCATTAAGCCAATTATTACCAGCACCACAGTAGCTCCGGCACCAGTGCTGGAGAGCATTAAAACGGATGACTGGGATTTTGTGGACGAGTACGACCCACAGTGGCCCAATGAGTATGAGAAGCTTAAGGACAAAACAAAGAGCAATGACAAATCGCGTAGCAGTGGTGGTGGTACCGGTGCGGGAGGCGGTGGTGGAGGAGGTGGCAACGGCAGCCGCGAGGAACGTGATAGGGATAGGGAGCGAGATCGAAGCAAACGGAACCGCATAGGACGTAGGGAACAACACAACAAAAATCAAGACAACACGCCACCAGCAATGAAATTTAGCGGATTTAGCCAGCGGCAAAGCGATGAGGACAGATTCAGCCCGCCTTCGCCTGGCTCGGTGGCCAAGCAGGGTGGTGGTGCGGCAATAGCACCACCTCCTTCACTATCCATTGACAATGGCGATGGTGCATCAAATGTAACAATACCATATTCAGCCAGCTCGGTCGCTGCAAAGATAATGGCCAGATATGGGTTTAAAGATGGCCAGGGATTGGGTAAATCGGAGCAGGGTATGTCGGTAGCGCTGCAAGTAGAGAAGACATCCAAGCGCGGTGGTCGCATCATACACGAAAAGGATGTTGTGTTCTTGCCGCCACTAGCGGCACCCTCATCACCACCACCACCACTTTCCCAGTTGCCGGCTGCAAATGCACCGCCCGCTGTATTGAGTCCCAATCGGGCAGTAGCTGCCGCTGGTGCTATCATGCCTCCGCCAGCCTTGCCGCCAAGCGTAGCACCTGCAGCAGCCAGTGAACCCGAGCCAACCATAACTGAGATTATGAAGGCGCCCAGTAAAGTTGTGCTTCTGCGCAATATGGTCGGACCAGGCGATGTTGATGAGGAGCTCGAGCCCGAAGTAAAGGACGAGTGCAATACCAAGTATGGTGAGGTGATCAGTGTCATCATTCACGAGGCATTCGGTACCGTACCCGAAGATGCTATCAAAATTTTTGTTGAATTTAAACGCATTGAAAGTGCCATTAAAGGTGGGTTAACATTTTATTCTTTAAATTTTTAACATAACATTTTTATACTCAACAGCTGTTGTGGATTTGAACGGTCGTTTCTTCGGTGGTCGGCAAGTGCGTGCTGGTTTTTATAATTTTGATAAATTTAAAAGTTTTCAATTAAATTAAGCAAATAAAATTTATACATTTAATTAAACTTAAAGCGATAACTGTTAATTCTTTCTATCTTTTATGTAAACATTTGTTAATTTAACAGAAAACATTTCGTGTTATCGATAACTAAATCGGATTTTGACAGATCTACTTATATGTTGGTCAGCTATACACGCTACGACCATTCGGAGTCTAATAACTGTGAAAGGTATACAATATTTAAAGAAAATTTGTGTTTCAATTTCATTGGCTGTGCCTCTTTTTCACATCTTCAAGTAATTATCTTTTATGGCAATTAAAGGCTTGTTTAATCAAAGCAAGCGTTTGGTAAATTTACTGACAACTCACAATAGCTAGTTGTATCGTGTCTAGTACACATAGCCAGTGAAGAGGTTTGGTTTGAGAACTGAAAACAATTATCGCAAATATTACTCGCTTTCGCTGCGTTGCAAAATTGATAAACAAAAACAACATAAACGCCAAGGTGAGTTCTTAACTTTGCTTGGTTTATTCATAGCAATCAATTGGTTGTGTGTTAAAATATGTGCAAACAATCAGAAAAACTCAGAATTGTGTTGTGTGCTTTTTTTTCCTTCTTGGTTTTTGCGCGAATACATAAGCCAAAGCAAACGACCAGATAGCAGCAGAACGGTAAATTCTCCAAATGTCAACGACACACAAGCAACTTGTAATTAAATTCAATTAAGCTGCAGCTAGTGCTTAATTTGTGTATCAATGTTCACAAGTGAAAAAAGGAAATAAAGAAAAAAGATATAAAAAAAATAAACTACACTACGCAGAGTGCTACCTCTCCAGGCCGCCCTCGCCCTCCGTTGTCCCCAATTCACGTTGAACTCGTGCTCAGTGTCTGCAGCTGTGTTTGGTTGTTTTTGCTGTAACTGCAGCAGCGAGAGAGACACACACACACACGCAAGCAGACAGACAAACTATTGACGGAGCAGTGCTGATCACATTTGTTGTGCGCTACTCTCTGCCAATCAGCAACAACAAAAGTTTTGCATTGTTCGCAGCTAGTCCCCCACACCCACCGACGCCCAGCAGCAGTAGCAACAACAACACGAAATGTCCAACTATAGTTGCTATATCCATTCCAAGTAATTGTTGTTATTATCGCTGAGGCCATGGGCCCGCTGTCGTCGCCTGGTGCTTGTGCTGCAAGGTAAGGGGCAACTCCACCCAGTTTATGGGCTCTGACTACTCTTTTTGTTGCTTTAGTTCTGTCATAGTTCTTCTCTCACGCAGTTTGTTGCACTTCTATTCAATATATTGCACTTAATTACATATAAACATATGTATCTATCTATGGATGTGTATTAACATATCCACAAACATATGAACATATTTTTCTGCTTGTCGTTCTCCTATTATTTCTTGATGCGCGTTTAAAGTGGAGCAGTCGCGCCCCATCCACACACTAACACATAAACAAACATTTTTTCAGCGGCCCCTCACCCACACACACACACACACTAATGTACTCGCATTTGTTGCCCGCTTTTTTCAATTATATTTTCAAAATAATCTATTTTTATAGCAAACATTTGTTTTCCTACACTCTGAAGTACTATTCCTTTTTACTTGAATTTTTTGTATACATAATTTGAACAACCATCAACTATTTTTAAAAAAAATTAGTGTTTTGCCAGGCCTAATTCAATCCTGCTTAGAAATGTCCTAAATGAATCATGCTTTAATGACAAATAGTCCGTTTTGCTAATATATTAATAAGTTGTGCGATACGTATTATCTGCTAATCAATTTTCAAATTGTAAAGTTAAGTATATATGGTTATGAATAAACATTTTTAGTGGCCTCTTAAACGTACAAATTTCGCAATGTGCTCAAAAAGGATAAAATAAATGATTTCAAAACATTTTTTCATACCTATTTTTTGAATACATTTTTTTTAACGATACGATAAGCTGAAAATACATTTAGTTTGGTTGATTCAGGTAACTTTAATTGAAATAAAATCATTGTTTCTTTGACTTAAAACTCGACTATTGTCAGCCATATCATTTTACTCGTTTCTGTTTTAGTGTGTGTGCAAAAGAAACAATTAATCAAATTTTAAAATCTCTCCAGCTTAAACAAAATTTTTTCCTGATTTCTATATATTTTACTGTATGACGACCGTCTCTGGCCATTTAAACATATTACAGCTATGGTCTTGGCCGGCAGCGAATGGCAGAGTAATAAGGATGATGAACACAAGCAAAATTCAGCAGCAGCAACGACAGGTACAACACCAACGTCAGCAACAGCACAAGTTGCACTTGCAGGAGCAGCAGCAGCAGCGGCTGTAAATCACGTCACGACAAGCGTACCGGGCGAGCAAGAACTAACAGCTAGACCTGTCTCCATTGCGGTTGCGGATGAGTTATCCAAGCGTCAGCAGCAGCGACTCAACAAGAAGACTCACAATAAAATGGAGCTTAACAAAAAGGCCGAGCAGGAGCAACTATTGCTTCTACGCGAAAAGCACGAAATGGAGACAAGTGAGCTGCCCGCGGACCAGAATTTAAGTAATATAAACAGTAACGATGCAAACGACAATCTAGAGAATAATAATACTACGATTGCGATGGATAACTGTGATTCCAATACAAATACATTGCAGGTAAAATGAAATAATGCTTTAACATATGCAAAAATTATTGCAACAATTTGGTATGATTGTAGGGTCAGCTGGCGCAACATCAAGTGCAATTGCATATGGCTATGAATTCGGTGCTTAATGCCAATAATACAACAAGTAGCAGTCTATTTAACTCTTCGATGGGTGCCTTACAATTGCCGAATAATAATGAGACAGCTACCACGCTGCTCAACAACAGTACACAGGATCACTTGTCATCGCCGGGCATCGAGGCAAAAATTGTACTCCAATGCGAGGGTAAATCGCACAAATTTGAGACACGCAACATATTGCTGGCTCCGGGCCTGGAATGCAAAGTTGGACGCCTGATAGCCAAGAGCAAGGCGAGTGAAGGCAATGCCATATTTGATTGTAAGGTATTGTCGCGAAATCACGCAGTACTCTGGTATACACCCGATGGCCATTTTTGGGTTAAGGATACCAAATCTAGCAATGGCACCTTCATTAACGATAACAAACTAGGAAGTGAACCGGCCGAGCTGCATTTCGGCGACACCGTCAAGTTTGGCGTCGAGGTCATTGAGAATTCGCGTCAGGAAGTGCACGGCTGCATCATAGCACGCGTCACACTGTTTCTGCCCGATGGCCGTGAGGCGATCTCAATCGAATCGGAGCAATTGCAATTGACTGGACCAAATCGTATTAGTTATGATGAAATCCAGCGATTGAATGCATTCCTACAGGAGGCATCGCAGCGCGAGAAAATGCTTAAAGCCAAGCTAAGCAACTTGCAGGGTGTACTCGATTCGACGCGTAAAAACTCTGCCGTATGCTGGCAGAGTATGATTACCGAGGATCAGTTGCTCCACAAGATCAATCTGCTTGAGAAGAAGCTGCAGATGATGGAAAAGAATGTTCCAGAGAATGCATTACGTAATGAGGTGAGCTTCTTTATCACACTTAACAATTCGTGGCGAGTATGTTTACTAAAATTTTTGTTTTTGTGGTAAAGTGATTAATGGAAAACGTTTGTAATTTTCGAGATTATTGATCTAACGAAATTAGGTCATGCTGATCAATTTTTTTTTTTAGCTGGAACTTTGGTCAAAGTTTTCATTTTTTGCAGTTAAATCATTTGTCAAATCGATCAGATCAAATACAAGTCTTTTAAAAGATTTTACCATGAACAAAAAGTAGCTTCCTTACTTGTTCAATTTATCATAGCTTCTGAATAATCAAATGTCCTCTAATATTACCTTTCAAATTGAATTAAAATTATATTTTACTATCATTTGTTAAGAGGATTGTCGAATTACCAAAAACAAACTTAATTGGGTTTTCAACATGTAAATTACTTTTATTGCAGATTGTAAAACTGCTCGAGGATAAGACCACGTATCAGCTTACGGCCAAAGAGGCGCTACGCAAGGTCTATCAGGATCGGTGCGATGCCATGCAAATGCTGTCTAAGATGGAAATGGCGTGTACGACCTCCGACAACGAGTGCGGCATATTGCGCGCCCAGATATTAACTTCTAAGCAAACGTTGCAGGATTTCAATGTGCGCTTGGAGCAACTGCAGCAAGAATATATGGAATACAAGCAGGAAACGCTGCGCCAGCAGCAAGAGGCTAAAGATGAAGAGGAGCAACGAATGGGACATCTGAAAGAGCTACAAAATGCTCACGAGATCGAAATGGACAAGATGCGCCAACAGCTGGTGCGGCTGCAGCAAAAAATCGTTGATTATGACAGCGAACAGGTGATGCAGCAGCAACAGGCGCTGGAGCAACTGAACGAGGCCATCGGGGATGAAGACGACGACGACGACGATGAAGAAGACGAAGACGACTATGAAAACGACGACAACAATGACGTTGCGGATGATGAAAAGGAGATCGGGGAAGATGGTGATCATAAAAATGACGCTGCCAAAACAGACGAACATCAAGCTTTGGATCAGGGTGAAACGTCCGAGGTGCTCGAGAAAGAGCAGCAAGAGTCAACGCCCAGCAAACACAAATCTGTAAGTGAAATACTTATAAGATTCAACATTAAACAATATTGATTTTTATCTACTATTTCATAGAGCAAAAAGAACAAGCGGCAACAGAAGAATGAATTCGATTTGAAGCGCAAGGTTGTGCGCAAGGACACATTGATGAAGTGGTTTAAGAATTCGGATCTCTGTAAGGTCGTTGACGGAGGCGACGTATTGAAAGCCATGTACGACAATGCTGACGACTCGGGCGATGACGAGGACAAATCACAATCGGGTGAGGCATCGACATCACCAGTTCCAGCTGGCAACAAACAAAAGGAGGCATTTTCTGCCCACGCAGCCAGCGACGAGTTTATACACAAATCTCTCAAGCAGACATGTCTTAATGGCATTGAGCAGGATGCGGTCAAGGAATCACTTAATAAACTCGAAACGCAGCAGACACTAATAATGTGCAACGATTTCAGCGGCGACGATGACGAGTTGTCGCAAGAGCACGCAATGGATATGCTGCATGAAGAATGCGCGTTATACAAGTCGAAATCAGCAAAACTGACCTGTGAAATTCATGCAATGGAAGATGAAATGCAGTCGCTTAAACTGCAATTACAACAGCTACAGCAGCGCGATTCGAATATTGTTGATGTAAAAGCTGAAAATGATCTCGCTAAAGATGAACATAAATCTGTGGCAGACGGCGAGCTCAATAGTTGGCAAGAGGAGCTTACCAATATAAACGATGCGCAAGTGGAGCGCGAAGAGGAGCTTATTGTGTACAAGGAACGCCTGGAGCAGTCCGAGATGAGCAATATAGAGTTACGCGGTGAAATTGAAAAACTACGTCACAAGCAACTGATGGCCTTTAATAATCCCATGCTTTACCGTCGTGCCCTGCCTGTCGGTTGTGTTGCTCTGGCGGCTATTATCTATTTTCTGTCTAGCCGCTTTTAACACAAAATACAGCTACTACTGAAACACAGAACAAATCCAGGAGCGAACATGGTACCTAAAGCAAAACGAGATTCAAGAAGCATACACTATATATACACATATACATCTAGTGGGGTGGTGTGGGCAATTGGATATGTGCATTTTGAGTGATTGGGGTAAATGCATAAAAATGACTATGGTCGTAGTTATACAAGTTACATATTTATACATTATATCTAAACAAAATAGTTCTATATTTATAATCGGAGCTTTAATATCGCTATTTTCATACCGGTTCTATTCTCAACGATTAATTTTTTTTCGAACACAAAATTTTCAGTTCTAAATTTGATGTTGAAGCGATCAAAAAGTAACAGCTAGAACTCACACACACACACACACATGAAGTTAGTCAATTTGGAAGTAATTATATTATATTTAAAGAAATTCCCTTACGATGCTGTTTGTATTTCAAATTGTATTTCAAATATTCTGAAGGTGCGATCTGTGTATGGAAGAGTCCCCTTCAAATTGTGTACAAATCGGCTGGCAGCGGATCACTAAATTTTTAAGCATTAGATGGCAATTATTTACCATTACCAGCTATGTTTTATAAAACTATATATTTACGTATATTTAATGTTGATTTATGTACTAGTATATTAAGTTGATTTTTATATATATGTTCGTCGTCACCTTGTAAGCGAACGTGCGTGTAAAAATGTATACATATATTTGCCGAAGTAAAACGACACAAATTATGAAAAAAGAAATGCTTGCGATATCACAAATAAAAAATTGATACAATGTATGCGAAAAAGATTGAAATTCATGAATAAACAACACCATATAAAAGTTTGAGCATGTGCAACATTACAATTGTTTTAAAACAAAAAAATTCAATATTTTGAATTTTCTGGCGCTTAAATATGTGATTGACGTTTATGAAATATATGCAGCTTAACGCAAAGTAAGTTCATATTGGTATTTTTTTGTGTGTTCGTAACCGATAACAAAATGTATTAACTTCAATATACGACCACACTGTTGCTGGAGGATTTTACAGTTTACGAAATGCAGTCACATCCAACAGTCGTGTCGGGTTTTTTATGGAGCGTACGGTTGCATTAGCCGTAAATTTTCCCTTTATCTTTGGTATTTAATAAAGTATGTGAATATAGTGCTTAAAACAAATTTTCTAGCAATTGTATCTCTGCATTGATGTCAAAGAGCAAGTTTCGCGACGACAATTAGTGGAAAACGTTAGTGCAGACGAATTAATTGAGCTATTTGCAGTGGTAGCTAGTGATGAGCGACATTGTATTTTGTATTCAATTCGTCAACTGTGTGCCTATGTGACTGAACATTTACCATCAGAGACAGGCTTTATCATTTAAATTTTTAATTTAGATGTAGTACCTGAAAAAGTCGCAAATACAAACATCGTTCCTAATTCGGTAATCTCTGCGTGCGCTTGTGTAAGGTGGGCGTGACGCCAAGCGGTTTCAAGCGAAGCGCAGTTTTAAAGTGAAATGCAAAGAAAGATGGAATTAAATGCAGTGAAATAAAAGCTCTGCAGCAAAAGGCTTTAAGTATTATTTGTAATTGCAATATTGCATGTTCTTTCTCTTTGTGTTTTTAGCTTAATGCCAACAAAATCGCAAGTTTTGCTCGTGTATGTGCAAGTGAGTGTGTGAAAAGAGTAAAATCAAGGCGGCAACAACAACGACTAACCACAACTAGAGAGAGCACAACTCTGTTTTTGTGTGCAGATGTGGAAATAACTAGCCGAAAAATAACAAGAAAGCAATAAGAAAACATAAACTGCTTTGCCTTGATTAACGGACTTCCTCTGTCTTCGCCATTGTTATACAAAAAGGTGAGGCCCTTTCTCTTCAAAATAAATGAACATAAAAAAAAATCATTCCAAGTCTTTACATTGCCTTGCCGTAAAAAAAAAAACAAATGTTGCCAACGGCTTGTGTACATATGTGTGTAAGCGAATAACAGATAAGCCAACCTTGTCTGATAATTATAACAGCTGAAGTTGCGTAGTATAAATCTAGTGTGACACATTAGATATCCACTTATCAAATTCGAAAGAATTCCAGAAAAAAAAAACAATTTAATTATTATTTACTCCAAATTAAACTATACAAATAATACTCAAAAATATTTAAAGAAAAAAAGACTCGTTACGGTCTCTGACTAGAATTTTAAGCTATCTTATTTGTGGACATATTCCTGCAAGATATAATAATTTTTTTGTGCAAATTATCACAAGTAAACGTTCGACACATTTATAATTCCATTGTTGCTGCTATCTTTAAAATGCCGAATACTATCTCTCTGCGCTCTTTAGTATTTCTTTTTGAACGCTTTCCGCGCTTTGCGCTTTGTGCTTGTCTTCTTATTAGACAGCACAACTTAATGAATTCTCCGCTTTGGGCTTTTGAAAGTTTTCTACAAAATGATTCATAACGGACGGTCGGCACGCTTTTCGATAGGTAGAATCGATATGTACGAATTTGTATGTGTTTGTGTGCCCGCAACAGTGTTGCCCAGCATCGTAATGCAGCAACAACAGTGTATTGTGCCAATGAACTTTTCGGCAAAAGCAAAAAACCAAAAACAAACTTTCACTTGGCAAACTTATTGAAAGATAAATAGCGTAAGATAGCCGCCGCCAATTGGCCAATATCCATGACGTGCCACGCACGCAGCCCCCAAAGTAATCGAAACAGTCAATTAAAAATGACAGCGCAATGATTGCGAAATGTGTAAAGCAACAATACCAAATAAAAGTAAACAAAACAACCAAACATACACACTTAAAAATAAGTCAATGAAACAATTGTTGTTTAAACGCCGGCTATGACGTCAAAAAAATTTCAAAACTAAAATAGGAAAACCCAAAATTGACATCTTGCCAGAAACATTTATGCATTTAATACAAACATATATACATATATATATGTATACTGCGATTAGCAAGTGATCAGCCATTTAACCGGCAATAATTTCTTTATTTTTGTTGATGTTTATTTGCGGTTCAGCTACAGATGCTTAGAAATAATAATTGTAAATACATATGTATGTAGTTTACTGTGTGATTATTACTTGGAAATAATGCTTATTAAATCCAACTTTTATTAAGCCGCCACTACAATTACACTTAACGCAACAATCACTTTACAAATAATGCAAGTCATTACACATCATTAACACATCAGATCTCATTTACGCAAAAAATTCACAAAATACTTTAAGGGTGACCCCCACTAGTTTCTTTTAACGTATTTATAACCATTTGAGAATACGTCCTTTAAAATGTCGTCTATCCGACTCAAAAAATACTCTCTAAAGTGGCATACTGTTCGTTTGTGAAAGTATTTGAAAAAAAAATTCAGAAAAATTACCTATTTATTGCGCTGCAGGTGTAAGTAGTTTAGCACCCCCCACCCCACGCCCCCCCCCCCCCCCTTAGTTGTTTAAAATTCCAACAACACACAAAACAGCAGAGTTTGTGTGAGAGTGACGTCACCAACCGCAGCGCACAGTTCAATGCCTGCCGACGACAAAACGGTAGAGATCCCAAAACCTTCAACGCCCCCCCCCCCTCCCCCCCTTCATTTTTTGCAACTGGATTATGCATTACACCGCTCCTTCTCACTCACTCACACACATAAACAAACACACACATACACACTTGACAATAAAAACTATGACAAAGCGCTTAGAGCTCAAGTGGCGTACTCTTGAGCTGTGTGCATTAAAAAAGCGAATATCAAAAGCCAGAACAAGAGAAACAAAAACCAAAAGCAAATAGCAAACAGCAATAAACAATGCAAAAGTGACGAGACTTTTAGCACTTATTGTGTTTTTTCTTAAATAAAAATAAAGTTACAACTATATTTATTTAAAATTTCGTATTGAAATTAAAAAAAAAATCAGGTGAGTAGGCTATAGTCGCAAAAGCTCGAACCCCGTTAAAATTTTGAACATGTTATAGCTCCGGTGTTTGTCAACCGATTTCGCTGGAACATTCACAAATTTTTAATATTTTGTAAAAATTCAATAAACACAATTTTCAAATTCAAGATTTTATTGTAATTGATTTCATATGTATTTCGAAAACGGGAAGAGTTATCGATAACTTTAAACAAAACAAGGCTGCACGGGGTGTGAGAGAGCTGAAGCCCGAAATCTTAAGTCTCTAGCTCTTATAGTCTCCTAGTGAGCCCTCGGGTATGCGCAATGCGTCAACTTTCACTTAAAAGGGGTTTTAATGTTTGATTTAATTAGACTAGGCAATGTTAATTTGTTTTATTGGTTGACTTTAAGCAGTTAACCTGCAAAATCTTATGCTCATCGTACCACAGAGGTGTACTGAACATAATTATACATATTAAATTGTGTGTGTGGAAAGTTTTAAAAAAAGTTAACGAAAAGAAAGTAGCTAGCAAGTTCATTGATCGTTCATTAAATAAATCAACTATATTCAATATTTTGCAAGACATAAAAACTTGATTCTGTCATTTAGTTTTGCAATTATTAAGGTATTTTTTTTTATCGCTATTGTTATTAACTGTTTTAAGAGTAATTTAAATATGTCAAAAGGTATTAAGAGTTATTTTTGGTAATCATTTTTTTTTATCGCATAGTATCTGAAGATGTTGTATTTTAACACTGCCACATTTAGCACTTTGCCTTATGGCCGTCGAAAATTCTAGGCTTTATCAATATGATTGGACGTAGATATACTACAAGATAAAATACATTCAAGTGGCCCAACGAAACGAAGCACCGGCTAGTTAACGCGCGGACCCAAGCACAAAGCGACCCATACAAAACATTAACATACAAAATGTATCTGTTAAATTTAAATTTAGAGACTTTTGCTTGCGCCGAGAGATCGGCGCTATTCTATTGCGCACATAAACTCGTTTTTTTTTCTTACCGATATATCGATACTATTTGTTTAATATACAAATGGCGAAATCTAGAATAAACAACTAATCAAAACATATGTGCTAAAACAAAAATTGCCTAAATAAATGTCTTAAACAAGTTTCACACAATAAATTGCAAGGAAAGAAGACTTTTTTTTGTTATTAGTGATCGGTATGGAATATAATATTCTATATATGTTGTGTGGGAGATAAACAACATCGTTCATAATCTCGACTGCAGAATTTTCATTTGTTTGTTTAGTGTCATATTTTTGTTTTATTTTTTTTGCTGATAAAGAAGCGATGCACAAGCTAAGGAACTTTGTTGATAGAGAGAGAGAGAGAGAGAGAGAGAGACAGAGACAGAGACAGAACTTGGCGCAATTGTCAAATGGTAAGAGCACATAAACAGCTGTTTTTCGACTCCCTTTCTGGCGCAAGCGGAATCCGATTTCATCTGTGCTGTTTGGCAGCATTTTAATATTTAGTTAGTCTATTTCATAAGCAATATCAGCTACAAAAATTGGAAACCTTCATAACTCCTAATGTGCCTTTATGTTTTTGGGACAGTCAATCGAACAACTTTATTTGCCACTTTGAATGACCTTGCATTGGGGATTGGAACTGGAAATGCGGCCAACTCATTTGCTGTGCGCATTCGTTTCTAAATGAATTCAACACAAAAAAGCAGCCAAATCAATTTTCATTTATTTAATAGGTCACACAAGCAAGAATAACTTCAAAAACAAAAACAAAAACAATGGCAACGAATAATTATGCAGATGGCGAATAGACACGCACTTTTTCCATTGCCTTTTTATGGCTGCTTAGCATTTAACCCGCTAAAACAGTCAACATCGTCAACAGCTGGCATTGATTGGTTTGAGTTGCTCAGCAACATTGCTATTTCCAGTAAACGGTATATAACAGTCATAGAAAACTGTTATACCCGGTGAGTTTAGTCGTTTAGAATAAAATTTAACATGTCTATATCAAAATATGAATATTTTTTTGTTACCACAAATCCGCTAGATACGTGATAAGTTATCTAAATTGTCTAAGGAAGGAATCGGAAGTTCTTTGATAAGTAGAGATATGTACTGCAAGAGAGAAAACAAAAAGGAAAAAGCCGACTAGAGGAGTAAACCGGCTTGACAACTTGTTCAAAAGTTCAAGGACACTTTTGAAGTCTTCACAGCGGCGCTGGTTAATGGTGCAGTTGTTGTTGTTGCAATGTTGTAGGCGACTTTGTACATTTTTATGTTGATTTATAATAAAAATATTCCCAGATGACCATAAGACGACGCCGCCTTCGTCTTCGCCTTCGCCTTTTTAAGTGCAAACAATTGTTTGGTCATTGCGTTGGGTGGGTTGAAAAGACGCGACGACAAACAAAGTTCAACTTTTACTTTTGCTTGTGGAACCTAAAAGAAAAGTAATTTAAGGGCAATTAGACTTTAGTAAAGAAATTTATATAGAAAGAACTTAAGGAGAGAGTGTCATATCGTTAAGTCTTTGGTGGATCAAATGAATTTAGTAACTAATTTGTACTCTTTGAAGGCTTTAAAGGTTTGTTGCTCTTATCAAAAAAGTGTCTGTTGGTGTAAATAAAACATTAAATGGAATCCTATGACCAAGTTGCAAGTACTCATTTGAAGATAAGTTAATCATGTAAGGTTTTTTATCCATTGTATACATTTTCATAACATCATTAACTATTAGTAGTTCGTAAATTTAGAAAGATTAAACAGCAGCAACCAATTTTTGAAACTTAATAAACAGCTAGTTAGAATCCTAAGTGCTCATTTAAATATACCATTCAAAAAATGTTGTGTTGAATGTTCATGCAAAAATATACTGAAAGGGCAGCCATTATTCAGAAGTCTCTCGGTAGAAAGTATAATTGCGATGCCCCTAAATACTTTTAAGCTTCTGTATTCATTCTTCAAAAACTATGCATTCTGATAAAAAAAACCTCGTAACAACAGAATTCAAAATAAATTCTATGTATATTCGTTAATCAATGACGTACTGGAAAACTAATTAGCATGCCAGGTTGTTCCATCCCTGTTTGTGATGTGTGTGTGTGTGTGTGCGTATAAATATATGTACACATGTACATAAATACATACATACACGTGCACTTTTGCACAGTGTCAGGTGTTCACAAAGAGCGAACGGACGAGCATTAGCTTTGTCTGCCTTTCTTTATTCCAATGTTGTCTGAGTGTCTGTTTGTGTGTTTCTGTGTGCTTCTTTTAACCCTTGGCTTTTGAGGCAATGCATCCAGACAGCGAGGGTTGCTGCTTTTGTTTCTACATTTGAGTTGCACACAAGTTCACTCAGAGAAAAACGTAGTACAAAAAA
Source organism: Scaptomyza cyrtandrae (assembly GCA_035044605.1). Taxonomy (NCBI): domain Eukaryota; kingdom Metazoa; phylum Arthropoda; class Insecta; order Diptera; family Drosophilidae; genus Scaptomyza; species Scaptomyza cyrtandrae. Next base: position 4,239,043 of record JAWNNS010000648.1, read on the forward strand.
GCAAAACCATAACCTATTTGCGTTAATGATTTAGCATGAAAAAACGACTTAAGTTTAAATAAGCAGATAATATAGAAAAATAATTGAAATATGCACAACAATATTATGTTATATTCGAACATTATTCAGATAAAACTTTAATGTGAAATGTTTTTTTTTTTGTACTACTTTTTGATGTAAATGTAAATAAAATATTTTATTGAAACAAAAATTGTATTTGGTATATTAGTTATACCCTGATAAAGAGTATATAATTATTATAAAATGTTCATCATGGTGTCTGTCCGTCCGCAACTTTTTTCCACAGCTTAAAAGCTAGAGATTTGGTCAACGTATGTGTTAGACAAAGTGTCAAGCTTGGCGAAACCGGTTCGAAGTCGATAAACCTCGAGGTGGGAATCGATAAAACACACTTTGTTTCCCAAAACCGTGTAGTTATAGTTACAGAATTTGGTGGAAAGACAGCTAGTATTTTTCACGAAGCATCTGCATGAAATTTAGGAATGACACGCCCACACCTACCACCTTCATCCCCCACCCCCCCGCATTTTTTAAACGAAAGCGCTCGTATCTTTCGGTATTTGTATTATTATATTATATTATTATTATAACATTAGCTTATTTTCGTGTGAGTTTTTCTCTAAGTGCTTATCTAAATCTTGTACTCTTGACGGCTGCGTACGGATTGTAACCAAATGTTTTGTGTCTCTTCGCGCCGAATTGCTTCCTTTGTTGCCTGCCACCCAACCCACTTGCCTTGAATATAACTTGCGCTGTTTTTGTAGGCGGCAGTTCCACATTTAACTCTGGAGTTGAAGTGGCAACACCACTTAAACACATGCTGCATGCAACAGAGCTCTGCACACCCCATCACTCGAAGCAGCTGGCATCTTGGATCCGGAATGTTGGAAAATTTGAGCGTATCTTTTCGCCCTTAATGGCTAAGGGCAACTGTCATGTTGCGCATGGGAAACCCTGGTCTATACTCTTTGATGATAACCAATGCTGTATTCGTTTTGTTTTGTTTATTCGCCTAATCAGCAAACCTGAACATGTTTGCGGATTCTCAACAGTTATTCAACGTCCCCTTTTAAAAATTATGTATATGTCTAACTTAAAATTAACCTTTACAATGCAACAACGAACATTTTGTAACATTTCTCTGCACATTTATTTTCTACTTTTCGCTGGCTTTTCCGTATGGTTTCTCTAAACAAAGTCGTATTGATTAATTTTTCGTTAAAAAAAAGCAAACAAACAATAAACGATACTGCAAAAAGGTCTTTGTTGAAAGTTAAATGTTTCATAATAGTTTGTTAGAGTACAACAACAACTTTCTCAGCTATGACACCGAAAACACTGCCTCTAGAGTTTTGTTTTAAACCCTTGTACACCATGACATTGAATATCAAAAATAGTCAGAAGAATGCTTAAAAAAAAACTCCAGTGATAAAAATAAAATTTGGCATGTTTATATAAGCAATATATTTAAAACACTTTTTAAGCCCCAATCAACAAAATCATTAATATTTCAATGCGGCCATCTTTTACATTTCGAACTCACTTCGAACGAGGTTATAAAACTTCTTTAATTAAGTTTTTGATGTGTCATTCAAGTGCAATCGATTCGAAAAAGTGAAAGCTAATCATATTCATTCCTTTATCCATACGATGAACTATATTTATTTAGTAGATCTTAAACAACAGCTTCGAATTTGCTTCTACATGTTGGTGACGTTGACAAAGAATGACAAAAGCTGCTTGATTTAACATAACGAAAAAATCGTCAGCGGTTGTTGTTTGTGTTAGATAACTTCTATCCACATATTCAGCAAGTCCAATTATTTTTATACCCTGAGCCCATTAAAAATGAGTAAAAAGGGTATAATGGTTTTGTGCAAAAGTATGTAACAGGCAGAAGGAAGCATCTCCGACCCCATAAAGTATATATGTTCTTGATCAGCATCAACAGTCGAGTCGATATAGCCATGTCCGTCCGTCCGTAAATCTTGAATTTTGAAAACTTTGAGATTGCATTTGAATTATTAAACTAAACAATGAAAATCTGTGAAATCGGTTAAGAAACACCGGAGATATGGAACATTGAAGTTGTGAAGTATGCAGTATGCACGTAGACACACACACACATTCTTGGGAGCACCGACTGTACGCGTGTAGTGTAGGGTTCAGAGTATCGTCTAGTCGGATTTTCTCGACTAGAGCCTTCTTACTTGTTTATCTTATTTATATTTAACATGAAGGAAGATCTAGAAACAGGTCTAAATTATTTAAATTTTCTTAAAAACTAAGCTCATAAACTTTTTTCAGATTGTTCTTAATTTATGATGAGTTTCCAATTATTAATATGTAATGTATGCATAAAGATACTGACTGGTCTGTACGGGAAAGAGCATTTATTCTTCTGCACGCCAAAAATTGTATATCTCTTTGGGTGCAACAACCGATGCCACGTTCTTGGGCACACCTGTTCAATGATCAACACGATCAGACCACCACCACCTGGCCATATTTCCGCTCTCCTTCCTCTTTTTTCCCCCTCATTTTTTTTCATTGCACGTGTACTGACTATTTTTTTTATATAGATGTGTATGTAAACTATAAAATATTTAAATTAAGTCAACAAGTCAAATTGTGTTTGTTTTTACGTATATATATTTGCAATCATTTTATTAATAGGATGGGTTTATTTGGGCGCTGCCTAACTAAATTGGCTATGTATTGTACGTGTGTGTGTGTTCGTGGGTTAATGTTTTTTGCGTGGGTAACGACAACTGATACGACACCAACAACAACAACAACGAGAGTTAGAGTGAGAAGAGCAATATCGACTTGTCGCCAACGCACTTATTTCCTGTGACGGCAGCTTATCGATTTTTATACCCTAAATCCATTCAAAACAGTAAATAGGGTTTAATAGTTTCGTGCAATTGTAGGTAACAGACAGAAGAAAGCATCTCCAACCTTATTAATTATATATAAATTCATGATCACAATCGATGAGTCGATATAGCGATATGTCCGTCTGTATGTATGAACGCGTCGATCTCTATGCGATCTTATGACTTCAGAATATAAAAAAAAAAACATAGGCAAATCAAATTTGATTCATTTTATCGATAACTTTTCCTGCAGTAGTGCATTCATGACCGTACGCGACTGGTCAAGGTTTAAGGGTATTTTCTTGTCGATCTTACTCGACTAGAGCCATATTACTTGTTTATTTTCTGATTATTGTTTCATTATTTAGCCATTTGTCATAACTTTGGTATTACAATTCGATTCTTTTCGTTTTTATAATTATTATTTATTAAATATTTTTCACCGCAACAAATATTGCAACTTTTATCTCAATGCACGAGTCTCAATGATATTTTAAAAACTTAAATTTTTAACATAATTGATTTTTCACAAATAAGAAGGCTGTGTAGTCGAGAAATCCCGACTAGAATATTCCCTGAACTCTAACTATGCGATACAGTCAGTGCTTGCAAGTATGTATGATTGTGTGTAAGAACGCATTTACAGCATACTTTATTTAATTTCAATGTTCCATATCTCCTGTGTTTCTAAAGCGATTTCAATAAAATTTCACAAACTCATTATTATTTCGTTGAATATTTCAAACACCGTCTCAAAGTTTTCCAAATTCAAGATTAATTTGTTATTGATCACATGTGTGTATCGGGAATGGGACGAGTTATCGAAAATCCAAACTTGTACTGCCTAGGGATTAGGCGAGCTTATGTTCCAAATCTAAAGTATCTAGCTCTTATAGTCTCTGAGATCGACGCGTTCATACATACAGACGGAGGGACGGGCATGGCTATATCGACTCGGCTGTTGATACTGATCAAGAATATATATACTTTATGGGGTCGGAGATGCTCCATAATTTTGCACAAAACCATTATAGCCTTTTTCCCCACTTTCAATGGGTTCAGGGTATACAAAAACCTTGCACCTTAGTGAACTATTATAATGTTTTGCAGCTGGGTTTATTGACTACATACTATCCAGGGAATATATAAGGCTATTAGTTGAAGACAGCTTGAAAATTTATTTATTTCTTTTGTTCACTAAGCCTTTTATCGTTTCCAATAATATTAACACTTTCTCGTAACTACTTACTTTAATATCTTAAGATCATTAAATGTATTAAGCAACTAATAAAATTTTTCTTACACACCAAGTGAATACCCTTAATGTGGGTGACATTGATTTGTGTCATCGTTTTTCAATTGCATTTATAAATGTCATCGATTTGGCTTCCATTTTACTTTTCGGGTAAGCACATATATACACACACACAACAACACACACACACATAATGGAAAAGGTTAAATGATTTTTCGATTTCGTTGTCATTGTCGAAGCTACCAAGCAACCAAACAAAATGCCAAATGTCATGCTTAGTGAAAGAACTTTGGAACTTTAGCTGCACTTGATAGCCAACAATTTTTTGACCCACTTGGCAAACTACGCCATTGGGCCGAGCGTTTGAAAACTCAATAAAAAACGAAAGAAATAGTTTGTACTAATAAAGATGACGACAACCTTTATGCAAAATGGCACGGGTGCCTCGTCCTATTTGAAGGATTGTGGCAAGCAGCAGCTGAACACTGTATTAATTAACTTAATAATGTGTCGAGGGCGAAGCCTAGACACGCCTCAATGTGGCGGCGACTTTTAGTTCTCTGAAGGTGGCGTCATAACAGCACCTGGCAATAGGCAATAGAGAAAGCTTGAATATATGAATGTTGCAGCCACATGCCTCGGCAACATGAATACTACAACAACAACTACTACATACCCAAACAAACAGCCGCAATTTAAATTGAGGGGCCATCACGAAAATTTCCTTTCGAAAAGCACACAACTGAACGTCCATCAAGCTTTAAATCGGTTTGTGGTGTAGAGGGAATGCACGTATGTATTGCCTCAACCGCAATGAATTCTTAATACTCCTTTTTGAATTTCTAATTCTTTCTACTGATATCAATATATTGCTCTAAGCTTCATTTTTCAATTCTGTTTTTAAAAATTGGTAAATTGAACCATATTACTCAAATAAATTAGCAGTTATTCTATAATCAACCCATTGCTAAGATAAAAATTTAAAAAAAATACCCGGATGAATTCTCTGGGCGAGAGTTAATTTGTTAAACTTAAATTCAGACAGCTTTCAACAATGGTTGGCACACAATGGCTAAGTGAAACGTGTCTTGGAGAAAAATTGATGAAAAATCTATAAATCATAAACTGGTTGTGTGTGCGTGAGTGAAAGGTATATACTTTGCAATAGAGCTGTGTATGAGTGAGATGCAGATAGCTGCATGCAGCTCATGCTAAACACGCTGACATAACCCAAAACAAAAACGTTGTTCCGAAAAAAGAGGGTTCGACAACAGGGAGCAGTTGACTCATCAAACTGTTATTCATGAGAATGGATGGCTCGAGCAATGGAATGAAATGGAATGGAATGGAATTGGATCGAATGGGATGGGCTGGGCTGGGATGTGAAGGGATCGGCTTTGTAATTGTTGGAATTCAATAGTCAATGATCGTTAAATGACAACAATTTCAATAATTTACACAGACTGTCTTGCTGAAATGACACAAAACACAACAACACTAGCTGGGAATGGACCTGGGCCTGGGCTTGAGTGGAATGCGTTAAAAACTTAAATGAACTTGACAGTGGAAAAGATTTCTGATTGCTCTTTCAACAATATAGCGTGACAAGTAGCTATAAAAGGGGCCGAGAGGCACAGCGACACATATAGCGACACCTGTTGTCGCGTGTATGAACTAATTGTAGCGATAACATTCATTGTGGGTTTTTTTTAATTTCATTTTTAAAAGTGAGTTCTTAAGTTTCTTATAAGTTTACGATATTAGAAAAGTTAGGAGCTGGAAACTAAGATATGTTTTGGTTATAAGCTCCGAAACTTTACGCAGACAAAGTTTGTTTTAAATTATCGATAACATGTCTTCAATTCTCACCAACTATCGATAACAATTACTTACTAATTATCATAATTTTCTTTTCATAAGCACTAGCAGAAATCATTGATTATGAAAACAATTTTATTAGAAATACAAAATCAAAGACATTGAAATCGAGTTGTATTTAGAAATAAAAAATCAATGGTAATGCAACGTTACAAAAATGACTTGAAATAACTTAAAAGCATTATCATATATTTTTTATTTGAATTTTAGTTGTTATTTTATATATATTTCAACATAGTTGCAATTAAAAATGTATGTTTTTGAAATTAATCATACTTTTTCTGCTCAGGTTTTATCGATACATTTCAATAATAATCCAAAAAGTAGTATACACTTTTCAAGTGCATAAATATTGGATGACACATTTTTCATTTTGGTACACAAAGCCTTTAAATATGTTGTGTAATAAGTTGATTGTAAACGTTTATAAAATTTTGGGACTACTCCCTACGACCTCACAAACTTAAAATCTTTATAACATTAGGATTGAAATGCACATAAGTTGTTAAAGATTGAACATTGAAAGTACAAATAAAAGATTTTCACTATCGTCTTGTGTTGAGATTTAATCGCAGCTCTCATAAATTAGAGAGGGACAACGATTTGGTTGTGGTAGTGTGGCTGCACCTACGTTAATGTCCTGGGTGTGTCTGCGTCTGAATTGGCCTCTTTTTTGCCATTCTTGCCATTTTGCGATAAGCCCAGCCAGAATGGCGTCATCAAAGCACTGATGGTCAGCTGTGTCAGCTGTTGAACGGCAAATCGGTCAACATCGTGGGGTCATCATTGGAATTGGAATCTAGTGCAGCAAGTCAGCAAACCAAGTGGAAAATATGTGGTTGCAAACAATTTACGTAAATTAGCGCAATTATAGCTTTGCTGGCTTGGCTTGGCTTGGCCTGGCCTGGCCTGCCATGGCATTCTTTTGTGCAGCCGACAGACAGACAGACAGACAGAGAGAGAGAGAGACATAGAGACATAGAGACATATACTTTCTAGTCTACAGGCGGAGACCCAATGAAACCGGTTTAACTTTTGAGTTTCTGTTTACTGTTTTCGTATTGCTTCTATTGTTGTTGTTAGAAACGTCAGCAGCTAAATTATAATTAGAATGTAAATACATTCAGTAATTTGTGTCGGTGTTGTTGCAAATCGAGAATCGTTTTCCACATCAGTCATACGTTTTATTATTTTCAAAACAACAATCAATCAAACAAATAAATAAATTTAATATTTAAGCAAAAATAATCGCAAATAAATAAAACGAAATCACGCAACGCTAGCAAATGATGACCCATATGTAAATGAAGAATGAGAGCGCAAGAGAGATTTTCGACTTATTTTAATTTTATTTCTTTTCACCAGCATGGAAGTTCAAACGGCGAACAGTCTGCACAGCAGCCTGATCTCCTCGCTTCAAGGACCCAACAGTGCATCCAGTCCTAATGGGACGCCTAAAAAAAAGACATTGGCTGCTACTGCTGTGAAGCAATCCTCTACAGAAGCTGCCATCCTCGAGCAGCTAAAGGAAGCAGCTCAACATAGTCGCGATTGTGATAGTCCATCCAGCTCCAATTCGGAACTGGAGAAGGACTTCAATGAGCTGCGCGATATGAATGGTTCGTTAACGGGCAGCGTTGGTAAATCTAATGGTTCCCTTAGCTGTGCCTCATCCACTAATTCAGCGACGCCAGCTGTGGCCACCAATGGTGGAGCAGGAGTAGGCGATGGCAATGCAGCAATAGGTGCTGCTGCTTCTGCTGCTGCTGCTCAGCCGTTAGGTGCCACTATTGCGGCACAACTCAAGAAACGAATCTCGAGCAGCCGGACACCGACACGCAAGGCGCATCGCATTAAGTTTTATCGCAATGGCGATCGTTTCTATTCGGGCATCACCATACCCGTGTCTAATGAGCGCTATCGTTCCTTTGAAAGCCTCTTTGAGGATCTCACCCGACTGCTGGAGGAGAACGTGAAGATACCAGGCGCCGTACGCGCCATTTACAACATGTGCGGTAAAAAGGTAAGTGAACAAATATATAACCGTATACGAATAACATGGTGTTGATTGAGATCAGACAGAGGTGCCACAAAAAATTACTAGCGATTTGGATTTCAGTTGTTTTTTTTTCCAAATTGCATAAAAGTTTCCGCCGCGAAAGTATACTTCAAGTAATTTTTTGTAATTCTTTTCACAAATCCGGAACATAAGATGTTCCAAATCTGGAGTCTCCAACTGAGATCTCTGAGATCGACTCGCTCATACATACGAGACATACAGACGAACGGACAGAGGGACGGACGGACATGGCTATATCGACTCGGCTGTTGATGCTGGTCAAGAATATATACACCTTATTAGGTCGCAGATGCTTCCTTCTGCCTGGTTTACCCATTTTTAATGGGCTCAGGGTATACAAAAATATACGGTTGCATGTGAATGACAATTGCATTAAACAATTGTGTCATCTTTAATCGCACCACCGCAGTTAAATCAAGTAAAAAGGCTCTAGTCGAGAAATCCCGACTAGACGATACCCTGATCCCTTAACTTTACGCATACAGTCAGTGCTTGCAAGTATGTATGCGTGTGTGTACGACCATACTGCATACTCAACTTCAAGGTTCCATGTATCCGGTGTTTCTCAACCGATTTCAATAAAAATTTCCAAGATTGTCATTATTTTGTTTAATATTTCAAATGCTATCTCAAAGTTTTCAAAATTCAAGATTTTGTTGTTATCGATCACATGCGTATATCGGAAACGGGACGATTTATCGAAAACCGAAAACATACTTGTACTGCCTAGGGATTAGGCGAGCTTAAGTTCCAAATCTGAGATCGGTTGGCTCATACATACAGACGGACAGACGGACATGGCTATATCGACTCGGCTGTTGATGCTGATCAAGAATATATATACCTTATGGGGTCGGAGATGCTTCCTTCTGCCTGTTACATACTTTTGCACAAAACCATTATAGCCTTTTTGCCCATTTTTAATGGGATCAGGGTATAAAAAGTATTCTCACCAATTGTTTACAAAATACTTAACACTCAATTAATAAACAATCTAAAAGTGGCCGGCTAAAACAGAATCACAATACAAATTTCATGTTTTTCATGGTGAATTTCAATTAATATATTGATTTGAGCAGTGATTTTCAAAACATAAATCAAACAAGGAACGTTTCTTGTGTGCGACCGGAAGCCATTCCTATGGCACCTCTGATATTCTTAATTACTTACTCAATGCACTAAAGCTGTTATTGATTAGCTTAGCGTTTTTACAGAAGGTGAACCTTTGGATCAACTAATAAGTAGCACTAATCTTTATAATCAACTTACAGATCACCACACTAGATGAGCTAGAGGATGGACAGAGCTATGTTTGTTCCTGCAATAATGAGAACTTCAAAAAGGTCGAATACAACACTAGCTCACAGCCGCTGGCAAATTTGACGCTGGCGAACAACGGTCGGTCGACAAATCAGCGTCTTGCGAAGCTTCAGCGTCCCGCATCTCCGCTAAAGAATGGAGCACTGATTGGCAACAGCAGCAGCAACAGCAGCACTGGTTCCTCAGCGCCAAACAGCAGTAGCGGTGCTTGTGGAGCTGCTACAAATGGTAGTCCGTTAAACAATTCTCGTTACAGTGAAAGGAACAGCGTAGTGCATCCGCGTATTGTGACATTGATACGGAATGGCACCAAGCCACGGAAAATCATGCGTCTGCTGTTAAACAAGCGCAACAGTCCCAGCTTCGAGCATGTGCTGACCGCCGTTACACAGGTGGTGCGACTGGATACGGGTTATGTGCGCAAGGTGTTCACATTATCGGGTGCATCGGTGGCACAGCTGGCTGATTTCTTTGGGCCAGAGGATGTGTTCTTTGCCTATGGAACGGAGCGTGTAAATACTGCTGAGGATTTTAAGCTGGAGGCAGAGGAACAGCGAGCAATTAATGCTATACGCAAGACATTGCGCACTGCGAGCACCACGTGCAAGGGACCCAAACCCAAGATGCCCGTCAAAAGCAAAAAGGTTTATCCCGACGAGCCAACAACGAGACTAGAGCGAGTTAGCGGTGATGCAAATAACTTGGAGGAGAACGATCAGGCAACACTACTTAATAGCACTGACGTTGAGATTGGTGATCTGCCCATTGCCATTCGCGACAATTACACACTGGGCAAAATGATTGGTGATGGCAACTTTGCCGTTGTGCTTAAAATCAAGGATCGTCAGACAGGCTTGCCTTATGCCCTCAAGATAATTGACAAAAGCAAATGCAAGGGCAAGGAGCACTACATAGATGCAGAAGTGCGTGTAATGAAGAAACTTCAGCATCCTCATATCATATCACTTATCATGGATGTTGATCAGGTGACAAACATGTACCTAGTGCTCGAGTATGTCAGTGGTAAGTATATAAAATTTCAGAGCCCAGTAAGATTCTATTATGTATGCTACACGTCCTGCAATTTGGTCGCACAATCGACTTAGTTGTAAGTTCGTGAGATTAGTTTTTTCTATTTCGCGCACATTTTTTTAGAAACCTTATTACTCAGTGAGCCCTCTAAAACTATTTTAGGCAAAATGCCATATTTTTACCACATACTAGGGAATAATAGTCACATCCTTTCATAATATATCTCAAATTTGTGATAGGAATATCGAGTATAGTTTGCTCTTATGAAGTGGTCTTCTTAAAACTAAATTAATTTTTATGCTTAATTAAATTTCGTTAGGTGGCGATCTATTTGATGCCATCACGCAGGTGACACGCTTCTCGGAAAGCCAGTCACGCATTATGATCCGGCATCTGGGCGCTGCCATGTCGTATTTACATTCCATGGGCATTGTTCATAGAGATATCAAGCCGGAAAATCTTCTTGTAAGCATGAAATCTATGCCTCGAATTTAAGACTGCGTCTAAGATATGTTTCTTTGTTGTTGTTTCCAGGTTGAACTGGACAAATATGGTAATGTTGTGGAATTAAAGCTAGCCGATTTTGGACTGGCCTGTGAGGTTACTGAACCTCTGTACGCTGTATGCGGCACGCCCACCTACGTAGCGCCCGAAATACTGCTGGAAGTTGGCTACGGTTTGAAGGTGAAAGTCCATGCAACCATTTGTGCTTTGAAAAATTGTATTTAATATATCCTTTACAGATTGACGTCTGGGCTGCTGGTATTATATTGTATATACTGCTTTGCGGGTTTCCGCCATTTGTTGCGCCCGATAACCAGCAGGAGCCGCTGTTCGATTCGATCATCTCAGGCGTTTATGAGTTTCCCGATCCTTACTGGTCGGACATCGGTGATGGTGTGCGCGATTTAATCGCCAATATGCTGCAGTCGGATCCGGAAATTCGTTTTACCAGCGAAGACATTCTTGATCACTATTGGACAATGAGCAACGATAACAACGGCTGCGGTGAAGGCGGTGGGGGCGACAGCGAATTCAGCAGATGAATCCGAATCGTGACCGTGCAGGGTGTCTAAGCAGCTTTTTACATCCTACAGCCGAAGCCGTCTAGTAGTTTTTTTGTATTATGTAATTTAGCGCTATTCTATAATTAATTTATTATTATTTTAACATATTAACTTATACGACAGAACACTTTTTTGTTAAAAACATCAACGTTACCGGCACCGGCACAAAATGACGGTGCTGACACTTATCAGAAATTCCAATATCCAAACCGTTAACGGTTCACTACTTTATATTCTTTAAACGCATACATATATATTTTTTAAACAAAGATACGTTTACATTCATACATATACACACATATATATATATATATATATTTTACTGGTATTTTTAAACTGTTTTTAATTAGTATTTTAATTGATTATAAATTATAATTAAATGCATGTTGTGTATATTTTGCTAAACTGTTAATTATGTTTTCCCAATGCTTCTGATTTGTTTTTTCTTATGTATGTATTTTTTGCTAGCATTTGTAATGTAAACGATAAACGCAAAAATAAACAAAAACAACAATAATTAAGCGCATTTATACTAACACCAATAATACAACTATAGAAATAATATATAAAAATATATACTTCTATGACAAAAAAAAAATTGTAAAGCGTTTTGCTTAATGGAAATAGGAGTAAAAGTTGCGCAGATAAAACTTTGTTTCGATACAGCGCAGGGTTAAACTTTTTGCGGGCTTACATAGTAATCGATAACGTACATGCAGGGCTGCATTATATTTTACTGCTAGGGAGCAGTGGACTGCGAAAATAACAACAGCTGTTGACTGTGGAATGCGGTCACACTGAGACTAAGATGTTTTGATAAGAAACGAAAGAGCTTAAAAAATGGCTGAGACTTTGCCAATAAACAGCGTAAATAGCTTTGTGCTGCCAACTTTAATGGATTCTTACGCGTTTATTTTTTTCTAGGACTCGGGCACCGACGATGAGGAGGAGGAAGTGGAGCCCAAGTTTAAATACCAGCGTATTGGCAATGATCTGAGAAACATACTCAACACGGATGTTGTCACCTGCAGTGCCGTTCATTCAAAGGTATGTTTTGTTTGAAATGAATTCAAAATATAAGCAATTCATTTACGTATAAGCAAACAGTTTCTCATATTTGGCACGTTTCGTGGGCGAGTTTATCTGCTGGATCACAAGGGAAACTCAGTGGAGTCCAATCTAAGCAGCGGAGATCGTCACACCCACTCTGTAGCTGTTAATCACATAGATGTTGATCCAAAGGGCGAATATGTTGCCACATGTTCCGATGACGGCCGCGTGAGTCATTTAATGGGCTCAAATATGTGGGCTACTATCTGTGGTTGTATTTAATCGAGATTGCCTTTGCAGGTACACATTACGGGTCTTTTCAGCAGTGAAAACAATGAAAACCCCAGTTATGGCAAATTTATAAAAGCGGTTGCCTTGGATCCCGAAGTGAAATCGGGTGTGAGACGTTTTATAGTGGGTAAGTAAAATAATATTTTTGTTTTCTTTGAGTCAAATAAAAATTAACCTCGCGTAAATAAAAATATTAAAGTATAGTCATAAAAATAATTGCATAAAAAATAAAGTAGTTCATAAAAAAATTATTGATTTTATTAAATAAATTTGTTCATTTTAGGGGATGATCGGCTCACATTGTACGAACGAAATTTACTCAAGAAATTTAAGCCCAGCGAATTGTGTGCTGTTGAAGGAAGCGTTTTGTCCATTTGCTGGCAGGGCAACTTTGTTGCCTGGGCCAGTCATTTGGGTGTGCGTGTCTACGATCTTAGTGAGAAGTGCTCATTGGGACTGATGAAATGGGAGGTGCCGCCACAAGCCCGTCTCGAAAACTTTCGATGCCATTTGCGCTGGTCGAATGCCAATACGCTTCTTATTGGCTGGGTGGATACCATAAGAATTTGTGTGATCCGTAAGCGTAATAGCATTGAGGCATCTTCGAGCAATTTGCCCGGATACGTGGTAGATCCAGGTAAATGATTGTAAATGATCTTTGAACTATGTAATTTTAACTCGTGCTTCTTTCAGTATCAACATTTCCGACTACATTCTATATATGCGGACTTGCTCCGCTGGCCGCCAACCAACTGGTTGTGCTTGGCTATCGCAAGGATCGTAGTCCCACCTACAAAGCTCTGCGACCCGTGCTCTGCGTTATTGAATACAAGATGAACACTTGCGAGGATGTTTGCACGGATAGCCTTACGCTGCGCGGGTTTGAGGAATATACAGTCAACGATTATAGCCTCGGATGTATTATTGAAGAAAATCGTTACTTTATTGTGGCACCTAAGGATATTGTGGTGGCCAGTCTTATTGAAACCGACGATCGAGTGGAGTGGCTAATTAAGCACAAGTAAGTTACTCAATTTACTAATTAGGGCTTTTCCTTGTTGAGAGTTGGAACGGCCGAAGGGGGAAACCTTGATAATTTTTATTAAATTAAGATTCGTCCGTTTAGCTATTTTGACTCGGTATATATAAGAGATATTTTTTTAATGGAATCGACAAAACTTTTTATGCATCTTTCATAGGTCCAAGGTGTAACAAGAAATATATATACTACTGCTTCCATAGGAGCAAATTAATATACAAATAATGTCTAAAGGATAAAAAACTTAATATCTAACTTTGGTTGGAGGTCAGTTAGTTATGCGGGGCTAAGCCACTATGCTGTCGCAGCACTTGTCTGCCAATTTTGTCCAATCGTAATAGTACGATACAAAGACTCGTTGTCCGGGCTGTTCGTGAGTGCACAGCCTTCCCTTGTATAGATCATCCATAACACGCTGATTGCGCTTGTGCATCACCAGATGATATGGACGACACTTGCTTGGAGTGTAAGCGGTGTCGAAGCGTACATCATGCCAGCGAAAGACATGACGCATTGGCGCCAACCATGTGCCAAGTGACGCATCTTCCGATACATATCTGGACAATAAATGCGAATTGTTGGCTACATGCTCACAAAGCTTGCGCGAGAGGACATAGCCACCGCCAAGTGCATAATTAATATAATTCTTGCTTAAATAATAATTCGTCTCTCGCCAGTGTCCTTTGTTCTTAATATTGGCACGTCCGCTGAAGTAGCCCCAATAGAGTTCCGGCAATGGTTCGTTGGCATAATCAGTTCTTTTCCTCAATAGCTTGCGATCGTAAGAGATGAGCTCGTTGAGTAGATGGTCCAGTTTAACATAGGTATCGTCGTCTACTTTGAGAAGATATGAGAATTCATAGTGACGCATCAATGCGTCCAGTGATTGCATTAGTTTCTCTGTTAGATTTAGGTAGTCATCGTGTAGATGCGAAAGCAGCAACAAATCCATGTGCTGTTTTTGCTCATGCTCCAATTCGGCACGCATCGTAGTACCCATTTGTTCAGTACCAATTGCAAATAGATGCTTGACCTTTATATTGCGATGAACGCGTGACTCCTCCGATTTGGGCAGTTGCTGTTGCCAGTTAACGTACTGCTGCAGGCGGTGCGCTTGCGATGCAACTGACTCCATTTGCAAATGTCCGCCGGCACCCTCGTAGCTGGGCAGGTATAAATATTCCTCGGGATAATAGGCTTGCCTTAGTGGTTGGCCCAGGCGCAGCCATGTCTCGCGCATTCCATCACGCTGCTCCGCATTGCTGGGAGCACTGAATACAAGTATGACTAGAAATAGATCGGGATGCGGTTCTATATTGGAGACACCGTTTCGTTGTGCTGGACATTTGTCGACCATAATCAAAATGCGTGTAATGAAACTGCCAAAGAAAAACGCTGTTATGGCAGTAAATAGCGTTACCAAATTATTTAAGCGACGCATTTTATTTTAATTTAAATGCAGTAATCAATTATTTGTAAGAACAGTGCAACCTATCCGCTATCTTATTTAACAGCTGTTCGATACTTTTGTAATGCCATCGACTTATCGATACTAATTGTAGAAGGTATCATTTCAAAACACTGGGATACTTTGGATGTTAGATAAAAAAAAATACTTGACAAAAATAATTATATTTGATTTAATAACAGCAAATTCGAGGAGGCCATGGAGATATGCACGCATGGAAGCACTTTGCCGCTGCTCTCAGTAGCCAGGTGAGGGAAAATTAAACTGTAATCGATCTAAATTACATACATTTAAACAAATTGGCGCGTTAACAGATTGTATATAAACCATTTGTTGACACTGAAACAATATGAAGACGCCGCCAAACTTTGCCTTCGAGTGCTGGGTAACAACAAAGCTTTGTGGGAGGAGGAGGTGTTTAAGTTTGTCAAATGTCAGCAATTGCGATGTGTTAGCGCCTATTTGCCCACCTCCGATGATTGCAAACTGGATCCACATGTCTACGAAATGGTGCTGTATGAATTTCTCAAATTCGATGTACATGGTTTCCTTAATTTAATCAAGGAATGGCCGCCCAAGCTTTACGATGGCTTAGCTGTCATCAATGCCATTCATGATTATTTTCGCAAACAGAATGCCAACGAGCTATTAGAGTCCTTGGCGCTACTATATTCCTATCAAGGAGACTATGAGAGTGCGTTGCGCATGTACTTGAAGTAAGCTAATGGTCTTTCTTAGCCTACATATGAATACATATAATTAATACTCTACACTCCTTTAGATTACAAAACAAAGATGTCTTTGAGTTAATTCGACGTTTTGAGCTTTACGATGTCATCTCAAAATTAATCATTCCACTCATTCAACTAGATCGCGAACGTGCCTTTAAAATATTATTAGATAAGACTAAAATTAAGCCCGATGTGGTTGTGAACCAGTTGGAACAAAATCAGGAATACCTTTACTGGGTAAATACCAAGCACGCACGTTTAGGTACATACCAAACCTGCTTAACATACATATTTGATTATTGACAGTATCTGGATGAGTTAAATAAGTTTAATAGCTCGGGCATATATCACCAGACGCTAGTTGCTTTATATGCCAAATTTGATCGAACCAAACTGTTGCCCTTTCTACGCCGCTCAAATGATTATGCCATACAGGATGCACTAGCCATTTGTAAAAGGGAAAATTTTCATCCAGAAATGGTCTATCTGCTAGGCCGCATGGGTAGTGTCGTGGAAGCACTTAACATAATTATACATAGCGTAAGCATATGTGTATAGGAATGAAACTGACTCGTTGCGGTATTGACTGATTTCGCTTTGCAGATAAAAGATATTGAAATGGCAATTGAGTTTTGCAAGGAGCACAATGATGATGACCTGTGGAATATTTTAATCGATGAATCGACCAAACAGCCAGAAATTGTGACTAAAGTGCTGGATGGCATTGTAGGCAAGTTGTTTATCAAATTTATAAAAAAAAAATATGGTCTTAGTTTTTTTGCTTTGTTGTTTTTCACAGATTACGTAAATCCCGTTCTTGTGGTAAACAAAATCAAATTGGGCCAGACAATACCGAATCTCCATCAATCGGTCGTGAAAATGCTTTGGCACTATAATATTGAGGAGGAAGTGCACAGCCTTGCACATGAAATTCAATTAACTGACTACTTTGACACACATTCTGAAGTGGTGGCTATGCAGCGACGCGGACGTCATGTCTCCTATGACAAGATTTGCCCAAAATGTACTCGATCAGTTATCATAAAAGATACCGCTCCACCCAATGGTCTAACAATATTTAACTGTGGTCACATATACCACAACAATTGTGTGACAATTGACAATCATTGTGACGAGTGCTTAGACTGGGACAATTTAGTGGAGGAGAGTAGTCATTAGACTTTCATACCCGCCAAGAAACCAGGAAGAATTCATACAAAGGACTTAAACTCTGAAAGCGCTAAAGGACCATGTATTATGCGACAGCCAGCAAAAAAAATGTTTCTTATCTTTTCATGCAACGTGTACATTTTAATTAATAACTTTAAGTTTTGCGTGTATGTTGTTTATTTATTTTTATAGATTTTTAAAATATATAGTTCAGTAACCCAAAATTGGGGAAATTTATCTAAAAGAATCGAAAGAGTTACTTGGAATTGAACGGAAGTGCACCTGGCATCGATACCAAACACAAATGTTATCGTCGTGGTATTATTTAATACTGCACACACACACAAATGTTATCGGATTTAGGCAAATGTTAACTTCGTGGTATTAAATAAACACGCGTGCATTTGTTTATTGCTTTTCGCCGACAGCTGATTTTCTCGCATTAACATAATGGACTGGATCCAAATGTAGCCTTTATTTTCTTGCATGTATCTCCTCTCCTACTTATTTAAAGGAGTTTCTACGGAACTATTAGTAAAAACGAGAACTTGCTTGTGTTTAATAGAAACTTACATTTTATGCATGAAATATTGGCAATTGTTTCTTATTACAATTGTTTGTGTTTATTTCTTCTTTCACCCCCAATACACACTGCAAACGGTAGTCAAAAATGCACTTAGGCCTCAGTCTCAGACTGAAGCTTAGCCACATAAGCGGCCTTGTGGGCGGCAATCTTGGTCTTGCGTTCCTCATTCGTGAGCTTCTTGGCGTTCCACCTCTTCTTGGCAGGGGCCGTCTTCTTGGCAGCGACCTTCTTGTGGGTAGGATCATTACGAATGGCCTGGTGAGCTTTCTTGTAAATGTCCTCAATCTGCAAGTCAGCAAAAAAATACGACAAGCGAAAGAAATTAGAAATTGTTTCTATATATATTTTAAAAGTTATACAATTGTGCATCCATAAACAGAAGTTTCAAGCCATGACTAACTTGAACCACGAACACAGGTGACTGAATTTTACTGTGGTCCACTTTTGGCACTATTAACGTTGTAGGTTACAAAACGCAAAAGTAATTTTTAAAATGGACGTGATGCAAACATCTTAGACTAGATTTGTACATATAAATAACAAATGTGCATCCATAAACAGAAGTTTCAAGCCATGAATAACTTGAACCACGAACACAGGTGACTGAACTTTACTGTGGTCCACTTTTGGCACTATCAGCGTTGTGGGTTACAAAACGCAAAAGTAATTTTTAAAATGGACGTGATGCAAACATCTTAGACTAGATTTGTACATATAAATAACAAATGTGCATCCATAAACAGAAGTTTCAAGCCATGAATAACTTGAACCACGAACACAGGTTACTGAATTTTACTGTGGTCCATTATTGGCACTACCAGCATTGTTAGTACAAAACGCTGCAGTAATTTTGAAAAATGGACGTCTTATTGTGATGCAAACACTTTAACACTCACGTTATCAGCACGGATGCCCAGCTTGATGTAACGGCTGAACTGACGCTTGAAGGCCTCCTCATCCTCCTCCTCCAAGGTGCGCATATAATCGGCAACGTGTTGACCAAAGATGTGTGCACGATGCACATCAGCGTTGAAGCTCTTAGTCTCAGCCGAGTAGCCAGGGAAACGCTTCACCGAGTGGGGGATGTTCAGACCACCATCAACAGCACCCTTCATGGCGCCGAAAACACGGGCACCAGTAGTGGTGCGTGCCAATCCCACATCCAAATAGCAACGGAATGCTCCTGGTCCCTCATCGACGGGCTCAACATTGAATTCCTCGCCGGTAACCTCAGTGCATCCAGCATACAGAGAGTCCAAGCCCAACTTGTTGAGCAGACGACGAGCGACGAGCAGACCAGTGCAGTAGGCAGCGGCGTAGTTGGTTAGGCCAACCTATTGTTTGGGTATTAATTGTTAATATTTGATTTTTTGTTGTATTATCAAGGTTAATAATGACTTACCTGGATGCCATAGTTGGGCAACTCATGCGAGTAGGCAGAGCAGACAACGCGATCACCCTCAATGCGTGCGTATGCGATTTGAGCAGTGATGTCCTTGTTGGACAGACGCACAATCAAACGGTACTTGGGCGTGTTGTACTTGTTCTTGTCCTGGAAAGTCAGACGCTTTCTGGCATAGTAATCAGTTTTGCCCTCACGACGCCTGCGGAACTTAACCTGGTAGCGCTTGAAGTACTGCTTATTCTTGACTACTTTGACGAAACCCTGTAAAACACCAACAAATTTTGATTGGTTATTGTTCTATGCATAAAACCAACACACTTAATCGCTCAATTAAAACTGCATCCGCGGTTTCTTTTATGTAGTTTCACTCATTATCACTCGCATACACTTTAATTGAGGCGACTGTTTGGCTATTTTGTTGATTATGCTCACCATTTTTCACTTATTTATGAAATTAAAACACCGACGCAATATACGCGATGTCTTCACACGTAGGTGAAAAAGAAAAAGGAAGAAGCTGACAGTACGCTTAGCAGCAGGGTCGTATTTGGCTACGATGACATTCGGGGCGCAGCTAACTTAGCGTGCACGTTTTAAAAGCGCCAGATGGCGCTAGCGCGTTGATTCTGTTGCGCGCAAATATTTAAAACTAAATTATGGAAATAAAAGATAAGACAAGATTTAAAAAACACTATTACGCAAAGAAGTATATTTTAAAAGAAATGATTCTAAATGTATTTGTGCATTAGCTTCAAGCTGATCATCAGTATATTGTGTGCCATAAAATCTCTCAATTTCATGTTGTAGTTTCTGTGAAAATTAAGAAAAAAAAACAATTCAGTAGTTAGTTTTCGTACAACGTAAAAATAAATATATATATGGTACCACAATTTGTAGCTTTGCGTCCTCCGTTGATGCTGGTATGTATGTTGGCTCGTAATTCAAATACAAATGTTGTTTGAAATGATAAAAAGCTGAAGTATCTTCACTATGTAGCATTAAAATTGTATTATTTTCTTCATTACTGCTCGAAATATTCAATATGCTGTCTATAAAATATAATTTTAGCAGATTATTCTTAGTTTCAGAGATGCCATTGCACAATTCCGCTATTTGCTTCAAATTGAGGTTACCAGGCGTTTTTAGCTTTTGCTGCATTATTGGCTTTGATTTTATCACATCTGAATTTGTTTTCAGATATGATTCTGCTAGCTGATGTTTATTATATAGGTTTAGGGAGTGTAATTGTTCTCCAAATAGTGCACGATATGTTACTCCGTGCTCCTGAACCGTCAATGGCAGCAGAACTGCACTGATTTGTTTGTGAACCTGGAGAAATGCCACTATTTTCAATACAAATTCTGGTAATCGCTTATTAAACTCTTTTTTAAATGGTATTATAATATGACATTTACGGCCCAGCAAAAGCTCTGTCGGAATACGATGAACATGCGCCCTATGACCATGGTACACGATCAATTGCCAGTGGCTGCTATACAGCAGAAATTTATGACTATTATGAAACGTCAGCTGCAAGATGGCATAAATGCCACTGCTGTCGAGCTCCGTTTGTCTAGCCGTGTGAAGTAAAAGCGACTCCATTTCAAAAAGCGGCAATTGTCGCTGATACTCCAGTTTAGCCTCCAGTCCTCCAATGTCCAAGTAAGCTTCATTGCGTGCAACTGCTATTAATTGTTGCTTTTCCTGTTCCCGCTGTATAGCTGCCAATAGCTCAGCTGGTTGCTGTTCGTATTGCTGGATGACCTGCGCATTGCCACGCAGTTGCTCCATAGCCAATGGCGTCAGATCATTTAATGCACTTGTGTTCTCTTCTGTATCTGCCACTTGCTCCTCGCTAAAGGAAATGCGATAGAAGATGTTATTGTCGCTGAGACAGACAAGCTGCTCGATTTGCTGCACCCAGGTGCACACTTGCATGCCCGGCACAGGCTTGACACAACTCCGCACATGGCAGTCATCCAGATGGGTGTTATATTCAAATTTCAATCGGACGAGCTGTTGGCCATCTGTATAATAGAAATCACCATTGTCACTGCTTGCATCGAAGTCTAACCATTCCGCACCTGTGTAGTGTATTTGACGATGTTTAATGCCCAACAAATTGGACATATACCAAATGTCCACGCTACCACAGCTCAGGTAAATAAGAAACAGGTTATGAGCTGGAAGTAGACGCATTAATTTAACAGATGTTGCATAAATGCATAGGAGCTCTATTTGATATGCTTGCTCCGATGACTCTGCTGATTGTGGCTGTGGTTGATCCTGCGGAATTAGTGCAAATACATGACCAGATATGCTGAAAACGTGCAACAGTTTATTAGTGCTTGCTCCAGCACCAAATAAACATTGCATAAACTTCTCGTGCTGCTGGTCAACAGTAGTCGTTAGTAGGCTAAAGTCATCACTTTCCCAATCACATTGGAATACATTTTGCTCGTCGAAAGTTATGTCGTAGCTGTGTTGCAGTGTGCTTGCCCCCTTGTCCAAACTAGGAAAATCCAGGTAGACCTGCAACAGCAGCTGCTGCATATCCTTATCGTGACGGATCACGCTAAACCCTTCCGGAGTTCGCGCAAAGGAACGCACGCCCTTGAGCCAAGATATCACA
The DNA here is from genome assembly GCA_035044605.1 of Scaptomyza cyrtandrae. Lineage (NCBI taxonomy): Eukaryota > Metazoa > Arthropoda > Insecta > Diptera > Drosophilidae > Scaptomyza > Scaptomyza cyrtandrae. The sequence goes on from JAWNNS010000648.1 coordinate 4,260,947, forward strand.
TGTAGTGATTTGATAGAGCCGAAACAATGCACACGGCCATCGGACATCATCAACAGCGTATTAAATTCCAGCATGTAAATGTTCCGTACATATGTGCTTTTTGGTAGTGGTATGCGCACCTTCGTCATTTCCATTCGGTTTGTTTTCTTAGATTTCTTGAATCGATAGTTCAGCAAATAATACTCGTTCCAGGTGACGAAAACCGATTTTGTTTTGTTGTTGCTGCACGAAGAGTGGTTTATAAGACCACAAGGTTGAAATAACGTATCGTCTTCAACGGACCACAATGCGTCATCGTTGTCCTCCATATCTTTAAATTCGTTTTGAACGTTTATATCCATGATTTTTCGAGGGAATGCAAATATTCAAATGCAAAAATCCAAAAACACCTGATAAGTAGCAATGTGACCATAAAATGTCAAATTTAAATAGTGGCAAAATGCCATGTCACACAGACTTGTGAATAGCAAATATTTATATGTAACTTTTGCAAAATTTGTATTTACCATAACACAAACAGCCCGGCACAAAAGATCAACAGCTGGTCGAGGTGTAAATATCGACCAAGTAAAAAAAAAAAACCCACAAAAGCAAATTAATATATATTTAAAATTGTTTTTCTAAATAAAATAACTTAACACTGTTTACATATTCTTAAAACCGTTACGTTACAACTTAGCTAGGGTAACAATCTCGCAATTATGCTATTGCTGATGCGTTCGTGTTCACGCAGCTATGCAACAAAAGTCACGGATCATCAAGCAGCGCTCATGGCGCGTAGCTTGCCCAAGCGGCAATCGCTGTCTGGCGTGCAGAACATAATTGTGGTTGCATCGGGTAAAGGCGGCGTTGGAAAAAGCACAGTGGCAGGTACACAAGTGAAAATTGTACTACTAATTCAAGATAAATAAAATTTGAATTCATTGCAGCCAATTTCGCATGTAGCTTGGCCAAGTTGGGCGCAAGAGTCGGTTTGCTGGATGGCGACATCTTTGGTCCAAGCATACCCCTACTTATGAATATTCACAGTGAGCCGCGTGTAAATGAGAAGAATCTTATCTTGCCTCCACAAAACTACAATGTGAAATGTCTGTCGATGGGCATGCTAACGCCGCCCGAGAGTGCTATTATTTGGCGCGGTCCGCTTGTTATGTCTGCCGTACAGCGTTTGCTTAAAGGTGCCGATTGGAGTCCATTAGATGTGCTGGTCATCGATACACCCCCAGGCACTGGAGATGTGCACCTATCGCTGACACAGCATGTACCGATTACGGGTGTCGTTCTGGTTAGCACACCTCATAAAGCCGCTGTTGATGTAACCATTCGTGGTGCCGAAATGTACCATAAACTAAAGGTGCCCATCTTTGGTTTGGTGGAAAACATGCGCTACGCCATCTGTGATAATTGCAAACATCGCACTGAATTCTTCAAGGTGCAACACAATATTGAGCACGTTAAGTTACCAAAAACGCTTGTTTCATTACCCCTGGACTCACACATAGCCGAGTGCGGCGAGGCGGGTTGTCCAGTTGTAATTAAACATCCCAACTCAGAGCATGCAATGCTATTTAATCAACTAGCCGAGCACATTTGGGGAATATTGCAAAAGAACAAATGTAAGGAGAATAAAATTTAAAGTTTTAATGCTTAAGTTCAAGAAATTTTCGACATTTTCTCAACATTTGTGCAGGTTGAAACGGTGTTGTGCACATGTTTGGAACTGAAGAAGGAAGCATCTTCGGCCCAGTAAAGAATGACAAGAGATTTTAACAAAAAAAAAAAAAAAAAAAAAAAACAATATAATTGGTTGAGTCAGTACAAAAAAGACCCAGAGCAGTTATTGAACAAAGTTATTGGCTACACCAAGTAAACACTATAATTTTTACCGATATCTTGAATAGTTTGCACAGTTATTTAGTCACAGCCATATGAACGAAATTTTGTATGATCCACTGTATAAAAATAATTTCTTGATCAGTGAAACCCCTATGGATAGCTGAATAGCTTTAAAACTGAGGAACCAGATTGTATAGAAACAAACGGTCAGATGAATATTGCTATATCGATTGAACTCGCGATGCACATTCGCATTACTTGACAGAATTGATATAAACTTTAACAGTGTACAAAAACGATCAAAAGTTTCCGTACAAAAAAAAAAATCTGTTTTATCAAACTGCCTTTTGATGCTTTACAAATTGCAAAAAATTTTATTTATTATTTATGCTTTTTAAGTTTCTTCATTTTCTTCATGGCTTTGCGGTGTGCATACTTATCTGTACGCTGTATGACTTCTTTATATTTTCGTTTATTAAACTTTTGGAAGACCTCATCCGCGAGTAGCTCATCCACAAGTGATTTCTTTGTCTTTCTTGTATGACGCTCGCTATAATGATCAAGTGGCGAATGCTGCACAGTGCCAATTTGAAAGTATTTTGGCAGCACTTTAAGGTCGTTTTTCTTGTAGAAATGTTTGGGATCCAGCACCGAACGCATCTGAATGATCTTTAGCTCATTTCGCATTTCATCGGTGATCTCTGTTGCTGGCATATCGAACCAAGCACTGCCCTTTGTCTTGGCGCGTTCAGCCTGTAATTTATAACAAATGTTAATATTTGAAAAGACAAAAGGTTAGGTTTTATTCTCAACGTGCGCTCAGATTACTAAAGAAGTCGTCAATGTGGCAACAACACCTGCCTCGGTAACTGCTGTGCATTAGGGCGACAATTGCACTAAAACGTTTCATTTAATTAAGGAATGTTAGCCCACGCCTAAATTATTTGTCTTTAACTTAATGACAAGCAACAGTCTAGCGTTAAATGGCTTCTATGCTGTTCCGCTGGCCTTACAGCAATCGCCTAATACTTTGAAGCGACCGCTAAGATTACAACGGACGAAACTGGATGCTATTGTCAATTGAGTGAGTCATCACAGCAGTTACCTCAAGCAGCAAGCGATTGCACTGGCTGTACCGTTTAGTACAGCTTCGGTTGTCGAATATTTCATCATAGATGCTCCGCTTAAAACGGTAAACAGAAATGGTTCAGAAAAACTTTGGAATGACTTACTCTATTTAAAATGGGCTGCTTGCGTCTAGAGACTGTGGGTAAGGAATGAAGTTGCTCGACTCCAGCACTGTGCTTTTTCCTTTGCATATCGTGTTCCACATTAATTTTGCGCACCTTTAGATCATCACAGATATCGGTGCACAATTCTGTTATTCGTCGACCTTGCTGTCTGTGTTTGTGTGTGCCTGCATTTTGTGCTGCTTCGTTAAAACGCTCAGTAACTTCATCTAGCTGTATAACCACTTTAGATGGCATTTGTTGAGTTGTTTTTTGTGTGTTGGCGGCTGCAACAACATTCTTAACATCTTTGCAGCTCAATTTGACGCCAAACAATTCAATTTCACCAGGTTCCCCATCTTCTTCATCTTCACTCTGCTCCTGTTCATCGGCTACATACTGCTCTCTGAATAGATCATTGTACAAGGCAGAGGAATTTTGCACTGAATTTTCACTAACTAGTTGCTGATCGCCGGCAGTGTCTAGCATAAAAAGCGAAGCCATTGTAATATTATTTTTTCAGAAAGAAAAAATGCGCGAAGCATGCGGCTCCGAGCTCACACTACAGCGGTTTGTTGCGACTGTCAATTGCGAAAGACAGCACAAACTCTGGTCACACTTAAGGAGCATCCACACGTGTTTCTATTTCAGCCGTCAGCGAGCGTTAATAAAATCGCTTCGTGATTAAATTGAAATTATCTTAAAATAATGCCAGTTATTGATTTCAATCTCAAGTTGTATTATATTTACTATAGTTTAATTTATAAAACGTAGAAATCTTGGCAATATCAGGCCGTTTAACTGAAGTTTGTCAAACGGGAAATTGCGTATTATTACAAAAATACCTTGAGAATTAAACTTGATAGTGCTGTTTGCAAAATGTCTGTCTACAGTAGCAAAACAGGCAACACGTCAATTTTAAAGTCTTTTTCCAATGTAGACCTTGAGCGTGTCAAGACAGCAGTTTTAAACAAGGTGCGCTTTAAGACGCCCAAGGAGAAGGGCATCGGTGAGTCGGTGCGCGTCGCTTTGGAAGAAAAGAATTTCCATTTGGTACGGGAATTCACATACTTTCTATGCGAGGCAGACCTCTGCGTAAGTTAACAAAATTAAATTGTCATAATATGGTACACAACTTACCAAATTTCGTTATTCGACAGGATGAGGAAGTCGTCGAGATCATGACGGATGCTCGTAAAATAGTGCACAGCCTGACAACGGATTTTGCCAATCTCGTGGAGGCATTGCTATCAATTAACTGGAAGAATCGCAGTACAGAAGCCATTCAGGCCTACACTGAATTTAGCGTAGACGTCATGATTGGTCATAATTTTTATATTACCATTGGCATAACCAAATTAATTTTAAACTGGATACCCAGCGACCAGGAGTCTGCAGACTGGATTAATGGTTGTCCATCAGATCGTGTGGGTGCTGAGCTAGAAACTGTGCACAGTGTGTTGAATCGCATTTTAACTGCTGTGCCAATGTCTTTCGACGTGGTCATTGACACAATTACATCCAAGTTTCCTTACTTTAAGAAGCCCTCTCATGTAACTGCTGGCTACTTGCACAATATACTTCAGCTAATGGACTCGAAGCCAGTGTTTGAGGAACTGCTGCTGCAGCTGGTACTGCAGAAGTAAGTAATTCCTTTAAAGTTGCCGTGTTTGTGGCTGCCATAGTTTTAATTTTTAATTTCAGACTGCTCATACTAGACGTGAATGCGCCACGTGAAGAAATCGAAGCACTTAAAGAGGAAACGGATGATGAGAATGATGATGCCCACTTTAGAATTGAAGAGAGCTCCATGTCAAAGACGACACAATCCCTAGAACATGTCATTGGCCAAACATTGGACATATGCTTATTAAAACTTTTTAATTTCCTCGAAAAAAAATGTCGACCACAGTTGGATTGCAGTGAAGATCAGCGCAAAGCCAAATGTCGATTTTTCAAAATATTAATGTACATTTTCGACGAGGTGTTGTTGCCCAGCCACAACACTCATCATGTCCAGTTTGTGATCTTTCATACATGCAGTATTCGTCCACTCTACACAGAGATCTTTCTCAATGGTCTCTGGAAAAAGGTGCAGAATCCAAATGTATCCTCAGTCAAACGCCATGCAGCTGTTAGCTACATCGCCAGCTTTTTGGCACGTGCAACATTTGTGCCATTGGGGTAAGAATTCTGAAAGTGAATATTATTTTTTTTATTAATTTTTTTGTTTCCTTAGCATTATAACCTACTATCTCAAAGAGCTAAGCAATTGGGCCAACACCTACATAAACGATTCGGATGAGTTTAACAGTAAAAATTGTCCACTCAAAGCCAATATGGTATTCTTTTCTGTCTGCCAGGCAATATTTTATTTAATCGCTTTTCGCGCAAGCAATTTGTCTATGAATCCAAAGAGTAAGTACTCGATTGAAAATATTATTTTGTATTTCCAGTAATATTTTAATAATTCTATCTAGATTTGAGTTTGCTGAGTACACTGCAGCTGTCACGGCTGGCCATGTGTCATTTTAATCCGCTGCGCTATTGTCTACCGCCAGTGGCCACAGCATTTGCTGGCGTTGCTCGTAAACACCAATTGGCTTATTGTCACACTGTGCTGGAGCGCAATGCACGACGCAAACTGGCAACTTTCTATGGGCACGACAAGTTGATGCCCGAAGAGATACTTGAAACTTTCTTTCCTTTTGATCCATACGTTCTGCCACAGTAAGTAAAAAAAAAAAAATCTGCGAAAATTATGTTTTAAAATTTAAATCAATTGTTTGCAGATCAAACCGATTTATAGAGCCCAACTATCTAGTCTATAAAGTTTGTGAGCCTGACGAATCGTTGACTTTTGTGGTCCCTGATCCAGCGCGTCGCAAGCGTGGCGATTCTGAAATGGTTGAGGAGGATGACTTTATTCTTGCGGACAAGCGGCAAAAGCTAAGCTAACTGTCCAAAAGACAAAAATTGGACAAACAGTTTTACTATAGCACTTCGCCAGGATTTAATCAATGAGATGTTTTTTAAGAATGGGGACAGAGCTGTAATAATATTTATATGGTTATATTTATAAAATATAAAGACTAATTCGACAACTGAATTGTAAGTTATGGCTTTCTTGTTCGTCTTTTCTAGTTTGTATCCCGATGTGCAATTTTTTTTTTTACATTTATCTATAAAGCGCTTTAGACGCACACCACAAGGCTTTGAGTGTATCAGAAGGTATCATTTCAGATCGTGCAGCTTTTAAATTTTTCCCACACTGCTTAATCTTACGCCTTAATATGTTTTCACATTACGTTAAAATGTTTAATTAGTAATTAGCTATTAAAAGTTAGCTACATGCTAGCGCTGCACTCGATGTATTATGTTCATTCAATTTGGCTTGAATTCTTAATTACTTCAGGCAATTACTGCATGGGTAATGCATCTCTTTAGTATGAGAGCGACTATGTCTTGAATTAAGTTATTAAAAAGCTTATTTATAAACATTGCACCACAAAAAAATCTGCACCACGAATGTAAGAGTATTTAATCTTCGGCATTTGGGCGATACCAAACTGTTAAATTTACGGGATAAATTCGTAACTCTTTCTTAAATCCTTGGTACAATATTTATATGTATAGTAGTATTTATTTATTAATTGACGATGCATTATACGCTATGAGGAATGCAAGATAAGACCGTTAGGGTAAAGTATGTCGTCTAGGTTTACTAGTTGGCAGCGTAGTTGCTCCTGGACAGTGGCTAGTTTATCAGGGCTAGAAATTGTTTTATTAGTGCCTAATGCGTATGTGGCGCTGTAGTGAATTTTTTTCTTTATAAACTGACTGACTGAAGAAGTACTGTAAGAATTTTAGTTCGAACTATGCTACTACTTATTGGAAATAATCTTTACTAAGCACAACTAAATGGCGACGAAGCAGAACAGGCTTAGAAAATCTTGTATCGCATGTGTCCCAAGTGTAAGGAATTGTGTTTTTATTACCGGCAAATATTTTTAATTTTTCACTAAATTCTTGCTTACAATTCACTAATAAAAAGCATATTGTTAACAGCTGTTGAACATTAATCTGACCACCCGATTGATTGCTTTTCCTACATGTTAAATAAACACACAATTTATTGTTTACGGCATTCCTATAGAAAATCAATTCTATTTCAAACTTAGTTTAGAATCGAACCAGTTACAAATTGTAAACAAAAACACATCCTTTTTCTTTTATGCAACGAATTCGTATGGAATTGGCGCCAGGGCAATGGGTTCCTCCAATTTCTTAACGAAATGCGCCTTCTTTGGCTGCTCAGGCTGACGCTTGAGGTTGACCCAGATTTTCTTCTCCTTGGCATCCTTAAGCAGACGCTCGTTCTCCTTGACACGGCGCAGGAAATCCTCACGGCACTTAGAGTGATGCACATGCTCGATGCGCACATTGATGCGCTTGGCCAAAACCTTGCCTCGCACGCGTTTGTTTACAATCACACCGACGGCGTGTTGTGTGACGTTGAAGATGCGGCCAGTCTTGCCGTGGTATGCTTTATAAGGCATACCCTTCTGCACAGCACCGTGTCCCTTGATGTCGACGATGTCACCGTTCTTAAAAACGCGCATGTATGTGGACAGGGGGATGACACCATGCTTGCGGAAGGGGCGAGAGAACATGTCTCTGGTGCCGCGACGGTAACCCTTTGAGTTGGTCATTTTGTTGACTGTGGTTCCCTATAAAAACAAACACATTTAGTAAAAATTCACAAAACGGAGACATGCAGGGCACGCGCGACCCTTGTTTGACGTGCTTTTCAAATGCATTTGATTGAATGTTAATGCAATTTTCCCAAAATATTGGCTAACCTTTTACGAGTCGACGTCCACGCGGTCGTGAAGATGGGGAAAGAAAGAAAGATGGCTACCTGTTTGGCGTTGCCACTCTCATTACAGTTTGATGGGTTTGTAGGGTTGCTTTTGGCATGGCGCAAGGTGTGCAGCCCTGGCGATAAGTTGCTTTATCGATTATCAGCACGGTTATCTATTTTAATTCAAGCGACCCTTACATGTAAAAAAAAACTACAACTTGTTTAAGTATTTCATTTAATTAAGTTAAAAAAGTTTCACAAATTCAACAGAAAACTAATTAATATGACATTTTTGCTTAAGTTTGAGCACTTTGGTACACACACACACACACATATATATGTAATAGTAAATGTCATTTTAATATCTCGTTACATATAATTTATATTTTAGCTATCTTATATAAATTTGTTATATAGGCATATACAGTATGTTTATATAACTTGTCCGTTTGTGTTCTCTAAGTTAATATTCTTCTTTACAAAAAATTCTAAGAATGTGGCGTCGTTTCGTTTGCAATTATTACATGATTGGAATATCAGAGCACAAAACTGAGTTAGGTGCGGGCATTTTTGTCTGTATATATATAATATGTATGTATATTAAGCTTATGCGTATGCATGTCGTACGTATCTTTATAATAAATATTGTAAATAATTTCATAAATATTTATATATATGTATATATATACATATGTTGTATATATTAACATATGTATATATATATGTATATATGTATATTTGAATATGTTTGTAACCTATATATAGGTGTATGTGTACTTGACTTGCATACATCGATACTAACTTACAAATTTAACATTAGGTTTTGCCAGTTTAATAATTTAGTTAAATAGGTTACGCTTGTCTCGTTTCGTTTGGTTGTTTGATTGGTTTTTTTTTTCCTGATTATCCTCTTTTTCTTATGCCTTTGTATTATATTATATTATAATAAAATATTTGTATGTATATTATTGGCTGTGGTTTTTTTTCTGGATTTCACAAATCCCACTACAAAAGCAGTCTCTCAAACTAGTCCGAAGCTTCTCAATGCGATGGTTATGCTTAACGTTCCTTTCATAATTCGTTGTCCATAATGTTTTTTGTTTTTTTGATTTTCAATGTTTTGCTGTTGTAGCAGTCTAAGCAGTCTCCTTCTTGTTGTGCCCATTTTCAAGTGGCCTTTTGGGCAAACTGGCACAATTGCAATTGCTATCGTCATTGGGCAGTGTCGCCTGATGTTGCTGCAGCTTTTGCTCAAGGCGCGTTTTGTAAGTGTACAACGATTGCAGTGGCACATGCAATAGCTCTACAATCTGCGTAAAGTTTAGCTCTGCAAAACAATAGCATGCTGAATAAAGTTAATAAATAATTATAAAAATATGTGCATACCATTTTCGGCCGTTATGTAGCCGTGTCGTATCAAGAAATCAATAACCACTGGCGCCGATGTTGTCTTAAAATCCGGCGTAAATACACGCTCAACACACTCATTGGCCGGAAGCAGCTCAAAAGCTTGCACCTCGCCATCTGCATTATGTGGGACAAAGTCCACCGGCAGCTCCAAGTCAAAGACATATTCAGTATTGGGAAACAGACCCTGGTCGCTCTCAAAAAAGAACGAGACACAGCCGGCTGAAACCAAATTCTTGACGAGATCACGTGGAATGGATGCCTCCTCGCCGGCCTCTTTAATGGCCGTCTCCATGATGCCAAAGCCAACGGATAGACCACCGCCTACCATATTATCCCATTTGCCTGGCCAGGTCTCTTTGGTGTTTGAGCGCTGCTGTAGCCAAATGCACAATCCATGCTTTGGATGCTTAACATAGCCATTGATATCGACACCATATTTGCGTACACCGAACAGCGGCGTTGCCGCTCGCTCCATCTTAAGCAGCGCCTTGTGCTCAGACTTTACCTCAAAGCACTCATCGCGCCAGCCTTGCAGGGCCGAAAACAAACCTTCGGTGCGCAAATCGCGTAATACTTTTTCCAATTGTGCGGTTCGCTCATTATAATCACGGAATGCCGGATTCAATTCCACAAGACCCTGTCAATTATGTTATGAAGATGATTCAATTATAGAATAATATTTATATGAATGCTCACCTGCTTCGTATATTCACAGTCACGTATACAAAACACTTCAGGATATTTGAGCAGCTGCTTGAAGACATCCGATTTAATGAGGCCAACTTGCTGTCCCTCTACTAGAAATGGATGTATGTCGCCCTTATGAAAACCTTCAACACAAAATTAACATTAATTTGTTGTAAGTGCAATTCGCAATTGGTATGGATGATGGCACTGAAGACTGGTAAGAAAAACCTACATTTCTATTTTTGTGGCCATCTAATGGTTTATTTTTACAGCTAATAATCAGATAATCGCTAATCGTCTAGAAAAATATTGATAATTCAATAATTACAATCTGTGTATATAATATGTGTAATTATTATTAGACAGTGTGCCAAACTCAATGAGTCTTTCCGGTTGGAACTTGTTCAGAGTTCGTTAAAAAAAAAAAAACATTGAAATATTAAAGTTTACTTAAAGCTCAATTGGAAACACATCGCACGCGCATTCTGATAAGATAAGTTTAAATCGAATTAAATTGGTTTATTATGATTGTTGACATTTTTAAATGCTACAATACAAATTAAGGCAAAGGGTTTATATACAATTACCGATAACAGCTGTTTTAATCGTCTTCCAGTTATTGTTTCTTTATAGGCAGGTGTTTTTGTACTTTTGCTTTAACATGTGTTTTTTTTTTTTTTTTTGCAAGACATTTAAAACTTTATGAAATGAATGTTTGAAATGAAATATTGCTTATCCATTTGTTATTTGTTATCAAGTTATTTGATAATTCAAATAAACGGAAAGCGGTTTGTGCCAGCGGCTAGGCTAGTGAGATTAAAATTGGTAAAGTCAACTATTTCATCACTGGACAAAAAAATTAAGATAAGCTAACCAAACCAAAACACAAAATAATTATTTGAGTCAACATTCAAAGACAAAAAATCGAGCTAATCAAATCATATAATATAAATCAACAAGCAAAACAAAAAAAAAAAAAAAAAACAATCGTCAAATAGCAGAAAGCGCGCATGTTACTTATCAGCAGATATAGACAGAGACAAAAGAGTTGGAAATTAATATAGACTCAGAAATGTAAAAGAGAGTGGAGCAAAGAATATTTCTACCTTAATAAGGTAAACATATGCGAAAATGTTTTTAATTCTTTAATTTAATTTTTGCATATATGTACATATGTTATTTTTATTAAGTGTGCATGTCTGTATGAGAGATGTTTCAGCTGTTGCTGCATGTTTTGCTGTTGTTGTTGTTGCTAAAAATGCCAAAAATTGTTCTCAAGGTGATGCAATAAAAATGATCTTACAACCAAAACATCACGAAATAGTGATATCAACAAACAATTTATTAAATTGTGTCGCATTGGAAATATTTTTATTATTAACAAGAAATATATGTATGTATATCTTTAAAGTTGGTAATTTAGTCCTATTTAGCTTAATTTTATTTATGTCTATTTATAATAGTGTTGTGATTTGTTATGCGATATGCGACAGCTGTTGAATTTTTTTTAGTGCGATGGGGTAGATTAGTGGATGTAACATAGCGCATCATATTACTGATTAGAATGCAACAGGTAAACTTATTGTCGATAACAAACAATGCAATTAATTCTGCAACAACTTACGACGACAGAGGGACAAGAGCTGGTTTTAAAAATAGCCAAAAAGGAAATTAATTTCAATGTCAATGCAGAGAGCTGCTGATTGGATGCTGCGAAACGAAATGGCATTGAGACACTTGGTGGCGACGTCAGCGGCAGCAATAACAAACAGTAGTGGCAGAAACGGCACTTTAACACACACACGCACGCACAAGTAAACACAAACTAATCGATAATTCGTACTCACTTGCTCTCGCTCTTTGCAGCAATTGCAGTAAACTACTGTTCTGTGTGCTGCACCCACAATATTGGCGCTTAAGCCGCCCACAATGTGATTTGTGTGCACATAGCGTTTAGATATATATACATATATATATATATACAGAGGTTCAGCGACGGCCAAACCCATTTTCATGGCCACAAAGCATTCCCCAAACAATAAGAAAAACATATATGAAGACGATGATGAATTTTGTGATGTTACTCACCTGTCAAATAGAAATTATTAAATTTTTGCGCTAGTACCAGAAGACGCGACACTTTTACTTCGGTTATCGACATTGATGAAGAGGGGGGAGAGTGTACGCTGTACAAGCTCGCCGCAGCCAAAGTAAATACAAATACACTTTAAACACCGGCTACCTTGGCTCCCACTCCTCTACTTCCTATTCAACACAGCACAGCAGCAACAACAACGATAACAAATGGCAATTACGCGTTCAAAATTATTTTGGCGATGTCTTTCGATACAACTAGTTGACGCTCCTTGCTTTACTGGCCGTACAACTTACTTACTGTTAATTTTCACGACTTTAATTAGGGATAATAGACACACAAACAGCCAAAGCCAATCATCAAAATACAACCGCACGGAACGAAAACCACAACCACAGTGCTGTAAAATTCGCACTTAGAACGATAACGATAAGAAATTCTGATTTAGCAGTGCTGCACAGCTGTTTTGTAAGCATATGATTTAATGCCTCCGTACAGGCCTTGGCAAAACTAAAATTCGGTTTTAGTGCTGTAAAGCAGCCGCTCTCAGTGTGCTTAACAACACACGTGCGATACAAATGTCACGCTGACAAGAATACAAATTACGAAAAAGTTAGAAACATACGGAGAGCACAGGAAACGCAATCGTTTTTCCACCTTTTGCGTTAGTAAGCTTCATTTCATTTGGCAGCTGATTGTTCGTAAATAAGTACCCTCCCTCAGCAAGCCCAGCGATTAAATTCCAAAATGAGTGATGACTACTTACGGAAACCGTTTTCATTAGCGCCCTCACCAGCCGGTAAGCAATAGACATTACGCAATGTGACATGGTATTACATTGAAAGTTTCTAAATTAAAATTGATATTGTTTGCATTGTTTCGTAATGTTTTGCTCTCGTAGTCGAAGATCCACAGACGACAGCTAAAACAAACTACACATCGGCAACGAGCACATTCAGCAGTTCTCCGGTCTCCCCATATCTGAATTATGATACACGATTCCTGCAGCAAGCGCAGCCAGAGTTCATATTCCCGGAGGGCGCCAACAAGCAACGTGGTCGTTTTGAGCTGGCCTTCTCTCAGATCGGTACATCTGTGATGATTGGTGGTGCAATTGGCGGCCTGGCTGGCGTCTACAATGGCTTCAAAGCTACCAACGCTCTCAATCAGACGGGGAAGCTCCGTCGTACCCAGTAAGCAGACTTTCAATTCTTCAAACATCTAAATTCACGCATTTATCATTTCGACTTTGACAGAATCTTAATTCTTATATGGGTTTTAATACTCTGAACACTTTTTCATTACAGATTAATTAATCACATCATGAAACAGGGTTCGGGTACCGCGAATACCTTAGGTACGTTGGCAGTGCTGTATTCAGCGTGTGGCGTCTTGTTGCAGTATGCTCGTGACCAGGATGATAATGTAAATACCATAATAGCCGGCTCTGCCACAGGCCTGTTATACAAGTCCACAGGCAAGAACCTACCGAAAACCTAACAAAGTAAAACATTTAATTTAATATATATATTTTTTTTCTCAGCTGGCCTGCGAAAGTGTGCACTTGGTGGTGCTATTGGTTTAGGAATATCGTCGCTTTATTGCTTGTATCTGTTGGCGCAAGAGAGCAACACAAACTCAAGTCCAAAATTCCTGTAGATTGAGGCGGAGCAGCCGTTAAAAGAGTTGTGCCCAATGATGATGAGTGATTCCTATACATGAAGTGTGTATAGTAGTCGCATCGATGCGCTTAACCGTCAAATATATGGTTTTGTTTTATATATTACAATACATATAACATTATATATATATATGTATATATATACATATTTAGATTTATTTGGAAACTATAAGAATTTTCCTTTTTTTAGTTTGTATCACTGTTAAAAAAACGTCATCAAGGCAACCGAAACCAAAATTCATGTTGCTTACCACAAACACTAAGCTATTATAAATCATGTACAATAACAAGCAAATAAAGTTGTATGCTTTGTATGCAACTTGCCATCAAATTAAAATCTTTATTTTATAACCGCGACATCATCACACTGCACCACAATCAAGAACAAAAAACAAAAACGGTCATCTCAAACAGTTATTAATAGTCCAATGCACCAGAATCGTCATTAGTTAGAGCCAATACCTTAACACCCTTGCGTTCATCCATGCCATTGTTTGCTGGCGCCTCGCAGCTTGTATCTTCGGTGGAGCATGTATGACAATGGCAATTAATAGCCTCCATGTAACTGTATTTTCGAATACTGTCATCCGCCTCGGGATGGCAATTCTTAAGCATGGCCACCGATGGCTGACGGTGCGCATGCACACAGACTGGATGGAACGAGCGCTTATAAGGGAATTTCCAATCGGATATCTCGCTTGAATCGCAACGGCCCCAGCAGCTCCAAACGCTCACATGGTCCCAACATTCACGACCCTGCAAATCCGACTGAGTCACACGGTACGTGTACAAACGACGATGGCAGCCAAGAGGTGCAACTGTTGGTCCACTGTAAACTGGCTGCAGCTCCACCAACTGTGCGCTTGCCAAACGCAACAGCGGCGATGCCACAAAAAGCACAGGAAGTCTGTAACAAATTACACAAAATCTTTAATACATATTTTATATATGTCCGCCCTTCAACACATACAACACCGCAAGCATTTCAAAATTTTCCGATATTATTTTAGATTTTGCTGTTAAAACCGTGCTGTTTGCTTCGCAGTCCGCTGCGCTATGTTGTATGCTTTTATTATTTTGTTCATATTTATAGTCAGATTCCTTTACTGCGATTTATCGTGGCGTCTGCGCACAACCATATCCTTGGCTTTGCCTAAAAATAAACTTGGTAATTCTTTGAAACTTTGCATATTGCAATTGGAGCATTCGGCGTTTTCAATTAAAATTCTAATTATATGTGTAATAAAATGATAATAAAAGAAAATTATATTTTGGTGTCGTAATCATTCAAAAATATTCAACAATAATCTTAATGTTGAATATGCGCCCATGCAACATAACTTTTTTGTCAAACGTTCCACCTAACTTTTCTTATAGATCTTAGCCTCCTAAACAAGAAAATCGCAATTAATGAGTTTTTAAGATCTTCTAATAATATCGCGTTCACACAAAAGGACAAACACCATGACAGACCGAGTATAAAAAAATTGACCAATTTTGTACTTAAATAGGTATCAGTAAATGTAACGGACAATTCTCAAGGTGTACGCGGACTGCAAACTTTTTTGATTGCCGCAAGGTAAAAGTTTCTTTAATCTAGTGAAAATTCATATTTATTTAAATATTTTCTATTGTGTATGATGCAAAGAATTTTGTTGTACTCTAATTTAAAGTTTGATTTAGTATTTTCTTATTTTTTTTTCTAAATAAAACTGTCCATGCTGTGCAATAGTATAAATTTCAAGGGCCAGAACCGAGATATGTGTGTGCGTTATCGAAAGTGTCGAAATAAAAAAGAAAAGGAAAAAATACGGATTCTATGGACGTGGGCTACGCTGTTGGTTTTTTTTTTTTAGACTAGAACGCCAATGATCTATGTGCCCACGCTAACACATCCTCTTGATTGTTGGGTTAAGGCATGGGTTTGTTAAGTCCGGTTGGGGGTGACGATGTGCTGATGACGTCTGTGACGTCGTCTAGGAGCGACGACGTATCTCATGATGAGAGCCATAGCGCTGATTACGCAGCTGCACCCGAAAGCGCCGATTATTCTCTTGCGCTCGATCCTCAATTTGTCGATTGTGCAGAGCAGGTGCTGGCAATGGTATTGCCATCGGTTCTAGCTCCTCACCATCGTTATCTTCATTGGCACTCGCGCCATCATCATCATCATCGACATCATCGGCATCGGGATCTGTGTTCTCAACTGTCGATTGTGATCGATTTGGACTGGCAACATCTTCGCGGGCAATTGCATTAGCCATAAGACGCTGACGACGCTCCTCCATCAGGCGATCCCTCTCCTTGTGGATGTAATCCCGTTTGTTGGGTAATCCGGCAACATTGTTAGCGGTAAGCGCCGATCGAACTATGTTCATGTCGGTTGCCTCCATCCATTCGTCTGTTTCGGCCACATAGCATTCAGTGTGGGAGATTGTGGAGACGCCATTGAAGCCGCCAATGGCAAAAATCATGTCATCGATGATCTCTAGCCCGAAATTGCTGCGCGAGTGATTCATTTGGCGTATAAAGTGCCATGATTGCGTATTTGGATCGAATCTCTCGCCCGTTGACAAACGGGAGGTACCATTGAAGCCTCCAATCACATACAACTGATCCCTGAATGCCACACAGCTAACACCAGAGCGACGATGGTTCATGTTCGGTATACGTGTCCACACATTGGTCAATGGATCATAGTACTCAGCACTATCCAAACACTCTTGACCATTAAATCCACCGGTTGCATAGATCCGTCCATTCAAGGTACAAGCGCTTGCATCCGATCTTTGCATATTCATCGGCGGTATAATGGTCCATTGATTCGTCGAGGGGTTGTATCTTTCGACTGTATTGAGGCGATTGTGTCCATCGTAGCCACCAATGGCAAAGATCATGCCATTTAGCTCCGCAACGCTGACATAGCAGCGACGACAGTGCATTGGGGCGATCTCGTTCCAACGCTTCTGGACGGCATCAAAGACGCGACAGGTGTTGAAATACTCGACACCATCGTAGCCACCAATGCTAAAGATTTTGAAGCCAAGCACAGCTGTGCCATGATAGGCCCGCGGTCCGGCAGGATCTTCCGCATTTATGTTGACCCAGCGATCGGCGCGTGTGTCATAGGTCTCGATGCATCCCTTGGACGTACCACCACTCCAGCCACCAATGGCAAAGATCACTTCGTGCGGCAGGCGGGGCATCGCCAACGGTGGCGTTGTTAGCTGTTTGTTTCGGGAGCAAGTAAAAGTTGTAGCTGCAAAATGTTTTTGCAAATTATTTTTTGTTATTTTTAGCGTTACCTCTTCGGCTTGTGGGCTAAGAAAGTCCAGATCATACATGAATTTGAAGGTATCGACTATCAACGGTTTGGCTGCCTCGCATTGTATCACATACGAATGCTCCTTGACCTCTTCCATGAAGCACTATAAATAAAGGTAAAAACATATTAAAGTTCTAACAGGAAATGTGATATAATTTGATAGCTTCGGTCGTTTAAATTCCAAATATCATTTATACTTTATTCCACTGAAATCAGGCTCAAAACATACAATTTATACCTTTTTTAAGGCTCTCTGTCGCTCTGGCTGCCTATTGTAAATTTCAATTAGTTCAGTCTTACGATTTTATAATTAAATAAAAAAGTTTTAACTTTTATCACTCATAAGACAAGAGCCTTTTTCACTTTGACTGACTTCAACTAAAATTAATATAATCAGGATAACAGAAGTAATACTAAAATTAACTTATTAAAAAAAATTAACTCAAGCTGAAAATGATTTTAGATTCAAAAAAAATTATTTGAACCAAATAAGAATTTCCTGTATTTTTTGTACAAGTGTTGAATATGTATGCTTTCTCTCTATTCTACAGTTTTCAAGTGCAAACAGAACAGATTACCTTGGGTGTCATCAGGCCAAGGCGCACACCCGTCATCAGATGCGCCACATGCTGTTTGCGATTTTCCGGATCTCGGTCAATCCATTTGACGCAGAGTTTCCATACGTAATCCTCCTCTCGAGTGTTAAGCTCATCATCACAAATAATGCTGTAAAAGTCTATGACGTTCATGTCGAGTATGTCCGTATTGCGGGCAGCCACATCTGTAAAATACCTGAGCGTGTAATTACGCGCTTTTTGATACAAGTCCTCGAGAAACCGAAAACTGTAAAATCATATGAAAAAAGTTGAAATGAATGAAATGGAAAGCGGATTATGAGCGATAAGCTGCTGGTAATTGGCGAGTGTCATACTGACCGGGCAAAGCCCATGATGCTGACACAGTTCTCCGGGCTCAATGTACGTCCGAGAAATTCTTTACACTGCTTTACCAGCCCCACCATTCCCACATAGTCGGCGCAGATGAGCAGCTCGTGCACGTTGTCGTCGCTGATGTTGGTCTTGCGCAGATATGCATACTCTATCACACAGTTCATGATGGACGCACTAATGTCCGGTATATGAACCACTCTGCTCTCCTCACTTCCCGCTCCCGCTCGGTTGTTGAAGCCCGTAAACTGTACTCTGTGCCGGATAAATCGCCAAACAAGAGTACAAGTTAATTATAGATTTTTTCAAGTTAACTTAATCTTTATAATGTTAATGGTAAATCATTGAATGAGCATATTTATTTAGTGAAAGAACTCTTTTCTTGTTTTTGTTACTACTCGAAAAAATGATGTGAACGAACAAAACCGAATGCTCTGAAACCTAGTTCCGGGTTCCCGCTTAGAAACAAAATGGAAAATATGCTGAAACGCTAATGAACAAATTGATTAAAGTGCAGAAACAAACGAGACAAAGCACTACAAAGTAGAACTCTAACGCTCTCTATTTTTGCCAGCTTCGTTTTACATTTAAATCTTTAAAACGCTTAAATGGTGTTCGTTTGTACCCTGGGAAAACAGGGTATAATGAATTTGTGCAAAAGTATGTAACAGGCAGAAGGAAGCATCTCCGACCTTATAAAGTATATATATTCTTGATCAGCATCAACAGTCGAGTCGATATAGCCATGTCCGTCGATCTCAGAGACTATAAGAGCTAGAGACTCCAGATTTGGAACTTAAGCTCGCATAATCCCTAGGCAGTACAAGTTTGTTGTCGATTTTCGATAACTCATCCCGTTTCCGATATACACATGTGATCGATAACAACAAAATCTTGACTTTGAAAAAACTTTAGATGACATTTGAATTATTAATCAAAATAATAATCTGTGAAATTTTTATTAAAATCGGTTGAGAAACACCGGAGATATGGAACCTTGAAGTTGAGTATGCAGTATGCAGTATGGTCGTACACACACGCACACATACTTGCAAGCACTGACTGTACGCGTAAAGTATATGGATCAGGGTATCGTCTAGTCGGGATTTCTCGACTAGAGCCTTCTTTTTTCTGTTGTAATTGTAACGTAGCTTAGGTTTTTAATTTTATTAAGTTCATGTCTTATATTACCACAATCATAAACATAGACCCGACTCGTGCACCTTGCACATCCAAATGTAATGAATTGGTAATTATTAATTAATAATGTTAGTAGTGAAAGCACGGAACGTAAGGCTTACCGAAAGTAGGAGCTGCAGGAGCACATGATGGCCCGATGGACATTGAAGGAGTGCTCGCCCACCGAGATTTGCGCATCGCAAAGAAGATTTGCTTCGCGCAAATCGTTGAGCACGTTGAGAGCTTGATCGCTTACACTGGGCGATGGGGATTTTGTTAACATCTTCTGCGACAGTCCATTATCTAATTCATCCCCTTGAAAATCTACGTCCGTCATTTCGTTTGGAGCCAGTTCCAATTGACCCTCATTCATGCCATGTAAATGATTACCGTTTTGTCGATTCATGGCGTGAGCGAGCCAGCGATTTATTCTCGGTTATCAAATGCTGGTCCTTGTCTAAGAGAAGGGTAGACACGTTCACAAATTGTTTAAGATATTAAAGCAGTCATTGGTATCCCTACCAAGCGAAATGCAATTTGTTGATAGTTTGTATTTTTTGTGTGCAGATTTGGGGAGAGATTTCTCCGTATTTAAAAAATTGAAACAGAAATAATGTTTTGATAAATAACAAACAACAACAAGGAGACAGTTCTCTTAACGAACAAAATGGGACTACTGAGTGAAAACAAAAAAAATTAACGCACTCTTAGCAGTCCGTTTATTTCAAAATAAATGTATGGCTCTACCTCCGCTTACCTCCTTGCTAAACAATGTTCGTTGATTTTTGCAATTGCTTGCTTCCATGGAGGATAATTATTAGCCGGTTTAGATATCCACAGGAAGATTTACAAAATATTTAAGATTTGTTATTTATTTATTTTTTATAGGTATTTCGAGTTGTTATTTATTTGATTAGGAAATTATTTCTTTGAAAGTTGCAATTATCAAATATTAAAGGAATCAACTAATTTAATTAAGGTAAATTTGTTAATTAATATGAAATAGATTCGCCTTTTTGTTGTTCAACCAATTTTAATCTGCGGGGCATCGATTTAATAGATGCCGATTTCTGGACAACGGCCGTTTTTAAAGCCTCTAAGGACTTAAATTGCCTTCCGCCCTTAATCACCTTTGCTGACAGTATACGCCAAAGGTCCTGTATTAGATTTATGACCGGACTTATTGCTGACTACTGCAATAAGGGAATATTTCTTGACTTAAAAAACGTCATCGTATGCATTGCAACATGTATAGGAGCGTCATCCAGTCCTCATCATAGAACTCCTTATCAAATGAAATAAGTTCGCTTTCAAAGAGGTAAGTATACTTTTGCGCATTCACTCGTCCCGGCAAAAAGCAAATGGGAGACTTTCTAGCAAAGCTAAATGTGGCCCATACCATCAGAGAGCCATCACAATGGTTCCGCTTATGGCATGTCTGCCCCAAAACTTATATTTCTCATAAAAGGCAAGTCGGGCATTCTTATGCCGAGGCATGTCTGCGGTGTATTTGAGGTGCAACAGATTTGCCGAAATGAGTTGCACCCTCTGCCTACTAATTGGCAACTTTAAATGTGCTTTTATTTGGGCGCAACTCATCGACTTAGCCGGTGTCATCGCTCTTATATGTCTTTAAGTGCGCGCATCAACTCTTGATACGGCTCCTTTGCGGTTGTTTTGATTTTTTTTTTTTTCCGTATTTGTAAATAGTTTGCGACAGTATTTCGCAACAATATTAATTAATAACAATTAGAAAACACTGTTTTAATAAGCTCAAAAACTTTTTGCAGCGAGAGAGAGAAATGAATACAACTTTCTATTAAAGGCATGATCTTAACTCTTTTAAAATTGTAACGGGACTATAGATTAAAAGCTGATTAGAAATAAATGCATGGAATAACATTACAAAACATAAGAGATAAGACATGCATACTCGAAACATAAATTCCGTCATAATAACACATGTTAAACGCTAAACAAATTTTGCAAAAAAATAAATTTTTTCTGAGGTATTTCTAATGATGGAATAGCAAGCTGTGTGCTTAGGTACTGTGCTCAAGATCTTTTAAAACCTTTGCATAAATAGTTTAGTTTGTCCGTGGAGCTATGCTCTTTCCCAAAAATTTGGAAAGAGTCTTATATTATTCCTTTGCACAAAAAAGGAAACAAATCTAATGCTAAAAAAATAAAAAACAAAACAGCTCGAGAATCCAAAACCTGCAAATCAAATGTCTTTTAAAATCAATTTTCAATCAATGTATCAGTCGGTTAAGATTAACGAAAAAAACTTTCATTGAATATTTAAATTAGTTTGAGTCCTTTCTTTCCTTTCTTTATTAATATTTTATTTAATAGAGTTGCTCACTAACAATTTTTATACCCTGATCCCATTAAAAATGGGAAAAAGGGTATAATGGTTTTGTGCAAAAGTATGTAACAGGCAGAAGGAAGCATCTCCGACCTTATAAAAAATATATATTCTTTATCAGCATCAACAGTCGAGTCGATATAGATCTGTCCGTCTGTCCGTCCGTCTGTCTGTCTGTCTGTATGTATGTATGAACGCGTCGATCTCAGAGACTACAAGAGCTAGAGACTCCAGATTTGGAACTTAAGCTCGCCTATGTTCATTAAACGCTGGTCGAAGGAATTCGACGACCCCTACTTAACAAAAACTCTTTATGTGTCTCTTGTCCGACCTATTCTTGAATATGGATCTTGTATATGGTATCCCAAATACAGGACTCATCAGGATAGAATAGAATCGGTACAAAAACAATTTTTGCTCTTTGCCCTTCGGGGTCTTAACTGGGACAATAGTACTAATTTACCTGCTTACCACAGTAGACTTTTACTAATAAATCTTCCCTCTCTTAATCATCGTAGAACTATGCTAGCAATAACCTTTTTTCACAAATTAATAAATGGTGAAATAGATTCCCCAATACTAATTAACCAAATTAACTTTGCTGTACCTATTAGAAGTAGTAGACATTTTTTACCAATAGCCCTGCATGCTTGCTTTTCTAACTATGCTATCCATAACCCATTTCGGATCTTATGTTCATTATATAACGATCTTTCCCACCTTATTACTAGTACCACTTCTGCATGCTCTCTAAAAAAAATTGTGTTACGTCATTTGTCTACATGTTCGCGATCTTCGTAACCGCACGTTATGCGGTGCGCCCCTCGGTCGGAAGGGCGGGAGGTGGGTCGCTTTATGCTTGGGTCCGCGCGTTAACAAGCCGGTGCTTGGTATCGTTGGGCCACTTGAATGTACTGTCCGTTAGTACATCTACGTCCAATATAGTAATCCCTAGGCAGTACAAGTTTGTTTCAGATTTTCGATAACTCTTCCCGTTTCCGATATACACATGGGATCGATAACAATAAAGTCTTGACTTTGAAAAAACTTTAGATGGCATTTGAATAATTAATCAAAATGATAACAATCTGTGAAATTTTTATAAAAATTGGTTGAGAAACACCGGAGATATGGAACCTTGAAGCTTAGTATGCAGTATGGTCGTACACACACGCAAACATACTTGCAAGCACTGACTGTACGCGTAAAGTATAGTGATCAGGGTATCATCTAGTTGGGATTTCTCGACTAGAGCCTTCTTACTTGTTTTAAATGGTTTTTACATTAAAATTCTATTTAAACGTTCTCGGCCTAAAATAATTTAAAAACATCCCCAAGGTTATTGGGAGAGTCTATTTTAAATTCATTCTGCTTACCGTTTTATTTAGCATTTGACAATTACATTTACATATATTCTTATTTAGACCGTTCCTTTGGCCAACATACTATTTAAAATAAGAGTATACAAACATTGTTCGCATATATGAATATGTAAGTAAAATGTATTAAGACGAGATGAGGGTCTCTAATCCCCATTGGTTTTCCCCATTAAATGTGACCCATTGCCCACGACAAGATTATTCTTACGATATTTGCGCAGTCGCCGTTTTCAAATCAAAACGGAATATAATGGAGTTCACGTGGCTATCCACGCAGCAGTCGATAACAAGACACCAAGAAGATGAAGTCGCTAACGTTGTTGGTCTTCGCGATCTGGCTACTGGCCGCCGAGGCCACTCAAGTGGGCAAGGATGTATGGCTGCGTCCTGGTTGTCACAAGGTGGGCAATACGCGTAAAATTTCAATACCTGATTGTGTGGAATTCACAATAACGACCAATGCCTGTCGTGGCTTCTGCGAATCGTATGCGGTGCCATCGATTCCAATGGCATTAACGGGTTTATTTAGGCCTCCCAAACCGGTGGTATCTGTTGGTCAATGCTGCAACATGATGAAATCCGAGGAGGTCTGTACTTAAGAGAAATACAATTAAGATATCATAGAAACTTACCTTTTTCCATAGATACAAAGACGTGTCCTTTGCATCGAAGGTATACGCAATGTGACCTTTAAGAGCGCCGTTTCCTGCAGCTGCTATCACTGCAAAAAGGATTAAGGATCGAATATATAACATTCCTTTAAAATATATATATATATATTGCCTGAGCCACTTTAGTTGAGTGTACAATAAATAAATAAAGTATCAAATTATTTATTGTACTTGTTCATTTTGTTCTTATTTTATGCTTTTTAGTGTATGATTGCTTTCAGGATAATTTGTCCCATCTCGTTCAGCGTTGTCAAAGTGCCAATGCATGTTAAGACTGACGCGCTACAAGCGCCACATTCTTGGTGAAACCATGAAGAGAACAGGATTGTCTAGTCGTTTCGTTTCAAGGATAGTAAGCTCTTGCATGCTCAACAAACTTGCTACTATTGGTTGTTTATGCTATGCGTAAGTTTGGCAATTCACTCAAATGTATCATTTCTCTTCATTCGCGTGCAGCAAAAATGATGAGTGATTTAGTTCTTTAATAAAATAAATCTTTTGAAATTCATTTAATAAATTGTTTTCTTTCAGAAACTTTTACATTCATCGTGTTTAAAAGGTCAATAAGAGCTGGGTTTTCAGATATCGAAAATCGAGAACATGTAATTTTAAAACTTTTCTATCGAACTCTTTTTGTCCTGTCTTTTGTTCCTTTTTTATACCCTGATCCCATTAAAAATGGGAAAAAGGGTATAATGGTTTTGTTCAAAAGTATAAAACAGGCAGAAGGAAGCATCTTCGACCCCATAAAGTATATACATTCTTGATCAGCATCAACAGACGAGTCGATATAGCCATGTCCGTCCGTATGTATGGAAGTGTCGATCTCAGAGACTATAAGAGCTAGAGACTCCAGATTTGGAACTTAAGCTCGCCTAATCCCTAGGCAGTACAAGTTTGTTTTCGATTTTCGATAACTCATCCCGTTTTCGAATCACACATGGGATCGATAACAAGATGGCGTTTAATACATTTAACAAAATAATGACAATCTGTGAAATTTTTATTAAAATCGGTTAAGAAACACTGGAGATATGGGACATTGAAGTTGTGTATGCAGTATACGCGTACACGGGGTTCAGGGTATTGTCTAGTCGGGATTTCTCGGCTAGAGCCTTCTTACTTGTTTTTATACTGGATAAATGTATCTAAAAAAATATTGAATAAATATTAGCCGTTTTTTAAACTTTTTTGATATACCATATTTCTTCGCTTTTACTTTTTTTTTATTATTTGTAGAAAAATTTAAACGGGTAAAAAATTTTAAAAATCACTCGTTTCGTATTCTGCAAATAAATTGTTGGAAAAATTATTAAGAGCTCGAACATTAAATATTTAGTTGTTCTTTCTTCTGTTTAATTTCCAATTCTAAGAGCTCGATACGGAGTTTTCGTTCTCGTGCCTCGTCATCCGCTTTGTTCTTCCTTTCGAGTATATCCACCTCATGTACTGCTTGCGCCCGCTCGTTCTCGCACCTACAAAAATTCTGCTGTAGCAGAATCAGCTTCATTTTTTCCTTATCAACGATACCATTGGGTGTGGAAATGTGAAATTGACTGGTATATGTTGGCTTTGGCGAACTCAAACTTGATTGATTATCATCTAATGCAGAAACATCATTAGACTGTAATTATACAATATTGTGTTTGCAATAACCCATTTTATTGATAAATATTTATGTGCTTACGTCGCGATTTGCTGATACATCAATATCATCATCCTCGCTATTGATGCTCGGATCATTATCAAAAGTATCTGTTGATTAGTAACAGTTTAATGTATTCTAATCTGTAAAATTGATCATTAATAAGTAATTCTTACATGTAGATCTATCACTTTCCATAGCTTTTTTAAGTTCTTCTGTTGCGGCATCTTCGTCCATAGCAATAATTTTATGTGAAATTTGCGTTACAAAGGGAGTTACGTTTCCCATGTCACGTAAGCTGCACTCCATCTCCTTTTCCAGCTCCACTTTGGCTTTTCGCTTCATAAGATGGAACTTATCTCGCAACTGCTGCCACTCGCGGCGAACTCCTGTTAGCATAACAAAGTGGTTTGCTAATTCTGCCCAGGCTTCTTCCTTGCGTCTCCAATTGAACGCGTTCATTTTATTGTTGTTAAGAACATCTTTCTTCTGATCGACGAGCTCTACAAGAGTTACTTCTTCAGATGCCGAAAAATATTTCCTTTTTTCTTTTACACTTTTTAAAATATAATAAGTTGAATGCTTGGTATTAAATTACAAAGTCGAAATACATACCTTGTCGGTTCTTGTTGCTCGCGGAGGCGGAACCTTTTAGCCGATGGTTCTGTCTCTTCATTATTCTCAAAATCCGTGCACATCTCTTTTGTAATCTCTATATTGCTCGCTTGATCGCTTACAACTGTCGCGGTCAGACCCAATTTTTTAGATGCTCTTGACATTTTATTCAACTTCGTACGTAAAATAAACAAGATGCAAAAACTGCAGTTGTTTAATGGCGGCAAAGATCGTCAAGTTATCGGTAAAAGGAACCAACAGATGTCCAGAGAACTGTGGGCGCCAATAAAAAACATTTCTTACTATCTATTTATATTATGAGAACATTTGATTCAATAACTTATTATGTTTACTCAACTTGAAAAGTCTGCTCTGTCAAATTTGGCCTACTGGCAGCACTGTCGTTTACGTTTCGCTGTGATTTCCAACTGCTGCGCTGCTTGGTGAATGTTCGAATCGGTTCAATCTTAGATGACACCGACGATACGATACAATAAATAAATAAAGTATTAAATTATTTATTGGTACGTGTTCATTTTGTTCTTATTTCATGCTTTTTAGTGTATGCTCGTTTCCAGGATAAGTTGTCCCATCTCGTCCAGCGCTGATACAATTTACCTGCCATAGCGTTCAGTAGATTTGCGGATATTGTCGCCAGACAGAATTCGAAAATATTAGGGTATCGTGCGATGTCGTCAACTGTAAGCTGATTATACGACAATTTGTATTCCTCGATTCCATTCCGCGTACGAATTTCAAAGTTTGGTGGAGGTTGAGCCTATTATTTATCTGCGACCAAATTGAAAGATTACACACTGAAAATTTTGTTTTATTTTTACTTTTGAGCTAAAAGAGACACATTTTCAATTTAAATTAAATTATAATAAGTAATTTAGTTTTGTATATTTTGTTGCAATTTTCGTATTTATAAGTTACTTTTTTCAAATAAAAGCGCGCAGCTCTTGGTAATGCAATTACCTGAAAAATTTTACAATTTGTCGTTAGAATTTAATTATTATCGGAAGAGTTTTTGGACCGTTCTCAAATGCCGTTCAAACGGTTATCTTTCAACATGATCCAGGTGTATTATTACAACTCCACCATTGGTAAATCGGACTCTTGCAATCAGCAGGAAATCTGTTTAAAATCCTTACGATATTGTTATACTCACAAAGTACTGTTAAAAGAAGAGGCATGATCATGAAGAGAACAGGATTGTCGACTCGTTTCGTTTCAAGGATAGTAAGCTCTTGCATGCTCAAATAAGTTGCAACTATTATCTGTTATAGTGAAAGCTATTTTTTCTTTTGTTAAGAAAAAATTGGTTGTTTATACTATGCGTTAGTTTGGCTAGTTGATCAAGCTTATCATTTCTCTTCATTCGCGTGCAGGTCAATACAAAGACGATTATCGTAAAAATGTAGGGTCAATGTTATGTGTAGACAAAAAATGATCGTTTTCTGGATGACTGATTTAGTTCTTTAATCAGCTAAAAAACTTGCTACCAATCAAGCCACAAAGGGATCAGAGCAACAAGAGATTTTCAAATATCAAAAATGGAGAACATGTAATTTTAAAACTTTTCTATCGAACTCTTTTTGTCCTGTCTTTTGTTCCTTTTTATACCCTGAATGGGTAAAAAGGGTACAATGGTTTTGTGCAAAAGTGTGTAACAGGCAGAAGGAAGCATCTCCGACCCCATAAAGTATATACATTCTTGATCAGCATCAACAGCCGAGTCGATATAGCCATGTCCGTCTGTCCGTCCGTCTGTCCGTCCGTATGTATGAACGTGTCGATCTCAGAGACTATAAGAGCTAGAGACTCCAGATTTGGAACTTAAGCTCGCCTAATCCCTAGGCAGTACAAGTTTGTTTTCGATTTTCGATAACTCATCCCGTTTTCGAATCACACATGGGGTCGATAACAAGATGGCGTTTAATACATTTAACAAAATAATGACAATCTGTGAAATTTTTATTAAAATCGGTTAAGAAACACTGGAGATATGGGACATTGAAGTTGTGTATGCAGTATACGCGTACACGGGGTTCAGGGTATTGTCTAGTCGGGATTTCTCGGCTAGAGCCTTCTTACTTGTTTTTATACTGGATAAATGTATCTAAAAAAATATTGAATAAATATTAGCCGTTTTTTAAACTTTTTTGATATACCATATTTCTTCGCTTTTAATTTGTTTTTATTATTTGTAAAAAAATTGAAACGGGTAAAAAATTTTAAAAATCACTCGTTTCGTATTCTGCAAATAAGTTGTTCGAAAAATTAATAAGAGCTCGAACATTAAATATTTAGTTGTTCTTTCTTCTGTTTAATTTCCAATTCTAAGAGCTCGATACGGAGTTTTCGTTCTCGTGCCTCGTCATCCGCTTTGTTCTTCCTTTCGAGTATACCCACCTCATGTACTGCTTGCGCCCGCTCGTTCTCGCACTTACAAAAATTCTGCTGTAGCAGAATCAGCTTCATTTTTTGAAGATCAAATTGACTGGTATCTGTTGGCTTTGGCGAACTTAAACTTGATTGTTTATCATCTAATGCAGTAACATCATTAGACTGTAACTATACAATATTGAATTTGTTTGCAATAACTCATTTAATTGCTAAATATTTATGTGCTTACGTCGCGATTTGCTGATACATCAATATCACCCACGCTATTGATGCTGGGATCATTATCGACAGTATCTGTTGATTAATAACAATTTAATGTATTCTAATCTGTAAAATTTATCATTAGTAAATACTTCTTACATGTAGATCTTTTTATTTCCAAAGCTTTTTTAGGTCCTTCTGCTGTTGCATCTTTGTCCATAGCAATAATCCTATGTGAAATTAGCGTTACGAACGGAGTAACGTTTTCCAAGTCACTTAAGCGGCACTCGCTCTCCTTTTCCATTTCTATTTTGGCTTTTCGCTTCATGATAAGGAACTTATCTCGCAAATGCTTCCACTCGCGCCGAACGCCTGTAAGCATAAAAAAATGGTTTGCTAATTCTTTCCAGGCTTCTTCCTTGCTTATCCAATTAAGCGAGTTCCTTGTATTGTTGTTAAGAACATCTTTCTTCTGATCGACGAGCTCTACAAGAGTTACTTCTTCCAAAGCCGAAAAATGTTTGTTTCTTTCTTTTATACTTTTTAAAATATAATAAGTTGAATGCTTGGTATTAAATTACAAAGTCGAAATACATACCTTGTCGGTTCTTGTTGCTCGTGGAGGCGGAATCTTTTAGCCGATGGTTCCGTTTTTTCATTATTCTCATAATCCGTACACATCTCTTTTTTAATCTCTATATTGCTCGCTATTGGAGCTACATCACATACAACTGTTCCGGCCAGCCCCAATGCTTTAGCAGCTCTTGACATTTTATTTAACTATGTGCGCAAAACAAACAAGCCGATTACAATACAATAACAACTGCAGTAGTTTAATGGCGGCAAAGCCCGATAACTTATCGGTAAAAAGAACCAACCGATGTGTAAAGAACTGTGTGCGCGAATTTAATTTTTTGTATCTGTTAA
Organism: Scaptomyza cyrtandrae; assembly: GCA_035044605.1. NCBI lineage: Eukaryota > Metazoa > Arthropoda > Insecta > Diptera > Drosophilidae > Scaptomyza > Scaptomyza cyrtandrae. The sequence goes on from JAWNNS010000648.1 coordinate 4,290,415, forward strand.
TATTGTTATTACCTTTTATTGATGAATTTCTTATGACACTTGAGGCCAAATAATATTTTGTTCATTCAACTTGAATAGTCTGCTCTGTCAAATTTGTGCTACTGGCAGCACTGTCGTTGACGTTTCGTTGTGATTTACAAACAGCTGCGCTGCTTAGTGACTGTTCGAATCGGTTCAAGTGTACGTGGATTTTAGATGACTTTCACGACACCGATACGACAAACAAATAGAAAATTAACAACATAATAGTGTAGATAGTAAACAATGCACAGTAGTAGCTTTCATTAAATCGTTACTTACAAGAAGACCTGCAAAAGCAACGAAATTGCCTCAGATCTTGTACAATACAACGTCCAATCAATTAAATGTGCCTGACTTAGAGCTGCTGATAAAAAGTTATCACTCAAAGAAAAAAAAAACAACCATAACAAGAAAGACGGTCGCTCGATAATTATTAATTATTGATAATGGCCCCCACACGCAGGCCCAGCGATGGTCTGCTAGCGCGAGTCAATTTTCCCCTCTACGCGGTGGATATGCTCACTAGTCGCCACATACTAGTAGCCGGCGGAGGCGGATCCAGCAAAACAGGCGTTGCAAATGGATTTGTAAGTGTTTGTTATCGTGTAAAATAGTTCAAGCTGATATGTTCCACAATATATCAAGCTAGCATAATGAAGTTATGGATTAGAATTAATATTCTGTTATTGCTTATTTATGTATATGCTTTAAGTTTGAGCTATTTGATTACAATAACTGGTAAATTGCCGCACAAGCAACTTTAAGAGATATGTATAAATCATTTAAATGCCTTTCTCTTTTAGGAAATCTACGAGCTTTATCACAATGGCAGCCACTTTTGTGCGGAGGAGGTGTTGCGTCACGAGACTGGTGCCAATGTGGTCATGAATTTCGCTGTGCGGAACAGTGATCGCCGGTCCTATCTGTGCGCCGGTCAGGAGGCGCATTGCCAAATGTATTTTGTGCAACCGCGCATCGAATCCGAGAACGATGCGGAACGGGAAGGGGTTAGAAAACCAGCGCCCGTTGAGCGTCTACACGAGAATGGAGTGAGGCAACGTGGTGGCGGCGGCGTGGGGAACTCGGGCGTGGAGGCGCTACCCAATGGACACAATAGACACAGCAGTAGCAACAACAATCCAACAACAACAGCGGATATACTTAAACAGTTCCAACGTCTGCGCTTCGACATTCAGGCAGCGGATGTAGTGCAAACAGATTTCTTAAGCAATGCAGAGCCGCTGCAGCGTGTGGTGCGGATCAGCGGCAATGGACGGTTAATGGCAACGGGCGGCACCGATGGCAAGCTGCGTATCTGGAGCTTCCCCCAGATGAAGCTAAACACAGAGCTGGCGGCGCATACAAAAGAAATCGATGATCTGGACTTTAGTCCCGACAGCAAATACATTGTAAGCATCTCGAAAGATGCCCAAGGCATCGTCTGGGATGTGAATGCGGCCAAACAGCATCACAAGCTGCAATGGCAGACGCCCGAGGGTGCCAAATATTTATTCAAACGTTGCCGCTATGGCACTGTCGAGGCACACAAGGATAACTACAGGCTCTATACGATTGCCAATCCGTTTGGCAAGGTAGGAAAACAGCGTGGCTATCTGCAGCAATGGGACTGTGCGAGTGGACAACTGCGCACCGCTGTGCCCATCAATGAGAGCTTATCCTCGCTGGCTGTAAGAGATGATGGTCGTTTTGTTGCCGTCGGCACCATGTTCTCGGGCAGTGTATCTATGTATATTGCGTTTAGTTTGCAGGTAAGTTACCTTCTTATAATCTGATATTTTTAGCTGACATCTAGAACAAGCAGTTACATATTTGTACAAGATTTCAAACCGTCGAGGCATATAGGTTATATTTTTACATTCAATGAAACAAACAAATAATTCAATCATAATGCCTTGAAATTTATTACTCTATTAATTTTTTACTCTTTTAATGCGATAAATATTAAAAAAAATATATAAATTATTAATTAAAATGTATGTATGTTATCCAAAACAGCGTGTCCTGCACATTCCCCATGCTCACTCGATGTTTGTGACCGGTCTGCAATTTCTGCCCATTACAAATGAGGAGGGACCGCCGATTTCAAGCGATACGGAAGCCGCAGTTCTCTCCATATCCGTGGACAATAAAGTTTGCATTCACAGTTTGCCGCAGCGGCGTAAGTAGTTTCTAACAGCTAAATCTAAGATATCGTTTAAAACTAATTGTATTCAATTGTTTTGTTTTGTAGGTACGATTCCCGCCTGGCTTGCCATTGTCTTCATGATTGTGATGATATTTGTGGTGTTTGTGTTCTGCTCGTATATTGGCATTTAAAGACTGCCTCAGACTGCCGGACCAGCTTAATCAATTTGCATTATTAGTACAGTAAACAATGTTTTAGTTTCCTTTCTTTTGTTTGTTTGTCATAGGCTTCCTCAACACATACACACACACACACACACACACACAAAAACACAAACACATACCTGATACCCTAACCACTAATTATTTTAAGTGTATTGTGTTTAGTTGTCATTGTGTTGTGGTTGTTTGTGTGTATGACATGCTGCCTTATTGAGTATCTTTCTCTCTCTCTCTCTATCTATCTGTCAATGTAATTTCCGTTATTGTAACATAATTTGCTCTCCCGTTTCGCAATTATCTCAAATGAACCGTTACTCGTAAGCGCTGCTTATTGTTATTGACAGGAATCAAATTAATATTATTATTATTAAAGTGCAGATATATAGCAATAAATTGAATATACACATATATATATATAATGAAGTGGTGACTAATTTATTCTCTCCCAACGTTTGAAAATTAAAAATATTTCTTTTATTTTTATTATATTACGCAATTGGTTTTGTTTGTTTTTATTTATTTCGCTTGCGCTTGCTTGTAATATTTCATGCTACAATTTATAACTATAAGTATATTATTATTACTTAGGGTTTACAAAAAATTATTTTTTTATGGCGCATCGATTAATATGCGTTAAGATTTAAACTTAATTATGCTTGCTTGCTCTTTGCTTATCAGTTCATTATTCTCCGTATGTAAGTTTAATAAAATAGTAAGTGTATTGAATTGTGTTGTGTTTACATTTAAAGTGAATTTTGTTTGTTTTGTTTTTATTTTGAATGTTTTTATTTTTTTTATTTTTAATTTTATTTTGCTTGTATAAAATATATATAAAATGCATATCAAAATGATGTTTTTTGTTTCGTTTTGTTTTCGGTTTATTAACTTAATCATATTATGATTTAATGGGCGCACTCGTTAGTTACATAATTATTTAATTGCATTTATAAATATGTATGTTTAGAATTATATTTAGGTATGTATTGTGTATTAATTGTATGTTCTTGCTGCTGCCAATATGGCCTTAATTAGCATAAATATTTAATTGTAGTATTAATTATTGTATATGATTTAATATTTTTATTTGTTTTATTTTTTTTTTATTTTTATGGATTAGATTTCATTGTTCTCTTCATTTTCATTTTCAAAATGCAATGCCAATTGCTTTAATCTGACTAATTAAAATCCAAAAATAATACAACGCACAAACATAAATTTCTAAAATCGAAAACATTTAACAAAAATCATTGAATTTAAATAACATACATAAAATATATATGTATGCATAATATATATATAACGTAATAGGATATTCAATTTCAATATCTTTTTTTTTTAAATCAAATTTTCGTTTTCCTTTCCTTTCTTTTTTTATAATACTTTTGGCATTTCTTGCTGCTAAAAAAAAACAAACATTTTTCCACCTTTTGTCTGCAGTAAAATAAAACTAATTTCAGTTAGAATTTGTTGAACAGTCTTAATGCTGATTAATGGCTGCTTGTAGCCCATAGCTCACTACGAGGCCTTGGCAAACTGGATGACAGAGCTCAAGCGCATCACTTTGGAGCCGGCAGCACCAGCAGCCGCATCCGTTGTCTCACTCGTTGTGGCGCCATCTGTGACTCCTGCACCTGGATCTGCACTGTTTTCATTGCTCGATTCGCCCTTGTTCATGTAGTGTTTGCGTTTGCGCAACGGCAGCGTCATCACATTCCGATCGGCCATCATTAGTGAATCGCTTTCGGGAGAGGAGCTGCGCTCTGGCGATTCGGTGCTCGAACGTAATCCAATTGCCGCTTCAACACGTCGCACAATATCCGGATTGGGCAAGGCAGATCTGCAAATTAGCACAAATGCATATGGTTAATATTTGATAATTAAGTTCATCGGTGTAAAAATTGATTAAACCGATCTTGAGGAGAATAATTTAAGTTTATCTTTCTAGTGTTCATTCATCAATTTAAGTTTTCTTTGTATTTAAATTGTTTGATTACAATTAAACAGCTGTTAGTTGTTGCTTGAGTGTTGCCACCCGTTTTTACATTTACAGTACAGTGTAATTTACAGTGCGCCAAGTTAAATGTTATTGGAAACTGTTAAATTTTAAGAGTCGCTTGGGTGCTTAGCTGCCATGTTATAAACTATTTCAAATTAAATATATGTCTATAAGTTTATAGCTTACTCATATTTTGGCACTGGCGCATAGCCCTTGTGGAGTCCGTGACGCGCCAGATCGCCACGCTTGAAATGTTCAATGAGGACATTCGCCTCATGTGTGTCATCGTAGTTCGCAGCAAGATCGCTGACATGCAGCGTAGGTTGTGCTTGCGATGGATGAGCTGCTGGTGGCTCTGTTGAAGTTGGCGTTGGTGTGTGCGTGCCAGCATGACCACTTCGCAGTTGCATCATTTGCCAGGCAGCCGCATGTACATCCTCGTCGTTGTTGTCCTCGTGATGATCGCGACGCGCCAAACTGGCTGCCTCGAGCAAAGCCGGATTGATAGTTAACCCACCTGCAGCTATAGTTGCCGAAGCGAGCGTCGTTGTGTTTGTGGGCGTGATCTGCTGCTGCTGCTCGATTAGGCCGGGCTGTGACTGATAGTAGATAGTCATTTGTGATGGCATCTGCGACTGTTGCATGCTCAGATCCGTGGGCAGCTCTTCATCCGCATAGCTGGAAAGAATTTGTGTGCTGGCCACACCACTATCGCGACTCAGTGCGTCCTGCGGACTCAGATATTGGGTTGGTGGCGGTGAGGCCTGACTGCTTACTGGCGAATATGTGGACGAAACAGAGCTGGGCGAGAGTGGAGTTGGGCCAGTTGAAACCAGTGTAACACCAGCCGAGGAGGAGGAGGATGAAGCTTTGGTGATCCGGTGTTGACGTGGCTTCTTCACTGCAGGCGGTGAGCTGGGTGGCGAATTGTTGCTGCTCTCCGAATTGCTGGCCATGCTGGAGGAGGTGGATGTGGAGATGGTCGTGGAGGAACCACTAGCTGCAGCTCCAACTGCTGCTGCGGCGGCTGCCTCAACTTCATCGTCGGGCAACTCATTTGCATGTCCCTTAATGTGGGCCTCCATCTCCTTCTTGTTCTTGAACGTCTCATCGCAAATGGTGCACTTGTAGCACTTGGCGCCGTAATGCTGGACACGATGCAGTTTCAGGACATGATTGTAACCAAAGTCACGGAAGCAGATGTCACAATGATACGGTTTCTCGCCCGTATGCGTCCTCGAATGCACCTTCAACTGTTTGGAGCAGGTGAATCCCTTGCCACAGCCCGGCTCTGGACACTTATAGGGCTTCTCGCCGGTGTGCGTACGCATATGGATGACCAACTGACCCGACTGTATAAAAGTCTTTTCACAAACGGAACACTTGTGCGGCCTTTCGCCCGTATGGATGCGCATGTGACGATGCAATTTGCCGGAGTGCTCAAATGCCCGTCCGCACACATCGCACTTATAGGGTCGCTCCTTGGTATGGATGCGTCGATGCACCTGTAGATTCTCCTTAACGCTAAACAACTTATGGCAGAACTCACACTCGAATGGACGTTCGCCCGTATGTGTTCGATAGTGACGGATCTGCAATCGTACAAAAAACAAAAACAAATTATTTCCGATGCGACTTGTTTTAAGATTAATTTTTGGTAAAGTGTAAATGGGAAGTTAAAGTTTCTAATCTATTTCAATTGAAAAAAATACTTAAAATATGATTTTTGTAAAGGTTGTGATAAGCCAAAGAATAATTACAACAATAAACAATTTATTGGCAGATATTTCTTTAAAAAGTTAATCCCTAATTCCACTTATTTGAATGTGTAGTATCGAAGATATATTGAAAATAAAATCTTTTTAATCTGTTTTATATGAATATTAAGATGTTTAATAAGTTGATCCCTAATGCCACTTATTTAGTATATATAGTATCGAAGACATATTGAAAATAAAATCTTTTAGATCTGTTTCATATGACTCTTAACTTTCTTTTTCTGTTGCATAATAAGAATAATAATAATATATATTTCAAGGCATTTAAATTTGGTGTTTGATTTTGAATTTGCATACTTCAAAGGTTTAAATAAGATCTTTTCGAAAATAAATGTTGTAGATCTTAAATTACAATCCTATAAATATCATATCAGATTCGATGTTTAAATACCTTATTAGTTTTTAAATAGTATTTGTATTAAGTTGGATTAAATATGCTTTGACGTTATAATTAATATTTATTTTTAATATAACACTTTAATTTGATTTAATTATATATATTGAATAAACATTGTGCTGTTTAACAATGTTTATAATTGAATCAATATATATTTTAATAATCATATATTAATACACTAATATCAAATATTGTGTATCGTATAAATAAAACTTTAAAATTTTAATTCTATTCTATTCTATTCTAGTGTTAAAATAAGAATAATAATATGTTAAAAAGTAACAATTACCAATCGAGCGGGAACCGCAAATGTTTTCTGGCACACATTGCACTGATAGGGATCGGCACCGGCTGCCACATTGGCCAGCGGCTTGATGGTTGGACTCTTTGGTATGCCCAGGGGCAGACCCGCTTCGTTCAGCTCGATTGGTGTGGAACTTGTGGAGGGTGACGAGGAGGAGGATGTGGATGTGGAGGCGCCACCAATGCCGGTGACACTTTTAAGGCCCATAGCGAGATCTGCATTCTTGGCATGCGATTTGGTGTGAGAAGTGTGAGCGGATTTGCTACCAAAGGTCATGCCGCACTGCTCGCACTTGAATTGTGGCTTGTTGGCATTATTTTGTTTGCGGGGTGTTGCAACTTTTGATGGGCCAGCTTCTACATACGCCACAGATGGCTCGGACTTAATGCGTTGATGTGTTTTTGATGCTCCTATTAGTCCTGTTGTTGTTGTGGTTGTTGTTATTGTAATACTATCATGTTGTTGCTGTTGTTGTTGTTGTTCTTGTTGTTGCAATGCCAATTGATAGTTGGCAAGTTGCTGTTGTTGTTGTTGCTGTTGCAGCTGCATTTGTCGCTGCTGTGGCGTCTGCAATATCTCATAGTGCTCATGCTGGCCGGTAGGTGGCGCCACAACAATGCCGCTACCACTCGTCGCAGCAAGTGGCGCCTGCAAACAGAACTGTGTCTGACTGGGTTGCTCCGTCTTTATAAGCAGCTGATTAGCGGGATAATAAACCATATTGGTTGTGGATGAATCTGTAAAGAGATCAGATTCTTAACATTAGGCAAAATTCTTTTAAAAATATATAAATTAGATTAAAAATATATGTAATATTATTCACATACTTTAAAAAAAATTTTAAAAATAATTATAATCATAGTTAATAAATCGATTTATTTGTCCAAATGTTTAATTTTTTTTTTAAATAAATATTTTTGCACATGCTTAATATACATAAGTTTGGAAAGTTTAATGATTAAAGTCGATGTAAAAATATTTATTTGCAGATACAACGAAAATAAAAATAATTTTTGCATAAATTTCACCGACAAACTTAAACAAAATTTTATTAAACTAACTATTTATTATTCCGATCCATTTTATTTATATATTATTTATTATTTTCTATCACTTTTATTTTTAAGTCCGCAAACGTTAATATTAACCCAAAAACTTTTAAGATTTAAATCAACTTTTTTTAATTGTTGTCCTTAATCCAAAAATTCTTATTCGTTACTCATTGAACGTGGAATGGACAATTTAAAAGAGTTTATGATAAGGGCTTTCATACTACTATTCGAAGCACTTGGAAATGGGTTTTACAACAACCCTCTGGGTTCTGTTCTGTTCGGTTTGGTTCGGTTTAAGACCAAGAACTTGACAACCTGCATTACGCAGTTTTCTTTGGAAGAACCAATCTTAACTTGGATGAGTAACAACGCAAAAGCCCAAAAGGTAGCCGCGGCATTCAGGGGATTTTTTCTTTTGGGTGGTTGGGAAAACCCATTAGGGGTTGGGGTTGGGGGTTTTCCCCCTGTGTACACAAACACAGAAATATAGGAAAGAAAGAGAAAAAAAAAACAATCGGAAAAACCCACCCTACATACTCGAACTACGCAATTTTGTGTTATTGCCGGCCCAAAAGTTTTCACACACAGAAAGAAAAACGCATTTAAGCTTAAGGGAAGGGGGTGGTAAGAAGTGTCATTGAAGAGCGGCAAAAGTTACAGAGAGAGTGAGAGTGAGAGTGCGAGGGAGAGGGAGAAATTGAATAAGATACGCAACAACGCAATAGAACGAAAATGTTATGTTCCAGGGTTTTATGAAATTTCCCAAAAAAATATATATTTGGGAAATTATTTGCATTTTGTAAGCTCGAAGCTTACCGGCATTCTCTCTTTCCCACTCTCTCTCTCTTTCTCTGTTACTCCACCGCCCCCCGCTCCCCCCCCCCCCTCCACAACAATAGGGAAAAACTGCGTATACCAAAACAAAATGGCGCATGGAGTTGGGGGGAAAGGAGTTTTCCAGCTTATTTCTTGAACTTTGTGCTTCATTTCTTTTGTTTTACCTTTTACGTTTGTTTTATTTTGCGTGGCTTTAGTCTTGGGATATTTGGATATATCCACCAATTCCGTGCCGGATTTATTAAGTGCATCTTTAATCCAATTTTGCTTGGTTGTCCAAGTCTTTTTCTCATTGTTCCGTTCAGTCATTGTGAAGAATTTTCCAATTGCAATTTATTTTTTAGGTTCTTTCCAGTGTACTTTTTTTAATTGCTTTTCATATCAAGTATTTTGTATTATCTTTATTATGAGATCTTTTTTCGGTTTGTGTTTAGGAAAGTTTAAAAAGTTCTCGGCTTTTTATATATTTTATATGAGGTAGTTGGTAAAAACTTTAGTCTGTAATTCAGACTTTTTTTTTCATTTTCTTTTTTTGTACTGTAAATCAGTCCTGAGTTCAATATTATATATATATATATATATAGATATAGCTGCAGTCTTAAGTCTTATGCTTGAATTATTTTCTATTTTATTTATGACATAATTTGTTTTATTTTTTTTTTTTAACTGTTTTTTGATTGTTTTTAGACGACAATTTTCATTTTTCGCGTAATTTTCTGCTTGATGACATTTTTTTTGATAATTTTGATAATTTTCTTTAGATCTTTGGTGTTTTGCAATGTCGGCGGCTGATAGTGTTGATAGTTTCGAGTTTGTTGTTGTTGTTGTTGCTGCTGCTGCTGCTGCTGTTGATGATGATGATAATGATGATGATTATTATGGTGTGGAATCAGGTGACTGCCTTGAGCCGAGCCCTTATTCATGCGCATTTTTCTAAACGATCTCAAGATATCATTCATTGAGAAATCAGTCATTTTCGAGCTCCACACACACACACATACATGCACACACGCACGCACACACACACACAACTAAAAGTTTATGCAGAGGGAGAGTTCACATTGCCGTACGCGAAGTTGCTCGTTTGATGGTACACCGGAGACTGGTGGGTGAGTTGCCGAAAAATACACCAAGAACCCAAACCCAAACGCAAAGGCAAACCACCACCAAAATTGAGCCCATTGATCTGTGAGACATAGAACTAAGAAATTTCCCCAGTAAATTTCCCTTTAGTGCGTGACGCTCAATTCAATTGGAAAAGCGTTGTCTGTGTGAGTGGGTAATTATTTGAGTGGTTTTCGGATTTGAGCTACTTATGATTATGCAAGGGAACTTATTTGAGTGAGGTAACTTGTTTGAGTATTATTCAAGTGATATGAGTCACAGCGAATTGTTCGACACCTTATCATGTTGATAAAAAAGAACATTTCGATTTTCAACTGAGTCATGGTGAATTTAATACATTAACCTATATTAATACTTAAATACTATGTTAATTGTTAGTAATTTGTTTCGCTTTAGTTTTTGCAAATCGCATGATTAGATAAGATACAGTTTGAATGGGCCTAGCGAAATAAAGTAAAACACTTAAAGATTATAAAAAAAATGTATATATCACATATAATAAAGATTATTATTATTGAATAACAAAAAAGGAAAATTTTGTATAATTAATATAATACATATACATATACACATTATAATAAGTACTTAAAGCTTTTTCCATGATCGCTTTTACCTTCGACAACCCAAAAGTATGAAAAACACACAAAAAAAATGTAATGAAAAAAACTCAATGGTAAATTGAAACTTATTTTTGTCCACTTCTATTGCACACAAGTTCAAAAAACTTTTTCAAGTTTTCTTTTATTGTTGTTTACACCACTAACTGATCTGTATGTGTGTGTGTGTGTGTTCGAGTGTGCCTCACACAATTCGTTAAACTGGCGCAAAAGTTCATTAACATTCGACACAAAAACTATTTTCGTGTGTCTGTTGAAACGAAATTAATATGTACACATACAAACAAATATGTACATATGTATGTATGTTTGTATGCTTGTATTCTGATACTGATCGCTGACTCTCTCTCTCTCTCTCTCTCTCTTTCTCTCTCGTGCGCGCTTTGGACTTATTGAAGGTGGAGAAGAAGAAGAAGCAGAAGCAGCACACCAACACACACACACACACACACACACTTTTATCTTTTTATGAGGTTAAAAGCACGACGAGCGCTCGGTCAATGATCGTTGAGATCTTTAACGCCCTTCCCCCACCCCACCCACCCCGCTCAAACTAACTATACACATGTACATGGAGAAATGAATGTGTATGTGTGTGTGTACCGTTATTTTGTTGGGATAGCTCAGAAATAGAGCGCAACGCAATGTTTTAAAACTGGTCTCACACACAAATAGAACAACAAAAACAACATTCAGTGTTGTTTTTGTTTATTGCTGTTGTTGTTGTATTGGATAGATCAGTAAAGTAACTGTGTTTCAACCACAACAACAATTCAGCGTGGGAGCGTGTAAGTGAGATAAAGAAAGAGAGAACGATTGAGACGTTGTTTTTTGGTGTTGAAGTTAAACCAAATAAGTTTAACATCTTTAACAAATATTAATTTTAACGTATAAATAATTAAATTGTTAATATGATATTTATTAAATGCACTCTTAGGTAACTTTATATATCTCAACTTAAACAATATCTCTTAATTAATTTTATATATAACCTTTCATACATATACTATGTCAATAAATGCTTTATAAGCAAAGCACAAAACAAGCAATTAGTAAACGCTTCCTCTACGGAGAAAAAGAGCTCAGACCCAAGACATAACCCTCTACAAATACTCTAAAATTGAGCTATTTACATATGTACATACATGTGTGTGTGTATGTAAATGTTTGTAAATAGCTTTTAAGAGTGTATGTGTGTATGTGTGTATAGACAGCTACAACTTGATGTTATTCATGGTTTTTCTTTCTGCTTTTATTTTTATATTTATATATATATATATATATTTATTTTTTTTCTTTTTTTTTTTCGTCAGGTCGATGAACATTTAAATAGCGGCAAATTGTAAGCTTTTCTATCTCTGTCTCCCTCTTTCTATCTTGTTTACTTACATACATACATACATATATTTTTAGCGCTATTTGTTTGGCGTATCCATTACAAATGTTGTTGTTGTTGTTGTTCATGGTGTTTCATCTATTTGTAGCTTTATATATTCCTCAGCGCTACCGCGATAAGGTAGAGTTTACTAACTTTTCGTTTTTAGTCTTATTTGGAATTGAAGAAATTGAACAAACTACTGAATGAAATCTTGTTAACGGAAGCTTTTCAGGGACAAACTTGAAAAAAACAAAACCATCGCATGACCGATAAGATATTGATAAGCGACACGTGTGGCGATTCTTAGGATTTTGGAAAAAACCCACAGACAAGAGTTGTTGTTTTAAAGCTTAAGAAATGGGAATACTCCTGAATGAATAAAGCTTTGATATTATATTAAAATTGTATGAACACAACTTGACATAATTATTATTGTATCAGACTTTATTTTAAAATATATAAAGATCTTCAAAGCTTATGTAAGCACCTGACGGAAAAAGCTTTTCACGCACGATGTGTAAAAAGCTCAGTGTCGCTATTCATTCGAATATTTATTGAAATGGTTTATCAATTTTTCATTAACGCCCAACCCCAACCCCAACCCACGAAAACCAACCGAAAAGGATTCGAACATCGAATGTCCAGAAAATCAACAACAAATTGCGAAGGTCTAGACGAGGAGATTAATAAAAAAAGAGAGAAGAAAAGAAGAGCGTTAGCATTGAGCACCTACACATGCATGTACCTTTGTGTTAGAAAGAGAGAGAGCGACAGCAACATATACCCAAGCGCTGTCAGTCAGTTGGCCTAGGTCAAAACGACGCCGGCAGCGAACAGCGACGCGACACGAGAGCAGAGAGTGCAATATTCTATGTACGTACATATGTGTCAATGTATTTAGCTATTTAGCAGCGCGTGTGCAAATTGAAATAACAACTTTAATATTAGATTTTTATAAGGGCATGACTCAACAGTTTTTTATTTTAGTTTTTGCGCACATTTCAAATATGTCGCAATTTTGTCATTGGTAGGCATAGGCAATTTTTTTCTTCTTCTATTTTTAGTCTCATTTGTTCGACGTTAGTAGTTGTGAAATTTAATATTTCCATGTCAAGGTAGTAGGCGAAAGGAAATCAAGGCTGCCTGTTCATGCAAAAAAAACAATAAAAAGCACATTTAAACAACCCCCGTCAAGGAGAAATTCACTTTCGCAGCAGCAGCAGCAGACACATCCACAGCCACAACAAGAATGCGCTTCCCTTTCGTTTGACAGCAACGGCTTTACGGTCACCTTCCCAGCCGCCCACAGCACGAACACACACACACACACAAACTCACCGCCTGCAATTGGCAGAAGCAACAACAAGAGCTTGCTTACTCACTGCATATACAATTTACGTATACAGCGACAGTTGCGCATTGCTTGCTTCGGCAAGCTGCTGCTGCTGTTGTAGAAAATCCATGCACTGCCTCCGTAAATTGTATGGAAACCAACAACCACCAGGCAATGTGCCGTCGAAAACACATGCACGCCCTCCACGTGTAGTTCAAGTTCATGACAAAACGAGCAAAGTACACGAGCCGATATGCACAAGCAAGAGAGTGTGAGAGAACGTTGTGACTTTGTGTGTGTGTTTGTGTTGTTCGCTGCTGCCATCGTTGAATGCTGTCTGCTGTTGACGTCAGCGTTAACGTACGCGTCGCTGGCACTGCTGACGCCAGCAGCGCAGTCAGTGCAATTTTCAGTATCTATAATGTGTTTTTGTGTGTGCATGCAATGCAAAATTTGCATTGCATACTTTTTTTATGTTGCTTTAGAACCGATCGTTAAATAATAACAAGTAGTGCATACGCTGGACATTTTGTGGTATGAAGTGACCAAGCAAAAAACGCTCATTAAAAGACGCTGCGCTCAGCGACAAAGCAGCAAGCAACCTCATTCAAAAGGGTCAATAACCTACCAAAAGCTCAACGTACATGTATTTTTTGAAGAATGTAAAGAAAAGAAACCCGAAAACAAAGCACATACATTTGTGCGTATGAATGTGTGTCTGTGTGTGTGTGTAAATGTAAAGCTTCAGCTGCTGACGGAGCTGAGGGGATCGTGGTGTTGGGGTCGTTGTAGTTGTTGTTGCTGTCTCGGTTGTCGCCTGGATCGTCGAACAACAACAACCACAGTCAATACATAAAATTTTGTCGAGTACACACGACTGAAAGCAGGCAGAGGAGTGACGAGAGAGGCAACCGAAAAAAGAGGCGGCATGCACAAGTGTTTTTGTTGTTTTTGTTTTTTTCATACATGCCGAATTTAATTTCTTCTTTGTTCGGCTGCAGTGCCGAAAAAAAAGGGTGCGTGAGAGAGAAAGAAAGGGGGGGGGGGGGGGGAGAAGGAATGAAGCAGTGGGACAGGCATGTTTTGGTATTTGCATTTAAAACATTTGTTGCTTTTGTCAATTAATTAAAATAAATACATATTAACGAGGTGATCATATATACTATATGTACATATATATTTTTTAAAAATAATCAAATCGAGGAGTGTCATTTAAATTCGCAAATGTATTTAAAAATAAGAAAAACGAGTTTTGCAAGTATAAGAAGAGATTTGCTAAGGTCAGAGATTTGAAGGGGGGCTTGAGCTTCCGGTAATGAAAATAAACATTATGATACATACTATATATTTTTGAGGGGTGGGGGCATACTCAATGCACATGTGTTCAAGAGTCTTACGAAAAGAATTGTCACTTATTTAAGATCAAATGCATCCGCAATCCGAGAAGTTGAATGTGTTGGAAATTAACAGACAGCAATTGGAAATAAATGTGTATGTAAAAATCTAACTAAAATATAACCTGTTGTCAATTTTTAGCTTTTGAGTCAATCCAGTATCCTGTAGATACATTTTTGTTCTTATATACAAAGCAAATACCAGTTTGTTTGTTTGTTGGTTTCTTATTATACATATTCTCTTATGTATTTATAATATTCTTCTTCTTCGTTGTTGTTTTTTTTTTCTTAATTTTGGGCAAAACACGTTTCGCAGGTTGTTTGACAACTAATCCTCGCAAAAAGCCAGAAACAAATTTTGTTAGAACTTCAAACAGAAACAGAGTTAAAATCATTCCGAAAATACTGATTAAGCCTAATACGTAACTTACTATATTTACATAAACATCACGTTTTCTAGAAAAACCAAAAAGCAGCTTTTGTATTGTGTGGTGTGCAAATTTTAATTGCATTAGAAAGAGACAGCCGCATATAGAATATATAACAAAAACAGCTACAGCTGCGCCTTGAACTTGAATTTTGAGCTGGCAGCAGCAAAAGCAGCGAGTTGGCCTTCAAATGAGGTTCGGTAGAGTGAACAAATTGAAAATTAAATGCGCATAACAAACGCAAGCAAGCATACAACAACAACAACAACAACTGAAAAAAAGCTGCCATCCAAAAAGCAAAGAGCGTGCGTGAAAGAAAGGGAGGGAGAGAGGAGCAGCAGCAGTGAGAGTAACCAAAGCAGAGAGAGAGAGAGCTTGGGCAATGCAGGCGCGTACAGCCAACGGCTGCGTCAAAAAGTGACGACGCCGCTGCAACTGTCCTTGAACTTGGCAAAAATATAATTTTTTTCATTGCGCTTTGCTCTTGTTTTAGCGAAGGACAGCATTACACGCACACACGCATACACGCATACAACAACAACAGCAACACACTGGCAATCGAATGCAATAGCTGCTGCTGCTGTCCACCATTTGCAATATTAGTGTGGTGCAGCAGCAGCTTTGACGTCGACGTCGACGTCGACAGCAACATTAACAACAAGGCATCGATTGTACATGGCTTCAATATGCTTTGGCGTGTAATAATTACTAATACATGCATACTAATCAGTTTCTAAGTAAAGTAAAATTGCTGCCTTGAAATGCAATTCAAGGACTTTTAAATCAAATATTTCCATGGGAAAACTCTTTATGAAAATAATATTGGGAAAAGAACAAAAAAGTTGCTCTAGGAATTTCCACGAGATAAAAAAACAAACAATTTTTATGCAATGGATTTACTAAAAACAATTTCCAACATTTTTATAAGCATATAAGAAAAAATCACTGTTTATTGCTTGATTTCTTTGGCAGGGAAGTTTCCAGATTTCTAGGAAAGCCTCGACAACAACAACATCTAACGATATCACAAAAAAAAAAAAAAAAAACCTGACCACAGAGCACAAAAAACCAATAGGAATGTCGGTACAGCTCATTTCATTTAGTCAGAATTAGCAATTAGAACAAAGAAATGAACGCAAGCAAACAAACATACAAGCATACATACACACATACACATATGTGCATAGATGAAACTGATATAAGTATATATATTTGAGCGATACACGTAGAAATTGTTAAGCAAGGTCAACAAATTTTTTTTTTTTTAATATATATATACACAAAATTATTTTACATTAATAAATAAACGTTTGGTTCTGGGTTGCGGCGGTTCCTGCAGGCATACTATCGTACATGTATGTACATATATCTGTGCATATGTACATATAAAGCCTAAAAAGAATTCTAACAACAACACTTTAATAATATGGCGGATCGAGGCAGCAGCAGCAGCAGTTGAATACGTGATTGCGAATGCGGGTAGAGAGCGGGGGGCGAGGGGTAAGCTTTTAACACACACACACACACACATCCACACTGAAAGCTTTACGCGCATGTCTGCGAACCGGCTTTTTTGGCTTGCGTTAGAATCATCTTGGTAGCTTGTATGTATCTATCAGATACTCAACTGATTGTTATTTATTTTCAATACATATGTACCTGCGTATGTGTCTGTGTGTGTGTGTGTGTGTGAGTGTCGGTGTTGCAATACAAAATCTAATGGGGTAGGCAAAGGGTTGGCAGACTAACCGAAAAAAACAACGCAATTATTGCGTTTCGCAAGTTCTTCAAATTTTGACACGTTTCCGCTGTTTTTTTATTATTATTATTATTTTTTTGTTAATTTATCAATAAGCAAACAAAATAATAATCTCAAGAGAATAAGAAGTGAAAAACAAAAATAATAATTCCCTTGGCTCTTGCTGATAAGGCAACAGAGTGGAATATTTGAGAATTATTTTTTCCATTTTTGAAAATATTCGTCCTTTTATTGCAAGTTATGGAAAGTTTGATGGCACTTGAAAGTTTTTGGTTTATATACTATAAGCTTGAGAAATTCTCAAAAGTGAGAGTGAAAAGCTTTTAGGATTAGAGCTTAAGCTTAAGAAGTTCCCCAAAGTGAGAGTTTAAAAAACGAAATACGGATTCAATATAATATATGAAATGTAATAAAATATTTTTTTTTTTACTTGAGTGAGTAACTTGATGAAAGTTATGATAAGGAAAGAATTTTTTTGAATATTTATTATTAAATACGGAAGTGAAATTTAAAGAAATCTTCTTAAGTTTATTTTGTTTAGCCATCGTTCAATAACTGATTCTTATCGCAATCATCATAAAAAAAGTGAACTTTAAGCACGGCCCATTCATGAAAAATCAGTCAGCAGACAGAAACCTGTACAAGAAACATTTTTAAATGCTTCATCGATAAGAACCAAAACGAAATAGATAAGAAAAGCAAGAGGTACGATACGTGAATGAACGCAGCTAGCACGAAAGTTTAAACCTCTGGTACAGTTGTATGCTACCTACGTAAATCAATTCTCGATTGTCGATAACACAACAGCGATAACACAATGCATACAAAGTACCACGACTTGTGCGGTCCCACGGATCTAATACGGTTCGATATGTCAATTTCCTGTGCACATAAATACCCGCAATATCAGTTTTCAAGATTAACCCAACGAGCAAATGGTATGAAAAATATTTGGCTTTTATTGTTGTTGGTGTTAGCAATTTGTTATTGTTTTTTGCATTTGTTGACGCTGTTCCTGACCTTCAGACACAAAATTAGCAAATAGATAAAATACGAAAATATTATCGCAAAAACAACAACAAAACTAAAATCAAATAAAAAAAGAGCACGGGACTAGTATATTGTATCGTATAGAAATCGCGCAAGTTATAAACAATTATGTCAATAAATGTTTTATATATATATGTATTATAACTTGCGCGATTTCTATACTTTCTGATACTTTCTTTTTGTGTATTGATGTACAAATTTAAAAATCTTAGAATTATGTTTGATGTTTGATGTTTTTTGAAGATTGAGCTTTGTTTTAATATTAAGTCACAGATAAATTATTTAAGTTTATAATACAAATTTTAAAAGTCTTTCAAACTAAGAATATCTAAGCATAAAGCTAAAATAAAATCACAGATAAATAATTTAAGTTTAGAATATCAATTCTTAAAGTCTTTCGAACTAATCATCTATCGTTATCATAAAGTTAAAACTTGATATTTAAAAAAATTGGGCTTTGTTTTATTATTATGTTAAAGAAAATAATTTAATTTAAGTATATATTTAATAGTCTTGATATTTTTTAAAATATTGAATTTAGTTTTAATATTAAGTAGCAGATAAATAATTTAAGTTAAGAACAAAAACTTTAAAGGACTATTAAAATAATTATATCGATAAATTAAGGTTCAAATTTGATATTTTTTGAAGATTAGGGTTTTTTTTAATATTAAGTCACTGAAAATATTATAATCTAAGTATATAATAATATCGATAAATTAAAGTTAAATCTTGATGTTTTATAAAGATTGAATTTAGTTTTAATATTAAATCGATTTAAATAATAAAATCGATAAATTAAAGTTCAAAGTTGATATTTTTTAAAATATTGAATTTAGTTTTAATATTAAGTAGCAGATAAATAATTTAAGTTAAGAACAAAAACTTTAAAAGACTATTAAAATAATTATATCGATAAATTAAGGTTCAAATTTGATATTTTTTGAAGATTAGGGTTTTTTTTAATATTAAGTCACTGAAAATATTATAATCTAAGTATATAATAATATCGATAAATTAAAGTTAAATCTTGATGTTTTATAAAGATTGAATTTAGTTTTAATATTAAATCGATTTAAATAATAAAATCGATAAATTAAAGTTCAAAGTTGATTTTTTTTAAAATGTTGAGTTTAGTTTTGATACTAAGTAGCAGATAAATAATTTTAGTTAAGAACAAAAACTTTAAAAGACTATTAAAATAATTATATCGATAAATTAAGGTTCAAATTTGATATTTTTTGAAGATTAGGGTTTGTTTTAATATTAAGTCACTGAAAATATTATAATTTAAGTATATAATAATATCGATAAATTAAAGTTAAATCTTGATATTTTTTAAAGATTGAATTTAGTTTTAATATTAAATCGATTTAAATAATAAAATCGATAAATTAAAGTTCAAAGTTGATATTTTTTAAAATGTTGAATTTAGTTTTGATACTAAGTAGCAGATAAATAATTTAAGTTAAGAACAAAAACTTTAAAAGACTATTAAAATAATTATATCGATAAATTAAGGTTAAAATTTTATATTTTTTGAAGATTGGGCTTTGTTTTAATATTAAGTCCCAGATCAGATCATTTAAGTTCACAAAAACAATTTTTTAAGTTTTTCAAACTTATCGTATATCGATATCATATATAACAAAATAAATATCATAATAAAATTTTAGATATTAAAAGTCTGTGAAACTAATAACATCGAACATTATTGAATAGTGAATTTTTCAGAGACATTTAGAAATGTTCTGTAAGATATCGCAAGATATCAATAACTTTATACGATAAAAACCTTTTTAGAAATAATTATAAAATCGTAACTGCGTTTAAGCATTATCAACGTTATGTCAGGTTAAGCCCTGACCAACCACATTCATAAAAATAATTTACTATATCTAGACATTATCAGCTAATAATCAAATCAGCCAATCGCTAATTTGTAAGCATAAGCAAACGTGCGATCCTTTAATGTACTTCAAGTTTGTGGCGCGTGGCACATTGTTGCTGTTGTTGTTGTGTGAGTCATGCGAGTGGCGTTAATGAGTCAGGCATATTTAGGAAACCCCTCTTGATATGGACACAATTGATCATTATCGCAAAATACAGTTAGAACTCTAAATACCCTACTCATAAAGCTGTTGATGATGATGATGTTGATGGTGAGTCAAGTGGTAAGTTTTATGGATTGGGGGTTGAGTCATCATCAGGAGTCGAGTTGAGATAGTCTAACTTGATGTGGGTTGATATTTGAAATGATTTGAATACATATCTAGTATGTGCCACTCTGTGCACTAATCACATAAATAGACAAATTCATCATGGCGCAACTGTTTGAAATTTTTTGCTTGTCATTGGGGCGTATGCGTGATCTTGGCCTTAGGTAAAGGTAGATATTGTTATTAAAAGTTCTTAGTTAGTTCTTTACTTTGTTTTCTTTGTTCTTTTTTCTTTTTTCTTTGTGTAGCGTCATCTAGTCTATTTCCAAGAAATTGCTTTCAGTTGTGAAATCTTTGGAAACTAGAAAGCCCTACAAATATTTGAAGGCAAATAAATCATTCTTTCTTACAAACTTAATTTTTATACACTTGAAAAGTGTATTTTAATTATGACACGAAGTTTATAACGCATTTAAGAAAACATATCCGACCATATAAATTATATATATTCTTGAGCCGATATAGTCTGTCCTCAGATTTGAGGCTATCGAGCTGAAACTTTTGGGCAAGTTCTCCTTTTCGTTGCAGTTGGATCTTTTGTCAAAATCGGTCAGATCAGACTACCATATGCTGCCTTGCCTTGAATATTCGGCGTGCCGAAGATAGCCTTTCTTATTTAATACTTTAAAATATTATTTTACATACAAAAATTAAATTAAGTTTTACATATTTTTTTAATACATTTTTGTTATATTTTTTTAAAACATTTTTAGCATAAAAAAATATTTTTCAAACTTAGAAAAAAAAGGTATTAAATATTAATATTTATAATATTTTAAATGAAAAAAATAAAGTTTTTTTTTCATTTGAAATTTATTTGTGAAACTTACCATATAATGAAAAATTATCCACAAATAAAATGTTTTTAGGAAAATTCCTCTGAGCTTTTTGAGTAATTCCAAAGTGCGAATACAATTTTTCTTTTTTGCCTTGGGTTTATATTCTTGTTGTTGAAAATATTATTTTTAATTATATTTCCAAGTTGATAATATTTTGTATTTTAAAAAAACACTTGTTGTCACGCGAACCGACGAGCGGCAAGTGTTTTGTAGAACTTATTCACTGTTGCGCAGTCAAGGCGCAGTCGAGGCATTAACACAAACTTGTTGGTAAATCGTAAATATGAAATGTCGCGAGGGAGAGAGATAGAGAGAGAGAGAGAGGGTCTCTGCACTTGTGTCGTTTGTTTGGCCAATTACCAAATACGATTTAAATGTGTGTGTGTGTGTGTGTTTGTGTGTCCGTTAGAATCAGTACTAATATACGCGAAGCGTTCACGTCCGATGGTCGACTAACCGAACGTTGCGATCGTCGTGTTCTGATATTGAAAATTGTATAAGAATTGAGCAGCCGAAAAGTTGACTGTTCTTAGTCGTTGTGTGTGTGAGAGCGAGAGCGAGCGTAAGACTTGGGTGTTTTGTTCTCGTATGCGAGCTGAGTTCTCGTGTTATACACACATATATGAACATTTACATATGTATGTGTGTGGGTGTGCGACGCTGCCTTAAGCTTTGGCGACGTTTCGTTCTGTTGCTGACGTCGCTAATGCCGGCAGAGCTTTATACAATTTTTGTAATTTTCAAGTTTAATTTGAGCTTGTTGTTGTTGTTAGCGTTGTTATTGTTAGTGCGAATTTCCGTATCAAACGTTCGCAAATAGCTGTGTATGTATTGGTGTGTATGTTATTTATTATCTTTGCTGCTGCTGCTGCCGCTGCTTTTGATTATTTATGTATGAGTAGCTGCGCAGCACTATGATTGCTTTGTTGTTGCTGTTATTAACATTCACACGCCACTATAAACAATATTGACCTAGGTTATATACTATATACACACACACATATATATATATATATATATATATATATATATATACATTTATACATACACGCACACTTGTACTATATTATTTGTATTTCAGATATTTTTTTTTACTTTGCCTTTATTTATTTATTTTTAATATTTGAATATATGTATATTTATATTCGATATCAGTCTTTTATAACAATTAAGCGAAAACACAAATTAATTTAAGAATTGCACTTTGTTTTGTTTAAACAGTTAAAACATTTTGCTAGTTTAGTTTCAGCGTTGATTTTGTTAACACTAAAGAATAAGGCAAAGGAGATCAAATAACGTTTATAATTAATTCTCTTTGTTTTATAATGTCAACAGCAGCTTTTGCTTATGTTTTTCTTTGTTGTTGTTGTTTTTGTTGTTGGTGTTGCACGTTTAAAAGCTTTCTAATACTTTTGAAAGTTCTTTTTAAAGAACGGAAACGCTGCCGTGTGCTGTGTTGACGCGTCGCCAGCTCGCTGAGAAATACGAAATGGCGACCAGCGTTCACAAACTTTTTGCCCGAGAACAATACGCTGGCAGCGCAGCGAGCAGAGCGGCGTTGCAGTCACTGCGCAGCCGACGTAGCAGCATTGAGTAGCAGCAGCAGCGGTGGCGTCGGCGGCAGCGAAGCGCTGCGTGTGCAAGCTTCAATATCATTGTATGAGTGTGCGTTTCGTTTGTACACAATATGAAAAATGTGCTTATGTGTTTGTGTGTGTGTGCGTGTGTTTGGGTGAGCCGGCATTTGAGACAGCAGCAGCTGCTGTTGTTGCTGCTTCTAACAGACACACGCACACTCACAAAAGAAACGCAAAGGCTGAGGCTGTCATTTATATTTTTTGTAGCGGCCGCCGCAATGAATTAGTTGTTGATATTTTCGGCAATTGCCTTTGTTGCGTTGGCGTCTGCTGCTCGAGAGCAGCAGCAGCAGCAGCAGCAACAGCAGAGACGGCAGGCAGCGACAAACGCGCTCAACTTACTCAATAAAATTTTTATTATGATATCTACGCACACGAATATAATTTCGTTCGTTTGGCTTTGTTGGACGTTCAATTTGCATTGTTGTTGCTGTTGGCTTTTGCTTTGGTTCTTATCACAGTTGTTGTTCCTGTTTCTTTGTATGTATGTGTCTATTTGGTCAGTTGATTTTTGCCGCATTTGTGTTTTCGCAGCTTTTTTGTTTGTATGCATGCGTCTGTGTGTGTACTTTAGAGGGGGACAAGCTTAATTTGTGATTTGTTAGCATGATTCGAAAGTTTTACGATGCTTTTAAGGCAACATTGCATCAGAATCTTTAGATAACTAAAGCTTAAAGATCACATGACGCAAAGTGCAAGTCGCAATTAATTGACATAGGCAATGAAATTGATATTTTATAAAAGCGTAAAAGCTTTTTTATGTTTTCGGTTTGACAGTAATTACTGGAAAACAAACAAAAGCTTTGATTTGTTAGTTGAATATTTTCGCAAGTAAATTTAATTTCTAAATGTCTTTTTTCGGTTTGTCTTGCTTTTGATTTCACAATTTAATACATACTGTTCTTGTGCAGGGTTGATATCTCAATATTATCGACTATAGCTAAATCGATGATTAGAACTATAACGCGATTATACGGTATTAGGAATGGAAATTTAATATTAATTAACAAAATATGAAGGAGGCTTTTGTCGATCCTCCTGAAGAATAAATATTAATGTTAAATTAATTTTATATATCGTCTGTAAAAATAAAGTAACTTTTGTCACCATATCCAGTTTGATATATATATATATATATATGTTTCTTGTCCTTATGTGTTATTTGTTTATAATAAAATTTTACTAAAGACTTTATAAATATTTTAAGTTTTTTTCTAAACATATTTTTGTTCAATATTGACTTTAAGATGCGGACAAAGTTGCAGAATATGGAAACAGGTTCTCTCCCGTCTTGTTATCGATAATTGCTGTAAATGCTGATGTTAGTGAGGAAACCCTATAACGTATAGTGTGATATATACATGGTTCATACTCTGAGAGTCTTTTTATATGTTAAACACAGATAAAAGATAATTAATAGTACTTTACAGAACATTATCGATAACACATTTACATTACCCAAACTGAATTTCTTTTTTCTTTCTTCTACCTTGAAAAATACTCAATAAAATGTTAAAGTCAATGCCCGAAAAACTTTATAGCCAATGTCTTTTGTTGTATATGCTCCCCCCCTCCCCTCTCCTACATCATACCACCGTTTCTTTGACGCCGAGTGACATTTAGTATCGTTTTGGTCTGTCTCCAACCAAAAAATGCAGTCATTATTTGTTATTATTATTATTGCAAAGAGAGTATTGACCTATGGAGATTTCTTTTGTTGGGGCAACAGCGGCAGCAAAAAATTTCAAAAATTAAAAATTATCGTACATAAATAAGAAGTTCTCGCCAAAAGAAAAAAAAAAAACATTAAGATTGGGCGCAAATTTTGTCCGAAATTTCAATAAAAGTCCAAAAGAAAGCGCCAGAAGAAACTGAAGAAGCAGCAGGAGCAGCTGTCAAAGCAGCAGCAGCAGAAGCAAAGGAAGAAAGAAAGAAAGAAAGAAAGAAAAAGCAGCGCAAAGCTAACGTCAAGCATTTCCGCTGCCAGCGTTGCAGCGACGTCGACGCAACTGCTGCTGCTGGTGCCGGTGCTGCTGCGGAACGGTGCAATAAATTGAAGCTTCATCCCTTTTTGGCAACGACCAACAGCAACAACAAAAAAAAAAAAAACAACACCAACAACACAAAAGAAAGATGGTAAAACAGCAACAAAACAATCCAAACACAACTCAAACCCAAAATGTCTGCAACGCTGTTGTCGCTTTTGCCCAAAAGGGCAACGGCAGCAACACGCAAAAGTTGCTCGTGTGGCGGACGTGCAACAGTTTTCGTACAACTAGCATTGGAGGCAGTGCCACAGTTTTCGATACGTACTGCACATGCAGAGGACGAGAGCGCAGCAAAAGAGTTCTTCTTGCATGACTGCCTCTCACTCTCCTGTGCGCTCTCTCTCTTTCGCTCTTTTTGCAGTTGTGGTTGTCTGCATTTGGCCTTTTGCCAGCAGCAGGTTAAATCATTAGGGACAAAGTCCAACAAATGTTTGAAGCATCTTGACGCTTGTTTTCAAAACAACAAAACAGTTTTCAAATAATTATGAAAATAGTTTAAAAGAAAATTGCTTACACCTATTGTATACTTACACATAAAAATAAATTATTTCGAGTTCCTTTTGCGTTAGAAAATTAAAATTCAATATGTTTCACAAGAAATTGACAAGAACTAAAAGTGTAAAAATGATTAAAAAAAAATTTTAAATTACAGTGAAAAAATCGTATATCGGTTCCGGTTCCAGTTCTGGCTTGATTTATTTATTTTTTGAATTGCTATATCGATATTTTTTTTTAATGGTTTGGTATTTTGTTGTAAAATTTTAAAAAGCAATGTTTAATATTTAAAAACGATGATAAATATTTTTTATTTATTAATTTAGTTTTGTCGTTTTATTATTTATTTACAAATTTGTATCTGCTGTAAGTCAAGAAAAGTCAAATCATTTACATTTCTTCCACAAGTCGAACAATCATCGTTTTTAGAATTAAATTGGTTAAAAAGGGACAACACACAATTGTTTTGCGTGCATTCATGAAACCACTAGGTGCAAGGCACACAGCACATACGTTCATGCATTCAAGTAACGGGATCGACTGTTTATATGTTGGCAATGCTCTTTCGCTTTTGGTTGTCAGGTGGCGCTTAAAACGACGCCAGAAACAATAAAATCGATTCCCTGCTTACAAGTTTTTACCCATTTGCAAGTAATTGATTAAACTCACGTCCTTTCCTTTATGATAGCCATGTTAATAAAGCTTATATCCTTACTTATCTCATTTATAATTTGATTTATTGTTTTGATAACTTTTAACGATAACTGGAGAACGATAAGTTAAAACAGACTATTTTTGTCTTTATGTAGACAAAGTATGTCGTTTGTTTTATATAAATAATATTATTGTCTATTTTACGACCTTAATTGACATAGTTAAATAAAATATAATATAATATTATCATTGTTATTGCAATAATTGATTTAAATATTGAAAGCATATTAAAATTTAATAGTAATATTCATATTATTATTTTAAATAATTTATATGGCAACTTCAAAATGTTAATAGGCCTTCAAAGAGCTATAAAGTCTACACAGGATGTATTTGTTTGATCTACATTTAGTTATTTTTATATTAAATCTTAATTAAATAAGTCAATAATTGATATTTAAGCTCGTTTATGCTTTTTATAGTCTCTACAAAACAAGCAAAAATTTCAATTAATTTTTAGCATAGCAACAACAAATATCACGAAATATTCATAATAAATTAAAAAACACTCTCGACACACTCATAATTATTAATGAGACCATAAACGAGTGCCTTTAAGTTTCTCTTAACGTGAAATAGCCGTTTATTATACTAGATACACTACAAAATATTCGCAATTAACTAGACCAATATATATATTTAGCCCAATTTTTTTCTTTTTTCACCCTGAACACATTGAAAATGAGTAAAAAGGGTATAATGGTTTTGTGCAAAAGTATGTAACAGGTAGAAGGAAGCATCTCCGACCTTATAAAGTATATATATTCTTTATCAGCATCAACAGTCGAGTCGATATAGCCATGTCCGTCTGTCTGTCCGTGCGTCTGTCCGTCGGATCTAGATTTAGAACAAAACCTCGTCTAACTCTTAGGCATTACAAGTTTGTTTCAAATTTTCGATAACTTTTCCCGATTATGATATACACATGGGACCGATAACAACAAAATCATGAATTTGAAAAACTTTGAGACGGCGTTTGAAACATTAGAAGATATAATGACAATCTGTTAAATTGGTATTGAAATCGGTTGAGAAACACCGGAGATATGGAACATTGAAGTTGAGTATGCACTATGTAGTATATGCGTACACACATACATACAACCACAAATATACTAGCAAACACTGAGTGTATGCGTAAAAAAGTATAAGACTCAGGGTATCTTCTAGTCGGGACTTCTTGCTTGTTTTGCATTTTATGACACTTCATTTCCGAATGGCATACCACAATGACTAAAATAAAAAACTAAAACAGTGATACCTTGGGGTAGATCCCATTCACATTGAATGTTAGGCAGTCTCGCTGATATTGCACCAGTTCCTAGAATAATGGGACCTGTCGCTGCATACATACATATACGTACATATGTATAATACTTCGAATATAGATTTACGTTGTGCGCTTCTCTTTTGCTGCGGCGGGGAGGGCAAATAGTTGCGTGTGTTGACCATTCAGATAACAATATTATTAATAATAACAATAACTGTAAGAATATCATAAAGCTTTTTAATTGCTGTTGCGATTTAAGATCTTCGCTTTGCTGCGACTTTCTATATCAATATTTCAACAATTAAGTAATATACTGAAGCACAGATTTTGGCGCTTGAGTTCGTTGTTTTTGTACTTTCGTATCTTATCTGGCGCCCGATAATGTACATCGGCATTATGTCATTGCATACAATGCGACAATAGACACGTGCGACAACAACAACAACAACAACAAATATCATTTAAAAATAAACAACAACAGTTCGTAGAATTGCACAACAATTATTACGTTCTCCACTAATAACAACTTAAAACAAGTAAGAAGACTCTAGTCAAGAATTCCCGACTAGAGGATACCGTTTTTAATCACTTTCAATGGGTTCAGGGTATAAGAAAATATATATGGTATCGGGGAATGTATTTTTTGCTATAAAATTAGGTATTTTGGTAAAGTTCCACCTTTAAATTTAAGCTTTAAAGTTCCAAGCAATAAAATATTTTTATTTAAACTTACCCAAAGAAAGAAAAAAATTATTTGAATGTTAAGAAATTTTTAGGTAAAAAGTAAAAGCATAAATATTGTTAAACAATTAATTCTAGCCATTTAACCATAAAAAACTTTCTGCATTAATACACATAATGAAAATATTAAAATAAAATATTCTTTTCATTTATATACACGTTAAGAAACACATAAAATTTATATGAAATAATGAAATGTAGAAAATTGTGGTTAATTTTAAACAAGTGTAAGTCCAGAAAAATATTATTAATTAACTTTAAAATAACTTTTCTTTTGTGCAAATGCAAAATAAATCTAATTGGAGGAAAACTTCTATAAAAATAATTTAAACAGGGTATTTAGCAAATAAAATTAAAAACAAAAAAAAAAAATTATCAAAAAACAAAGAACATTGCTCGTCAGAAATATTTATCAAAGATAAAAATGAAATAAAACTACGCCGCACAGATTACTATTATCAAATTTCTTGAAATAGATGCATGCATTACGTATACGCAGCGTTTAGCTTACATAACTAAAAGTCATTTTGAATATGTTTAAGTTTAATCTAACGCTTCCAACTGATGTAATTGCTATTTTTGTTATGGTAATAAATATTTGTTAGCCAAAACGTGCAGCAATAGAAATCAACGAATATTCAAACAAATTTTGTAATTGTGATAAATACACAAAAAAAAAATGTACTCAACGTACAAGTATCTGTATATATATATATATATACACCATATATATGTACGTATGTATTTACTGTTGCTGTACTCAATGTAGACAACTTTTGCTATTCATACATTGGTATTTTCCTGAAAAGTCTCACACGCTTTCCCTTAATAGAGTAGGTAAATATTTTGTTGTATTTGCATTCACGACTGTCGCAAGATTTTATAAAGTTCTTAGTTCTTTAAGAAATATTTCCGTTAAGTTACCATGTTAAGATAAGAAAAAATTGGATAAGGCTATGTTCAAAAAGACAAGATTTAAGCAAGTAAACTTCAATCTTCAATATCTCCGGTGTTCCACAATCGATTTTAATGAAAACTTTGCAATTTAACATTATTTTGTCTACATTTCCTAAAACTATTGCCACAATTTTTGAATTACGAATTTTACTGTTATCGATAACATGTGTGTCCTGAAGAGTTATCGATCATTTGAAGAAGAGTTGAATTCGGATGCCTGTTGTAAAGATAAAAGCGAAACACACCATTATAAAATGTTATATTTACTTTTATTTGATTGATTTTTAGCAATTTATATTTTGTCTTAACACAGGTGTTGCCAGACCTTTTTTAGTAATATTAATCATGTTTATTTGTTTATTTACGTGTCTTTTAATTTATCAAAGTTTTGTGTTAAAGGATCTTATATTATACTTCATTTAAATCAAAACTGTAAATAATCGATAACAAAGTTAATAGTGCTTAAAATTAGAATTTTATGGATCACAACGTAAATTTAAATAATCGATATTATTCGATTAAATAGTTTTTAAAAATTGCTCGGTCATCCTTGAATTATCGTAGAGAACCTATAAAAAACGTTAATTTTGGAAATAATTTTTTTTTTTTTTTTTGTTTTTTAATGACTATTTTCATAAGTTTGTACTGCAATAATACATATTTCTGTGTATATAGTCTTATAACATGTTTGTGCATGTTTGCACATGTGTGTTTGGTTAACAACCATTCGAATATTGCAAGATTACAAAAACAGCTTTGCAATTTAGTTTTTCTTATTACAATTGTAGCTTTAAGCAGCAGCTGTTCTCTTATTAGACCCTTGCAAAGAGTATTGCGACTATGTCGTCAAGAATGTAACATACTTTTGTTTCTATACTGTTTAGTCAGATCGATTTCATAAATCAATTTTTGCTTTTCAACAACTACAACAAATTTCAATTCATTCATATATTCTGCAAGGGTATGAAATATTCGTAGTGTTTTTGTAGCCCATTCATTCTTGTTGTTTGTTTCTTATTAGCAAGCGAATGGCAATTAGTGTTGCACAATAATAAAAGTAATGTAGCCAGCTGTAAACTTAATTTGCATACGTTTGCGAAATTATTGTGAATAATGGCAATTGCATTTGTAACATTGTAAGCCGAACGTTTTGTTTTTTTCTATTTCTTTCTGTATTGAGCTGCGGCAGTAAATAAGATGAATATCAATTAGTCAACAACAAAAACTGCGAGCGCAGCCAGCACAATAGCAATGGCAGAGGGAGTGACTGCGTCAATAATAACTGCATTACACGCGGCAGCGAAAAAAAAAAAATATAGAAACTCTCTCTTTCCTACACAAAGTATACACAATTGAACTCACCCACAGACAACGAGAGAATGAGAGAGAGAAAGACAGACCTTGGACTTCATCGCTCTCACACGGTTTGGTAGCTGCATTTGTTGCTACATCCCTCGTTGCTAGTGGTGCTTCGGTTCGTTCTCCTTGTTTTCTTGTGTGCGGTTCAATGACCGTCGGCACGTGCGTCGAAAACCTATGCACATCCTCTTGCATTTGTATGTGGCTCGTGTGGAAAACATAGGCATTGACTCCAAAGCGGACAATACACGCTGCATTTTATAGCATGCACATGTCACTAGTGCTATCTCTTTCACTCGCTCTACCACTATGACAGCTACATATGATCGTTCGTTAGTTGTCTGTGTGTGTGTGTGTGTGTGTGTGTGTGTGTGTGTCTGTGCTTGTGAAAAGGCTTTTAATAGCATCCGACTGAATGTGCCAGCTTGTAGTTGTTGATGTTGTTTGAGTTTTTGTATTTGCTTAACAATTGCGCGTGGCCTGCACTTGTGTGCGTGTGTGTGTAATATATTCTCAAGTAACCTGCATTAATTTTCCGTTTTATTTTCGGCAACTATCGATGTTTACAGTTATTTATAATTATATCGGCACGCTCACATTGCGAGCCACTTAGGTCATCGCACACTTATGTCGATTAACATGCAATTCGCAGCAGATAGTTTGTTTGTGTAACTGCTGACTGCAAATATTGTCGAATACCAATACATACAAACATAAATATCTTCAGACCTGATAACTCATGTTGATAAGAACTTCACACCATTATTTGCAGTTTGCCACCATTTATTTAAGCTTCCGATATGGCCCATTCAAAACATTCTGTCTAAGAACTCTTTGGGTCTACTAACATATTAAATAATACACCTTAAGTACCCTTAGAAAATGGAACTATCATTCTGGTATTAGCTCTACTATATTTATGCATGTACATTTTGGGACGCATAAGTAGAAACATTGACAAAATAAAATGTAATAAATATCTTAGGTCAGGTTTTGTTTTTCTTCAATACTATGGTTTCAAGGAAAAAACTAGAAATTGTTGAATATTGATCAAAAATCAAATGAATGTTTTTTTTAAGTAATATCAAAACTATAACATATGCCTAAGATAAGAATACTATATACATAACAAATCATCTGGTTTTATTTTTTAAATTTAAAATTTGCCCTTGTTTACAGGTAAACAAACATATGTATGTTCCTATTTATCGGACTCGGTGTGCATACGGTCTACATGCTTGTGTTATTTGTCTATATATTAGTTATTGCTTTGTGGTCGGTCATGAAGTATCAACATCCGGGTGTGTTAAACCCAAATCATTATGGACACTTAAGATAGATCTTTATATAAAGAAAAAGTTAACTTACTCAAACGAGTGAAATATATTTTTGTTCTCAATTATTTTCAATATATATCAGATTTAAGAGCAATTGAAAATATTCCAAAAATCTTTTTTACAATTTAATAAAAGTTGATCAAATTTTTTGAACATGACATTAAGGTAAAATAGATTTCGATTAAAACCGTTTTTTGTTTTGTTCCGTACAAATTTGAAAGCCTCAACATTGCTTATTAAGTTGAGGTACTACGCATTTCTCTAATCAATTTGTTGATTCGATTGTGCAATAGGAATTGACGTAACTCCTGATTGCAATCAGTGTAGGTTGTTGTAATGTTGTAAGCTCAACGCTTACGTAAACAAATCTATCTAAAGTGATTTTCAAATATTGCAATTCATTTACGAACCTAACACAATGTGTGCAAAAAGTAATGACCGACTCTCGACAACTAAGTAACCACTTTACAATCAGTTATGGAACTATTGTTACACTGCAAGAAAAAACTATTTGTATAACTTATTTGATATTGAACTTATTTACATTAACTAGTAGCTGGATTGGCTAAGAAAGAATCAGTTATGGAACTATTGTTACACTGCAAGAAAAAACTATTTGTATAACTTATTTGATATTGAACTTATTTACATTAACTAGTAGCTGGATTGGCTAAGAAAGAATCAGTTATGGAACTATTGTTACACTGCAAGAAAAAACTATTTGTATAACTTATTTGATATTGAACTTATTTACATTAACTAGTAGCTGGATTGGCTAAGAAAGAATCAGTTATGGAACTATTGTTACACTGCAAGAAAAAACTATTTGTATAACTTATTTGATATTGAACTTATTTACATTAACTAGTAGCTGGATTGGCTAAGAAAATGAACAACAGACAATCAGGGAAAATACAGGGACAAAAAATTAAACAATCCAAAACTAAAAAACGCTTTCAATTGGTCAAAAAACTATGAATTTTTACTATTAGGTAAGAATATTTCAAAAATGTATCCTTTCTCAAAAATTTGTCGTGTATCTTAATTTTCAACATACGATTTGTTGTAAATAATTTTAAAATTTTATAAATTTAACTTTATTTATTTCTACTTAACGATAAATAAATAAAAATCCAAAAGAAAATTTATCAGCTAAATAATTATTGCTCAAATGGTAATGTTAGTTGAGAAGCTTATATATTTGTCAGATTGATTTAAGCATTAACTCATTATAAGAGAGTTTTTTTCAAATGGCTTTCAATTCGTTAAGTAATTTTTTCTCTGTGTAGTTTTGAGCACATTGATTTTGAGGCGACCTTCACAAATTGCAAGTTGAATCTGTCGTGCATTGACTCGGGAAATTGTCAATCTCACTTCCCGCTCTCTCTTAATCTCCCTGTCTCTTTCTGACTCTTTCCCAGTGGGTTAATAGATTTTGCACGCGCTGTCGACAAAACATAGTACGTCAATCTTAAGATGTAAAAATATTGCAATTTTTGTATTTTATTTCCAACACGCTCAACGATACGAGAACTGCACTAGTTCCATGTTGGATGTTTGTATATAGTATTTAGTGCATATGCGTATGTATATATAATATTTTATCGAATTTTATTAGCGCTGTGAGCGGTTCCGGTGCCACTGTACGCTTCAAGTAGTACACTTTATGGCCGGAACGTGTCGTCGAACAAAATGCAAAATATTCATTAGAAAAATATTAGTTATCGCAGGCAGGTGGGGGCTGTATTATGTATATTTGATTTATGACCTCGTTCGGTCCTAGACAAGCAATTTAAAAAGTTCCCCTCATTTCGCAAACAATACAAATATTGAATGCGATATCGAAAACGATTTTATCGAGAATGAAACTAAACGAAAGAAGAAGCTTTTCGATATACTTATAAACTTATGTTTAGATTTGCATAAATGCAAAGTACTAGGAATAAATTTCAAGTTTAAATACTAATGCTACTTAAAAGCTTAGAGATCGGTTGAAATTTATTTGTCTATGCAAAGTTGTAACGATTAAAAACAAATAAAGATAAAGTATCTAGACACTTAAGATCTTTCATTTTGATGGCAGCTATATGATATAGTAATACGATCTTTACGATTTTAACAACAATACCTTAAAAAGACCTTGAACGAAGTCTCAGCTCGATAGCTCAAAAACCTTAGGGATTAATTTGCATAGAATCAGACGAACATTCTTATATCGAAGCAGCTCGCAACGCTGAATAAGAATGTATATATTCTTTAGGGGCTAGAAACACTTTATTCGATGCGTTACCCATTTCATGACAAAGTTGGTATACACTTTTCAGGTATATACAAATAAAAAATATTGTTTTAAATTGTTAAGTTTTTTGTTAGAAGAAAAAAAAGAAAGAAAAAGCTTTAAGTTTCTTATATTATATGTGGAATAAAAAGATTTATTTTAGTATATCAACTTACCTTTTAATCCCTAATCCCGACTAGACGATACCCTGAACCCTATACTTAACCCCTTACAGTCAGTGCTTGCAAGTAAGTGTGTGTGTGTATGTACGTGCATACTGCAGACTACGATTTTATTTTGAATTTCACCGATTTTCATTATTTTGTTTAATATTTCAAATGCCATCTCAAAGATTTCCAAATTCAAAAGTTTATTGTTATATATCATGTGTATATCGGAAACGGGAAAATCTAAAACAAACTTGTACTGCCAAAGGATTAGGCGAGCTTATGTTACAAATCTGGTCTCTAGTCTCTAGCTCTTATAGTCTCTGAGATCGACTCGTTCATACATACGGACAGACGGACGGACAGACAGACGGACAGACGGACAGACGGACGGGCAGACGAATGGACGGACATGGCTATATCGACTCGACTGTTGATGTTGATCAGGAATATATAAACTTTATGGGGTCGGAGATGCTTCCTTCTGCCTGTTACATACTTTTGCACAAAACCATTATACCCTTTTTACCCATTTTTAATGGGTCCAGGGTATAAATAATGATCATCATCAAACTTAATCTGTGACTAAGCTGTTAACTTATTCATTACGGAAATATTTTACAATGAATATTTATTATTAAAATGCTTTTTAAGTTGACAATAAATGGTCAAAAATCATCGTTAATTAATCTTATTGACGAAATGTATTGTAAATATATTTGAACTATAAAATCGTTTAGCATACCAATTCTTATTATTATTATTTTCTTTTCAATTGACTTTGTTAAAAATGTACAAATATGATATTACAATATTTTACGAAAATGAATAGATAAATAATCCTGGTACAACCAATTTAGTGAACGGTTTGGATTCATTTGTTACTTTTGCACTCAAGTTAAAGTATATGATATAAGGTGACTCAAGGTAGCAAGGTTCACAACATTCCCCAGACATGTTTGCTGCAATATAAAACTGATTGAGTGAACCAAGCAGTCGACCTATAGACCATAGATAAAGCACACTAACTAAGCGTACTAAACTAAGACAAATATAACTTAAGTTAAGTTATGAGGCGTAGAAAAGTCTGATAAGAAATGGGTTAAAGTCGTTTTGTACACAGATTGGAAAGTGATGTCAAGACAAAGGAATAAATCACATAAAATCAAAGTACTTTTTCTTCAAAAATGTATCTATTTATTTACTAATTCACTCAGTTGAAATCTGTACCTAATGCTGTGTCATGCACTTTTAACTGAAATTTATTAGCCAGATGCAAATAAAAATCAAGAAAAATTACTTAAACTCATACAAATACATACATACATAGGTTGTACGTGTGTTTGAGAGTACCGAATACGAATACATTTAAATTACGTTGCCAATAAATAAGTTCCACAAGGCAATTTTATGGCATACTTTATGGCTGGGCGACATATGGGTACACAATGCCTCAAAGCTGGCTTTTGTCCTCGATTTCTTCTTTTTGCACACAATAAAAAGAATGGGCGTAGAAGAAAAAGCAAAAGAAATTCGAATAAGGAAGCAAATGAAACGCATTTAATCGATTTTCATGCGATACTGCGTTGCGTTGTAGTAATATGTAATATTTAATTGAACAATCTATAAATAAAATCTTAATGATAAGCTCATTTCGCACAATATGTAATAATATTGGTATTAATACATAACGTAACATCTGTTATCGCCCTCTTTTGTGTATCTTGAAAGTGCTCAATTAAATTCATAGTATGATTATACTTGACTCAAGGGTGTTTATATTAGGTTTTAGATTCAATCATTGATTAAAGGTTCAATATTGATTTCAAAGAAACTGTTTCGGAGTTGGATAAAGTTAAATATAGGTCTGAACTTATTGCTTTATTTAACTGTAACCATAATAGAGTTCTAATGTATCGTAAGATGTTCATTAAGACCATTTTTATACCCTGAACCCATTAAAAAAGGGTAAAAAGGGTGGTTTTGTGCAAAAGTATGTAACGAAGAAGGAAGCATCGCCGACCCCATAAAGTATATACATTCTTGATCAGTATCAACAGCCGAGTCGATATAGCCATGTCCGTCTGTCCGTCCGTCTGTCCGTCTGTCCGTATGTATGAACGCGTCGATCTCAGAGACTATAAGAGCTAGAGAATCCAGATTTCGAACTTAAGCTCGCCTAATGCCTAGGCAGTACAAGTTTGTTTTCGATTTTCGATAACTCATCCCGTTTTCGATATACACATGGGATCGATAACAACAAAATCTTGAATTTTGAAAACTTTGAGATGGCATTTGAAATAATAAGCAAAATAATGACAATCTGTGAAGTTTTTATTAAAATCGGTTAAGAAACACTGGAGATATGGGACATTGAAGTTGTGTATGCAGTGTGCAGTAGGTGCGTACATACAAACACACATATTTGCAAACACTGACTGTACGCGTAAGGTATATGGATCAGGGTATCGTCTAGTCGGGATTTCTCGACTAGAGCCTTCTTACTTGTTATACCCTGAACCCATTAAAAAAGGGTAAAAAGGGTGGTTTTGTGCAAAAGTATGTAACGAAGAAGGAAGCATCGCCGACCCCATAAAGTATATATATTCTTGATCAGTATCAACAGCCGTTATACCCATGTCCGTCCGTATGTATGAGCGCGTCGATCTCAGAGACTATAAGAGGTAGAGACTCCAGATTTTGAAATTAAGCTTGCCTAGCCCCTAGGCACGACAAGTTTGTTTAAAATTTCCAATAACTTTTTCCGTAACCGATATACACATGTGATCGATAATAATAAAATCTTGAATTTGGAAAACTTTGAGAAGGAGTTTGAAACATTAGGCAAAATATTGACAATCAAAGAAATTTTTATTGAAATCGGTTGAGAAACTCCGGAGATATGGTACATTGAAATTGTTAAGTATGTAGTATTTGCGTTCTCTCTCACACACACACATACTTGCATACACTGATTGTAGGCGTAAAGTAAGCCTTCTTATTTGTTTATTATCACCTACTACTTAATTATTATTTTGTATTTTGGTGTGACAGGCTAATAGTATATATAGTCAGCATAGATGTAAAAGCAAAAAAGCTTTGTTTGTGTAAAAGCTCAATCGTGCACATTGAGCATTTGTAAAAGCTCAATCGATGACATTGTGCATATGCCTTAACTAGCTTTGATGTAATATGAACGCATTTAAAATACATTCATACCAAAAAAGTATGAAAAATTTTAAATAAAAAAAACATTAAGTTTAAATCTTTGTGCTCTGTGTAGCTTTACGGTTCTTAAAGTTTTGTTGATACCAAAAGCTCAATTAAGTCAAGCGAAGCATGAAAAAAACAAGCAATGTTAAGCATAATACTTTTAATAGGAACTATTTGATGTTGTTCTAGACTTTTCCAAGCTTTATCCATCCGTAGATACCTCAACCCCTAAGTCAAGCATACGCACCTTCCCCCCCGCACAATTGAAGCTACAGTACGTTGATTACTAATATGCATGATGTAACAAAAGTTTGTTTATTTTTTTTGGCCTAAGCACATAACCGCCAACTGTTTTGGTGGCATAAATTACAAATTTAACGATTTAGATAGTCAAGCCCCAAAGACCAAAAACAAGAAAGTCTACAGCGTGAATGGGCTGTAAGAAAAGTTTAGAACCATTCTATTTGGCAGCCGGTTTTCGTTTAATGCTCGCATTTCCGGCTTTTTATCTGTTTTCATGTTCAGATGTGTGTCAAATTGCCATACAACCATCCAACCATACCCCACACCCCTCTCCACCCCCATTGCAAGGTATGAAAGCCACCCCCTAAGGCATCTGCATTATACATATGCTTTTGCCAACGTTGTCCAAGAAATTTCCTTTTCCCGTTTGGGGTTGGTTTGGGTATTTTTTTGCTCTGTATTTGGTTTCAGCTTCTTGCCTTGGCTTGAGTTGAGTTTTGCGGCTTAGCTTTTACTTTCGCGTCAAGTTCAATGACCTTGCACTTTTCTTTTCACTTTCTTGACACAAAAATTTCCTTAACACTCCTCCGGGGGTGGTTGACTTTTTCCCATCCATTCCAAGGGTAGATTGTTCTCTCTCTCTCTCTCTCTCTCTCTCTCTCTCTCTCTCTCTCTTCCTCCCAGCGTCCATTGACATGCGCATCACTTGTTTAGTTTGGGGAATCGGGTGAAGAAAGCCCTCTCCCATGCGTGACCGCCCTTTTCCCCCAGGGAGAGGTGGGATTTGGGAATATTTTATTTTGGTTTGTTTGCGTTTAATTTAAGAAAGCTTTCTCTCAACGCACAATCGTACACCGGCCGGCATTGTTTCGATACAACCTAATGGCTTGTTCTTAGACAGCTAAGACGATAATGGGATCTATGGGAGCACTGATATCGAACAGGTTAAATAACATTCAAATTCCTGTAAATTGAAAATTGCATTTTTTACTAACAAGATCTTTTGTTTATTTTCGTTACTACTGAAGTAAGTCATTACATAGTAACTACTGAAGTGAGTCATTACATTGCTAACAGTTTTCAGTACCTTGCAAAATCTTAAGTTTTCCTTACACAAATATAAGGAAAATATATATATGTACATAAAATGTAACTAAAGAAGTAAGTCATTACATTGCAACTATTGAAATAAGTCATTACATTGTAACTATTGATGTAAGTCATTACTTTGCTAACAGCTTTCGATATCTTGCAAAATCTTAAATTTTCCTTACAAAAATTTAAGGAAAATATATATTTGTACATAAAATGTAACTAGTGAAGTAAGTCATTACATTGCAACTATTGAAATAAGTCATTACATTGTAACTATTGATGTAAGTCATTACTTTGCTAACAGCTTTCGATACCTTGCAAAATTTTAAATTTTCCTTACAAAAATACAAGGAAAACCTATACATCTATATATATATATATATAAAATGTAACTTGTGAAGTGAGTCATTACATTGCAACTACTAAAATAAGTCATTACATCGCTAACACCTTTTGATACCTTGCAAAATCTTAGGTTTTCCTTACAAAAATATAAGGAAAATATATATAAAATTTAACTAAAGAAGAAAGTCATTACATTGCAACTAGTGAAGTAAGTCATTACATTGCCAACAGCTTTCGATAACTTGCAAAGTCTTAAAATTTCCTTACAAAAATATATTCACACTTACAGAACTCAACTTTTATATTTGAAATTCGTTTATAGCTCTTAAGTTCTCACAAATTGTATAGAATCTGTAATAGGCGCTATTTTTGATCTATCTACAATTCTACTTTAAACACTCGATAATAAATTACTTGGCATTTCCCGAAATTTTTACCAAACAAAAATTTCAATTACCAAAACGTTAATGTCTATGGAAACTTGAGATGCTTAAACAAAAATTTCCACTTAAGGAATGATATCTATATAGGTGATTACCTTATTCAATCACAACAAAACTCAAGTGCAGCATTCGCCCTAAAAGAATAAAGCCACAACACCCAAAAAGAAAGCTTCCAAGCGATCATCGCAGGGCCCCAATCAACATGATATTGTTAAGCTAAGCCCCCCACCCTCCGCCCCCCATCACTATCCTTACCCACTTTCGAATAAATTAAAATAAATGCAGCACTGCGGGTAGAATTAGAAAATTTGAGAATAAAAAAAGAAAACCTGAAAAGAACAAAGAGCATAACATAAAAGCAACGGAGACCAACGAAAAACGCCCCGCACATGTCAAAAAAAAAATGTATATGTATGTTTTTGTAAACTTATCTAATACTATGGATACCGTTACTTGAGGTCACTGGCCCACACGGAACAACTGCACTTGTACATAGTACAACAAGCAAACAAACAAACAGACGACGAAAACGAACACACACACACACACACACACACACACAAAAATAAATGAGCACGTTCGCACGCACTCTCTCACGCACAAGCTCACAATTTCCAGCCGGTTATGTCATGCCCATCAAAACCAATTGGATGGGAAATTTGTACATTTGAGTGCGCGATTCGTTTGAGTGAAGGGAAATTTGTGTTAGAGTGAAATTAGGCAATTTTGTTGCTGGGACATTTGAAACGTTTTGAGCGCAGGTCATTTTATGTCTGGAGTATTTCAATGGGTAATTTGTTGTTGCTGCTTTGGTTGAGCTATTTTTGCCTAAGGCTTTCCATATTGAGTCACTTTGTGGTATTTCATAAGTGTTGAAACTCATTATTTAATATTAATTATAAATAGGAAGTTGAATTTTTGAAGATTTGGAAGATAATTATCATTTAAGTGAGCTGAAAATTTAAGCTTTTTGCTTTAACCTAATATTATAATACTGTCTTGTTATATTAGTATCAATTTTAGGTTTATTATAAATGAAAGGAAGTGGTTGTTAAATTTATATAAAAAAATAAATTGAGCAATTTAAATTTAATTTTTTGTTGTCAAAAACTTTTCAAGTCAACGAGAAAGCTTTTCAAAACTTAATAAATATAATACTTGTACACTTATTAAAAATTAAAAAATTTCCCACGTCAAAACATATTTTTACTATGGCGCATCAGACTTACTCAAAAAAATGCCCATTAAAAATGCCTTTGACAAATTTCCCACTTTGCTTAGTGCTCTGAAATCAGCTGTTTGAAATGCGCAAACTCCAAGCGACTACGCAATGCAATTGAAATTGATTTTGACTTAAGGCGGGGCAGGACGGCAAGAACGCAGAACACAATATACCCAACACCCACCACCAAAATAACGGACACTAGGGAAATTTGGAAAAAAAAAACACGCACGCACATACGAAAATTGTTGTATGACCCATTTTCAGTTGAGTTCAAAGACCTTTCGAATTCGGTGAGCAAGCCACAAGAGCTGGGAATTTCAAGCGTAAACCCCCCCCCCCCCCACCGCTCCCTCCTCCCACACACCACAGCACACACACACGCACAAAATATTGTACGGGGCTTTTACTTTCAGTATCTAATTGAATTTTTGTTTTTAGCTTTTCGTTGCAACTGTTTTTGAGTGCTAGTGTGTGTGTGTGTGTGTGTGGGTGGTTGGGTGGGTGTGGGTCATGTCATGATGTCACAATGGTGTGGGGTATCATGGAGCCCTAGGGTGAAAAAATAATGCATAATCAGCTTTGGGCTCTTTATGCCTATTCCAAGTTCTTCGAAGCTTGTAAGCTAGTATCATATCATATCATGGTGGACCGCCCCTTCAGCCCCCACCACTACACCTTACTCGAGCGCCGATTGTCCATGTACAATTTGATTTTTGTTGCTTGACTTAGCTTAGTGACATACATCAGGGATTACTTAATATTATATTGCTTATTATATTATTCTATTAGCTTTGTTTTATGTTATTTTGTTTGTGGGGATGGTGCGTAGAAAAGGGTTTCAAAAATCTACATAAGAATATATTGAAAAATTCAAATTTATGAATGATCAAAGAAAGATTTTTGATACCACTTTCAATATTTAGGGGATTAATGTTTGTTGTTGATATTTTAAGCAATATTAAGAATCGTTATATATTGAACCTAAGATCCGAAAAGAGTTATGAATAGCATAGTTAGAATAACAAGCTTGAAGAGAAATAGGTAAAAAATTTCTACTATTACTAATAGGAATTGCAAATTTAATTTGGT
The DNA here is from genome assembly GCA_035044605.1 of Scaptomyza cyrtandrae. Taxonomy (NCBI): domain Eukaryota; kingdom Metazoa; phylum Arthropoda; class Insecta; order Diptera; family Drosophilidae; genus Scaptomyza; species Scaptomyza cyrtandrae. Next base: position 4,331,965 of record JAWNNS010000648.1, read on the forward strand.
TGATTAGTGAAGATTTTTATTATTATGTTTATTCATTTGTGGAAAAAGGTCATTTATAGCATTGTTCTACGGTTAGAAAGAGAGGGAAGATTTCTTAGTAAAAGTCTACTATGGTAAGAAGGTAAGTTAATGTTATTGTCCCAATATTTATAATTATATATATAATTTTCTTTTTATATTTGAATATTTATGATTCGATGGACAAATTGTTTTTTTTTTTTATGACGAACTTACAGAAAATTGCTAACATTGATAATAAACTTCTCGAATCGGCTAAAAAAAAAACTTAAGATGAATATATTTGTATTAAATGCATTTTAGGTTTATTAAAGCATTGTACAGATCGAGATCGAATGGAACAAAAAACATAAAAAAGCGTAAAATTTTATTTAAAAATAACAAAACTTTAGAGACATGAACTTATTTCTATGATTATTTTAACATTTCTTCAATTAATGTTATGATTATTATTATTTCTTTAATTGGTTATTTTAGTTTCGAGAGTTAAATTTCAAGTAATTTTGAATAATAATAAATAATAAAAGAATAAATTGCTTTTTATGACTAAAACAATCGAGACTTAAAACCAAATCAATTATGTAAAAATCCTTTTTTTGGGTTACCTAAAAATGTTGAATGAAATATATTTTCAAATATTGCAACTGTTTGAAGAAATATAATGATTCCAAATATCTTAAAAATATTTAAAATATTTAATTTGTGATGTTATAAGAAAAAGCGAAAATATCATGCAAATCAGATTAGAAGAATATACTTTTATATACTATATGTGAAGATTGTAAAAAATAAAGCTAAATATTTTTTGAACAAACATTTTTCGAAACAGTTTTCAAGAAAGGAAGGAAACAACAAATCAATCAAATTGAATGTTGAATATTCAAAAAAAATGTCAAACTTAAATGCAGTCAGCAAAGTTCGATCAAGAATCCAAACGAAATATAATCTTGAACCGAAAAATTCTTGGGTGTCAATAAAGACATTAATACCTATGTATGTATGTATGTATGTATGTATGCATGTATTTTTAGTGTTTGTTGTGCTTGGGGAAAAAAAGAGCCAAAAGAAAACAAACGCCGCAAAATCTGGGCAAAGGGAAAGTTCAAGAACCCCATGAAAGCGTCAGCGCCAATGACTCTCACACACACACACACACACACACACACACACACACACACACTGAAAGAGACAGCAAAAAGGGAAAGGGAAGGGGTGGTGGGCATGAAAGCATTGCCTGTCTCACTGTTGAATTGGACGCGACCTCCCCTCGTGCCCAAGAGCAATAACAACAACAACTTTTTTCCCCACTCACCACAAACGAAAGTGAGTCTTGTGCTTTCATCTACCTTCTCTCTCCCTTTCTCCCCCCCTTAAACTTTCACAACCCTACTGTCTCTCTCTCTCTCTCTCTCTCTCTCTCTCTCTCTCTCTCTCTCTTCTCTCACTCACTTAACTAGCAATCGAAAGAAAAGTTGTATTTCTTTTTGGCGTTCAACGCAGAAGAGTTCATTGAACCTAGCATAGTGTGGCGAGAATTCGGAAGCAAAACTTATTTGTTGTTGTAGCTCTCACGCAATTGGAAGCCCCTTGTCTACCCCACTTTACACTAGATATGCCATATATATGCTTAACACTCTCACTTACTGTTTGGTGGTTGAAATTGACTACTTCTACTTCTTCTTATTAAGCTGGTTAATTTACGTATGAACCAAGTTGAATTGAGCGCCTACGCGTATGCAATGAAATTGGAGTTTCTCATTTTTCTCAGAGTATGTGAGTTAATGTGTGTGTGTGCGTAGAAATAAAATATTGAACTTTTTTTTGAGATAAATTCTTGCACTGTTAGAAAATGCGAAAAGATTTATGTATTATTTCGAAAAATGTGTTAAATTTGCTTTCTTTATTACAAAAATATTGTACTGATTTTGAAAGTGCATTCTATGAGGAGGGGGGGGGGGGTGTGTGTGTGTTTGTGTGGGAGGGAAGGCATTTTTGTAGATCTCCAAAAACACCAACAGAGGCCTAAAAGGGCCTTAAAATTTGCAGTTTTGCCAAGACATAGAACGGCTTACAACATTTTGATGACATACTTTTAGACAGATGACTTATTCTTGCATTACGATCAAAAATGACAAAATCTATTAGGCGAGAAGGGGCATTGTTGTACAACTTAAAAAATACAAAAGAATCATCTTGATAAAAGTCTTTAAAAATAGCTTAAAAAAGACATAAGTGCCTAAAAATGAGTTTTTTTTTTAATTTTGTTTTATTTTTGGATAAAGCGTTGAATTCGTACAATGCAGTAATAGTATCATAACAGCGCAAGTGAACTAATAAATAATATAACCAAACCTCACACTATGTGCATGAGGACTTAAAACTATATCTCATATTGCGAGGGGTCTTCAAAGTTGTCCAATTGTTTTGGCAAAACCCTTTCGTCTTTATCGCCTTAGAGGCCTGGCAGGGAGTAAGCACTTTGCAAGCGTGCTGTGGTGTCTTCTTAGTCGTTTGCTATATCTGCTAGTGTGCCTTCCAATCTGCTCCTCCACTGTGTGTAGATTCAGGTCACGATGAAGGGTGGTTCCACGTGCAGTGTGGGCAGTTTGTAATGGCACGCATGGCACGGTTTTGCAATACCTTTAAGCATTTGTAGTTGGATTTTGCAGCAATACTCCAGATTTGCACTCCGTATAGCCAGATTGGGGCTACACAATGAACGTATACTGCTCTTTTGGCTCGGAGTGACATGGTGCTTCTTCTATTAATCAGCCATCTCAGTTTCCTAAATATGAGTAGCGACAGTTTTTTCAAGAATTCATTTTAACTGAAATCTTTGCATACCGTATGGGAGGTATATTAAAGTAATTTTTTGCATACTTTTAGGCGGATCACAAAGTGAGTCAGTAAGTAGTTTAATTTTGTTGGCCAATATCATCGAAACTGCTGGAAATTTATGGGGGAAAAGAAGGATAAAGGATATATGGAGGTTGCAAACAATATTTGAATTCGTTTTAACTAAAATCATTGCATACCCTATATGAGGTATATTAAAGGTATTTTGAGCATAAAATTTGAGTTTTGAATTTCGTTGAATTCGTTTTAAATATGGAATTTAGTTGAATAAGAAATCTAATAAGCAGACACTTTTAATATTTAACTAAACATTGATTTTCAATTATAGCCTATGTAGCAATTAGAGCCGGGGGGAACGCAATACTAGATGCTTCGAGCGGCGCAAACTCTTTATTTTAGTCAAGCTGTTAAGGTCTATTTAAAATTCAACTTTTGGTTAAAAGAAAATTCGAATTCACTTACTACGAAATACGCCTTTTTGACTTTGGATCACCTGTTTGGCATAAATTTGCTGCATTGTAGAAAGATGAGAACGCAAATTATTTCTTATCTTTCGCAGAGTATGAAAATGTCGCATTGTTATCGCCCAAAATACATATTATTCAAATCAATGCATTTTATTTACTTTAATATTAATATACTAAGTACAAGACCTTGCGTTTTATAAACACAATGTTTTGATTAAAATCGTATTGGGATATTGCACATATAATCTTTATGTGATAGCACACGCTAATTTCACAACTGAAAGTATGGATTAGTGTTGAATGTTTGTATGTAAATATATATCACTTGATTATTCCCATTCTAACGCCTAATTTGGGCGTGACTTTTATGTATCATGTTTGGCAACTTCGTATACATATGTAGTATCTTTCAAGGTACATTGCTTTTTGCTAGTAAAATAATAAACAAAAGTAAGTACTTACATCTGATTCTGTTGTCTTTCTTGAGTTTAAAAAGTGTCACAGAGAGGAATTTACGTTAGAAAGATTTTTAAGAAAAATCGATTTTATATTATATTTTATTATTTAATTCTGTCAAATAAATACACAATACTTGTATTATTTAAGGAATTTATTACAATCATTATAACGAAAGTCTTAATTTTATAGTCAAACAAAATCATGAAATGATTGGTTATTTCGTTCCCTTCGAAGCGCTTTTGGTGTTGGCTTTCGGCCAAAACAAAAGACAAACAGCTTAAAGATTTGATATTAAGACAAATTTTAATTCCACCATTTGAGTTAAGCTTAAATCTAAAACCAATTCAAAGCGGTTATTTGTTCAAAGCTTGGGTTTTTTAGTTTTCTTTTAAAGTTCTTCTCATTAAAGGTTGAATATCGTTATTTGTTATTAGTAATTAGGATACAGCTGCACAAAAAATAATTATATCCCATCTTGTAATAGTTTTATATGTCCACATTTTTGTTCTTTTTTCTTACGCAATAATAAAAAATATATATTGATGTCATTCATCCATAAATATTTATGTAAATCATTAGTTGCCCATTGATGCAGACTTTTCACGCATCAATTCGTATTCTCCAATTTTTCTCTCTCTTTCTCTTTTCTCTCCAAATGAATAGAGTGAGAGCAACAAATACAAACAGTAATAATAATTACAAACTAATTGTCTGCATTAACGTTAATAATACGAGCGTTAACCATGAAATTGATGTACATTTTTTGTGTTGTAAAAGGAAAACAACAATAAAATAATTTAAAACAAGGTGAAAAGGTAGTTGGAGAATGCAAAATAAATTGCATTACAAACCAATATATTTGTTGTATATATATATATATATATATATTGTTTGTGTTACGAATTTGTTTATAAACATTTAAAATTGATGGGCCATAAACTCTTATTTACGGGTTGTTTTTTTGTTTGATTTTTTTATGTTTTTTTTTGTTTTAAAAATTACTTATTTTGGTTATAATTTTGCATCTGGTTGCTTGTCACTTGATTGTTGTTGTTTTTGTTGTAGTTGTTGCTGTGTGTGCTGATAGTTTTGTTTACTGCGCTGGTGCCGGCTGTGGCTGCGGTGCCAAACGACTCACGAATCCAATGCCACTGCGAATAATCTTGCCAACGGCAGGCGGAGCGCGACCTGCGAGTGCCTCAAAGGCAATTGCTAACTCTGCAAAAGCGGTGCGTGGATAAGGATTGCGACGTGAGCTGTACCGCATGACCAGATAGTGATAGTAGATGATGGGTGTCATCAGACTAGCGTGAGCCCTGTTTAAAACAAACCAAGAAGATAAAAGTTGATAGCATATGGTAAGGGAACATAAATATGTATCTAACACTCACATGAAGGTCAACACAATCGTGTAGGGCATAATGAAGATTTCACAGAAAGCGGTTGCCTTCAGTATGTTAGCCGCCTGAAACTCAACAATGGAGATGACGAAACGTGCGCCCCACCAGGAGTTCGGACCAATCAGCTAAAAGCCATAATTAAGATAATGCATTAGCAATGGGAAAGAAAAGTTTTAACCAAGATATACTTACGTCTAAAAGCTTGAGGGAATAGCTGGACGCATGCAGCACGGAGTAGAGCACAACGGGGATAAGCACCAGCAACGTTGGCCGAATGCTAAAGAAGATCAGCGAGTACATCATATAATGACAGGAGTCTTCGGCAAACAGACGCGCAAGAAATTCGCGACTAAAGGAGAATGCGGGAACGCGCTGATGCAAACGCAACGCCGAAATAGCCGCATTCGCCAGCAGAATCTTGCTGAAAGAGCTTTGCTGTGATCTGAAAGCGATAAACAAAGAGATTAATTTAAAATGCTTTTGTTCAGTTTTGGGAGTGGAAAATTATTGTTTATCCTTGATTAAGTTCCAATGGTTTTAAATATTGCAAGAATAGGTTATATTTTATATATGTTTTAGGTTTAATATGAAACTTTCTTTGCCACGTGTCAAGTGGGACAGAATTGTATCACATTCTTTCTAGAAAAAGTATTAAAATAATAGTAAAATAAGTATTTTTTACCAACAATACAACACGTATAATATACATCGGTAATACAATTCAATATAATCTATATCTATCAAAGATAAATTCCATTTTAAGCTATATAACTTCTGAAACATAACAGAGTGTTTCAGTTTCAGTTTCGTGTGGTAAATTTACAATTCAAATTACTTGGTCATAAGCGTTTTAAGCCCTTTTCAATGGTTGACACATTTCAACCAACAAACACATCGTTTTTATGTACTCACGTGAATATGGGCAAAACATAGCTGACGGTAAAAAAGATGACGAGCAGGCGTAGCGCCCAAAGCGCCGAATCGATGCGATTTGTTTGGAAATGTTGCAACAATTTTGCAGGTGCATTTTGTGTCGTCTGTTGTTGTTGTTGTTGTTGTTGCTGCTGCTGCTCCTGTTGTTGTTGTGATGTGCTTGATGCACTTGGCTGTGCATCGCCCTGGGCGCTGTCGAAGCTTGGCTGCTCAGTTGCCGAACTCATGTTGCTGGTAGTTAATTTTCCTTTAGTTCAATTCTGATATTTGGTTCTGAAAGTAAATTTATCAAAGCATTAAAACACCTTATCAGTTGGGTACAACAAGCAAACGCGCTTCTTATCAAAACGCCTCGCTAATCGTTTGGCCCTGATAAACTCAGTCTGCTAAGTGCTGGCAATATAAAAAGCACAGGAATTTATGTATGAAGAGAAACACAAAGCAACACAGCGAGTAAAAATGAATATTTCAAATATATATATTTCGGTTGGGTTTAGTAGTTTATTGAAAGTGTCTTTTTTGTTATTAATTGTAGTATGCAATTACTAAAGTGTTGTACTGTCGACTAATAATAGTGCATTGTCATGATGCATGATAAATTTTCAAATGTTTTGGACAATGAGTTGCGAGGGTTGGTTAATGTGTCACAAAAGACAACCAAATTTTTATTGAGATATGATGATTTTTTAAGGGGTTTCCTGCAATATGCAGTTACAAATACGTTTCTATGTAATATATTTAAATGCAGACACAAATTTGCCTTTGGTAGGCACGCGCTTTTAATTGTTATTAACATAGAAATGATAAGTGTGTCGTAAAAAAACCAAAACCAGTTGAATGGAAAGTTGCAAAGCGCACACACAACACAAACAAACACAGAGTTAATGCTGAAGGCGTGCCAAAGAGGCGTTAATGCTCTGGTCTGTCAGTTAAGTATGAATTTAGACTGCAATTATGGCCAAGCTTTGCACAATTCAAATATGAATAAACAACAAAAAGGTAAAACAATGAAATGTCAATTGGTAGAGCAAATGAAACCAGACAACTTTAAAAAAAAAACACGATCTCTCCACTTAAAAGATATATTCAGCAATTAAAACTGTCTGAAAAAGAAATATTTTTCTACTTCATGAAAGCCACACGCAAATGTTTTGTTGCATTTAAAAAATGGAAGTAAACGAAGCACAACAATTAAATGAAAAGTCATGAATTCCAATAAAAAAAAAAAAAATTATTAAAACAAAAAAGATTTATGTACTGCAATTGTAGCGCCGTAAAAATGCGAGTTTTCAGCTTAGTTTCAGCGAATAACAAAACGAAACTGAGAAGGAGAAGAAGATGTCGAGACGCTCGGTCTGCCATTTGACTAACTAACCACAATGTGCATGTCGTTACGACATACCCATCAAAACACAACACACACATAACCACACCTGCGAACATGTGTACGTGTTGGGCCAAATAGGTGGTAGACAGAAAGACAGACTCATACACACAACACACACACACAACACACATACACAACTCTTAGAGAGGAAAAAAAAGAGAGTGCGAGCGATGAGAGTGAGTGCAAAGAAAAGTGCGACGGCGTAACGAGCTTAAGAAACCTGGCGGAATTGTTTTGTAATATCAATTTAGAGTTGCCGTTTTAGCATTTTGTTTTTTAAGTCTAGTGTGTATGATTTTTTTTAACTACTATACTACTTTTACTATATGTATATATGATAACTTTAATAAGACCAAGAGTTTAAAATGATGGAGTAATATGCTTTCTTATTTTATTTTAAAAAAATAAATATAAATAATGGAAATATTAAATTAAAAAAAAAAACACATGCGGTGTTTTAAATAATATGACAATTTTTCTGGTCAAGCTGGCAGCACTGGCTAAAAATAATGCATGCAGGTGATTGATATGAAACGTTTCTCTAATAGTTGAAAGCAGTTGGTCATTAGGGTTAATCGTTTAATATGCATACTGAAGGGCAGAAAACGTATATTGATTTTGATGTCCTTTGATGAACGTGGGCGCTAGACATGTGTGACATGCACATTTAACATTGAGGCCAAAAAAATCTAACATTTTATGTATTGAATTGATCTATTATTTGGAATTCTACTTAGATTGTTTAATTAAGCTGAACATTGTGAAATCTACATATGTCAATATGCGTTTAAAAGTGACGTCACACGCTGGTCCACATGGAACACGTCAGTGTCAACCACACAATTGGGGAACAAGGTGCGCGCGCTCTTATTGTGTCTGACATCTGATTGCGTTGATTGACATTGTTGAACTTTCTTGAATCGCTAAGTACGTTCATATGTACCTATGTGTTTATGCAAACATTTAATGGAACATAATCAGAGCTTAATGCAAAGGGCACACTTTCGTTACATTCAATAACTTCCCATGCGTATGAGAAAATAGAACTAGAATTGCTCACATCAGTTTTTATTTATTTTTTTTGGGCAACACGTAGCAACAGCGTACGAGCCGGCAAAGCAAATCAGACAACAACGACCTGATTATCGTCTGCTTGTTCACTAAATAAATGCACTTGTATATGCACATATGTACACTAATGAATGCACATCATGTGTAATATGGGTTATTAACCACTGCGGGCGCACTATATATTTATTCTAATATTTTTCAATTGGGACACCCTTCCACACACCAATACCAACGTGTGAAGAAAGTAAGCAACAGAATAAGCGCGAATGCTGCAGCTGCAACGCAAATTAGCTTGCAATCTATTCAAATCAAAGACTATTTAATGTGTTCACACTTTATAAGCAAATTAAGCAAACTTACCCGAAAAATGAACTTAGCGCACAGCGTTGTTTTACACTATGATATTAAATAAAATAAAATAAATGCGTCGACACAGATTTGGGATTGAATGACAGCCGATAACTATTTGTATGCAGTACTGTCATCTATATCGATACTACAAAAAATTAACTCATGGCATTTTCTTAGCCGTCTGGCAGCGCTAAGCCAGTGTGTACATGTTATTTGAACGTATTGGCGTGCAGAAAGAGCCCAACCGCAACAAATGTAATACCTTTATAATTTACTAAATTAAAACAATGGATTACGACGACACATCACTACCTGCAGATACATTAGCTATTCTTAATGAGTTCTTGGCGGAACGGTCACAGCGTGAACACGACGAGGATCAGCGCCAAATTAGGAAAACCGGGAAGGACACACATTTCGAGGAAGATTGGGTAAGGAAATGGAATTTGATACTTGTGCATTATATATTAATGAGCGGCATCATGTAGCAACTCAGTCAATTTTGGTACAGTAAGTCGACAAAACTTGTAATAGGCGATGCAGTGTCCAAAATTTTAGCGGAACAAAGCAACGACGACTTCCGCATAGCTTTGTTATCATGTCCATCTCTGTACGCAACAATTAAGGATGTCCACGATAAAGGTAATTGTTGACAAAGTCATACTTAAAAGGGTTAGCTCATGAAAATTTTGACTTTCAGTCAACATCTTTGAGTACGATCAGCGTTTTGCTGCCTACGGCAACGATTTTGTGCATTATGATTTTAATGCCGTTGACAGCAATTTGGACTACCTAAAAGAACATTATAAGTGCTACGATATAATCATTGCGGATCCGCCATTTCTATCCGAAGAGTGCATGTCGAAGATTTCAAGAATAATAATCAACCTGCAGCGCAACACCGATTCCAAGATTGTATTTTGTTCAGGTGAAGTTGTCGAGCCTTGGCTAGTCGCCTGCTTACCTGTGCACAGGTGCAATTTTCGGCCGGAGCATGAACGAAATTTGGGCAACGAATTTGTTAGTTATGCAAACTTTAATTTTGACCATTACATTGACAAATAAATAAAATGTATTGTTGATTGTGGTACGGACACTGAAAGTAAATCACTTTAGGTTTATTTAGTTGTTGCATCCGCATCCTTGCGCTGCTGCACTAGCTCACGCAAGCCATCCTCCTGGTCCTTTAGTGACTTTTGCAGAAATTCCTTCTTCTTGTCGAGCAGCTCAATGGCCTTATCACATTTCTCCTGCTTATTCTTTAGCTCATCCCGCATGTTCTGCACATCAGTCAACAGAAACATCCGCCCAACAGACAGGTACACCCTAAAATTTTGAAACCAAATCACGATCATGATTCAATCTCAACATTTTTAAACTCACCTAGTGTCATCCGTTAAGTTGCTGGTACCCTTTTCAGTCAACGAATATTTATGTTTGCCTGTCCTCACAATGTCACGCTTCATGTCGATCACGTTGATCTTTTTCGTTGTTTCCAATTTGTTAATTTGCATTTCAGTAAAGGCCTGTTTGAGATTTGGGGTTGGGTAAGGAACGATAAAACAGATGAGTATTTTTTCTTGTTAGGAGCACCACGCGCTAACAACCGGCAGTCTATTGGTTTTTGCTTGAGCGCATACCTTCTTCAATTCTAAGTCCATTTGTGCCATTTTGTGTGTGTACTTTAAGCAGTTGTTTATTTATATTTTGAACTAATTTTTATTCAATGCACTTATTCTACGAAAGTTTAAACACCTGCGTTTTACTTAAGTTATTTTTTTATATATAGCTGACTAAATTTGTGGTGGTCGCTCGATTTTATGTAGTAGTAAGGCGATATGTTGTCAATGCAACGCTTAAGATATTAACAAAATCAAAAAACTAGATACAAGAAAGTTATGAATGAGTTAATACCAAAATAACAAAAATTAACTTCAATGAAATATATTTCAAACTACAAATCCAGTGTGCTGGCTGTGGAGACAGCGCATTTTATTCGTGTGTTTATTTTAATTTCCGACAGCTGTTTGCTGTAAGATATTTTACTCGAGTTGGCATGGCCACACAGCCAAGAAATAAAGCCGTGTAGTAGAACCGTGTGTATTATTTTTTAAACTAAAAGAATGTAAACTCTCACGTCTTGTCTTAAGTACCTAAATATAAACTGGGGAACACACACAAATTTTGAAGTTTAAGCAATGTCCAAAAAAGGACAAAACAGAAATACAAAACACAGCGACGACTTCCATTGGCATTTAATGGAAAAGCAGAAAATTACGAGTGAAGTTAAACATCAACCCCCTAAGGAAATCGACATTGGAATTGTGAAGATAGAGGAGGACGCGATCCCCGAATTTAATATCGCTGACAACATGGAGTTGCAATGGGAAGAAACACAGCAACAGGAGCAGCAAACAAAACCGTAAGCAAATGTCCTGCAATTGGAATTCGCAAATCTTAATTATCTTACGTTTTACAGGATTCATAGAGGTAAGGAATAATAAATCTGTGAACAAATATCAGTCAATTTTCAAATTGAATTGGGTGTACTGCTCACTTTCTCATGGCACTCGTGTTTATTTTGTTTCCTAGAAAACCTGAACCTGCATAGTAAATAATTTTTAATTGTATTATTGCAGGCCAAAGAATGGTAAATTGGCGGGAAGCTGAAGTCAACTATCTCATTGATTTAATTAAAAGCCACGCTTATGTTTGGGATACTTCTGTGCCCGACTTTAAAAAAAAACATTTAAAAGCCCATTTTTGGTACCTGGCGGCAGACAAAATAAATGGCGCCTTAAAACCACGGTCTCCGTTTACACGTAGTATGATAGTTATTAAAAATTTTGTCTTGTTCTCTTAAATGATTCTTTTGTTCTTTATGTCAGATGATTGCTTTAAAAAATGGAACAATTTGAGAACATACTTTCAAGCAGATCTAAAAACAATTAAGCCTAAATCCAACGGTGGCTTTTCGGACGCTGAGGAGCATATGCAAGCTGGCGGCTGGAAATACAGTTCGCGAATGAGTTTTTTGCTTGGTTGCCGTGGCCCAAAATCATTTTTAAATTCAACAACCTTCAACAATAGCGAGCCATCTGTAATTATTTGAATATCATTACGTTAGATTAGTTTTTAAAATTTATTTGTTTATTTCAAGGCTTTTGAAACGTCTGCCAGCTTATCAGATTCAAATGGTGAAATAGATTCCGAAATGGGATCAGGCGAACGTGGTGTTGTGCTCGAACCCTTAGCTCAAGATAACGAACAAAGACCATCGAATGAACCAGAAATACCTTTGCCAAAACATAAAAGAAAGCGATCTGAAACATCGGAAAGCCCATTGCTAAACAAATTATCTGGCGTAATGACAAACCAAAGAAATAAGGAACAGGACACACAGACATATTGCTTTAGCAGATATGTTGGACAGTGCTTAGAAAAATTGGACTCAGATCTTAACTTGGAGGCAAGAGAAAAAATTTGCCTAATATTATTTAGATATGAAAGATTGCAGTTAGAGCGACAATAGACTGATTATTATAAAAATCATTTAGTCATTAGGATTAATTAAGTTGTAATAATTTAAACAAATTATGCTTCGTCATTAGTTACTAACTTCGCAATAGTCTCGTAGTTGTTTATTTTATTATATTCTTATTATTTTAAAAAACAATCAGTATAATATTAAAAAAAAAGTCATTCAATATCAATTAAACTTAAGAATAAATTATTTTAGTTATGTTAAAGTGATTCCTGCTTGTTTGTTTGAAAAATAAATTAAGTGTCATCGTACAATATAAGGAATTAGCCTAGTTAATGTCGCCTAATTGAAGCCGACAAAGTGCCTGACAGCCCGAACACTAAACTGACTCTCGCATTCATATGCACGACAACATGGAACGTTGGCATAACAAGCTTGCTGTGGTTACCGGTGCCAGTAGTGGAATTGGTGCTGCTTGTGCCCGTGCCTTGGTTGGAGCAGGATTACGTGTGGTGGGACTGGCACGTCGTGAGGCTAAGTTAAATGAGCTGCGCGAGACTTTGCCAAGTAACTTGCGCCAGAACTTTATACCACGACGTTGCGATGTCTCCAAGGAGGAGCAGGTACAGAATTCATTCGATTGGATCGAACGAGAGCTAGAGGGCCCCGATGTTCTGCTAAATAATGCAGGAATAACACGTGAAACGGAACTTGTAACGCCAGGCAATACGGCAAAGTTGCGCGAAGTTATTGATACGAATGTTATGGGTGTCATTTGGTGCACTCGAGCTGCATTTAACAATATGAAAAAGCGCGATGTTGAAGGTCATGTGCTGATAATTAACAGCATTGCCGGTCAGCAAGTGTTAAATTTTATTGATGTGTTGCCATCGTTTAACATTTATCCGGCCACAAAGTTTGCTATAACAGCTCTAACAGAAACGTATCGTCAGGAGTTTCAACTGCACAAGAGCAAGGTGCGCATTACTGGGATTTGCCCGGGTGCAGTCAATACGAATATCTTTCCAGAAGAAATACATTTCTATGTTAAGGATATGGCCAGACTTGAACCATTGAACATTGCAGATGCAGTGCTGTATGCACTTAGTACTCCGCCGCATGTCCAGGTAAACTTAATTGCCATAAATTTACTGTTTGTCTAAATATTAAAATCGCTGCTTTACAGATACATGAGATGACCATAAAGCCCATGGGCGAGATATTTTAAGAGCTTCAACGTAAAATTTTTGTTTATCAAAAATGTTATCAACAGATCAAAATGTTAACAACTGTTTGCCTACTTTGTATTCTTATCTGCTGCATCTCCACTTGTTGTTGTTGTTGTTGCCTTCAGAGCTGAAAGCCGCTCCCGCAATGCCGCTACATTCAGGGTGTGCATGCAAAGGAACTGGCCGTTAAGGAATAGCACTGGTATATCGTATCGAAAAAGTCGCAGATATCGCACATTCTCCTTACGATCAATGAACACTTTGTTAAGCTCGAATTCACCGGCAAAGTCTTGCTCCAACTGCGCCACCAGTTTATCACAGAGTGGACAAGGTTCTTTTGTATAAAGGGTCAATTGTGGCAGGCTCTCCGGCAGTTTGGATTCGGGAATGCTGTAGAGAAAAGGGGTCTTAACTGACAAAATAAATTAGCTGCCTAAAAGCTACTTACATTTTCTCGAGTATCATGAGAACGCAACTGCCGTCTCCAGACTCCATAACGACACAACCTAAGCTGCCGGCGGGTAGGGCATGAACTATGTGGGTCAGCACATGACTGGCAGTGAATTGTTGTACATCATGTGTGCACACATCCTTCAAATTTAGTTGCGCCAGCATGTCCATCTGGTTTTTTTGCGAATCGTTCAAGACAAACTGCCAGCTGTGCACATCTTTCAAATGAACGGGCTGATTGTTGCTTAGCCTGTAAATTGCCTGTTCATTGTCGTGCTCTATAAAGAATTCACGGACAACGGCCAGGGGTTGCAAATTCAAACGTTCTGCGGTTTGCACGGTGGTCAGTGCAAGCGCGGCTGCGGCAGGACTCTTCTCTGGATGAGCGCTTTTTGCTGTTAACTTGGCTCTTGGACGTCGCATTCCTAAAGTCATTAACTCACTGGGCAGTATATCGTTTTCCTGCTGTTTAATGTTGGCACGCGTATCGCTTAAAATGATGCACCCATCGGCATTTTTCTGCAAGCATTCAAGTGACATTTGCAAGCCACTCACCGAACATGCTTTATTTTGGATTGCGTGTGTTTGACAGCGCTTCAGACCCAGATTTTTAGCAACGCTACTGAGAGAGTCGCTGCTTACATTGTCGCTGGATGTACAAACAAATAACTGTTTGAATTCCTCTCGCGGCGCCGAAGTGCGTTTCACCAGCTCATCGATGACTAAGCCTGCCAATTGATCTTCAGCTTCGGTATACTCGAACGAGCTAGGCGTTCGCACAGCTGCTGCTATAACTACAGCATTTTGTTTTTGTTTGAGACTATAATGGCGCACGACATGCCATACGCTAAGGTGATTGTAATTATTACTTGCACATATTAAATAAGGTATTATTATGTTGATTAGAACACACCTTCTCAAGCATCGTGAGCGGAATATTGCTGACATTATTTTTTTTTTTGGGCAAACAGCTGATAATGTTGTTGTTATTCAATATTATTTCGAATTTTCGATATCGTACACATTAAACAGCTGTCAAAACTAGAGATGGGCAAAATTTGCAGTTTGCTTCGAAGTCAACAACAACAAAAAACATAGCAGAGAAAGTTATATTCAATTTTTAACGGGAAATTAGGCAACAACTGCGTTAAATAAACGCCAAGCAGTAAAAAACGAAAGACGCAAAACCAGTTATTACGCTGTTCAAGTTGCCAGTTGTGTTAAACATTACGCAGCCAACAGTCGGAACGCTGCACGAAACTAGGCTACGGCTATAAAATTAATACATATACTCCAAATGGAATTGACCTTCAAAAAAGCACGATTGGTAAATAGTGCAAACACAGCTGCTGCTGTTGATGCAAGTGAAGATTGCACTGAGATCGCGGATGACACCGAATTTGGGTGGTGGGCACTGCCGGAGCCAGCACTATTGCAGATCTTTGCCCGCCTGGGCGTATATGATCTGCTCCAGGCGGGTCTCTGTTGTCGCCGCTGGAATACCATATGCAACGATGATATGCTGTGGCGTCAAAAGTTTCAAGAAAACTTTAGAGCATCGCCTAGCATACCATTAAAACCAGGCGCCAGCAGCTGGCGTGCCGAATATCAGCGTCTCAACACAGAAATCCCATTTGTGCAGGCGCAGCGCCTGGAGCCAAGCGATGGTAATAATCAGGGACATACTCATCAGGTTCTCCATGTGAGTTTTGCTCACAACGGGGAAATGTTTGCAACCTGCTCCAAAGATGGCTACGTTATTATCTGGAACGCACAACATCCATGTACCGGTAAGTTATTCCTGCTTTTAACAGGATTTATTTCTTTAACTCCTTTGCATATCTTTATTTTTCAGAAAAATATGCGCACAATATGAAACAGTTTAGTTGGAAATATACGCAGTATTCTCAGTTCAATCAGACCGACACGCTTCTCCTGGTGTCTGGGGTGCATTTTGGATCGCCACAAAGCACATCCGGAGAGATAGCTGTCTTCTATCTGGGTGCAACGGAATCTCATCTGCGTTGCAGGGTCGTCAATCGGCCATATGATATCTTTGGCACCTGGTTTAGTGATCAGTATTTGCTATCCGGCGATCTTCATTGGCTGGCGCATCTGGTTAGTACCTCGGTGCTGTGGCTGAATAAGGCGAATCAGGAGACGGACTCAGAGCATGTGCCTATCATGAGTCAGCTCTACAAGTTTTATAATCGCAATGCGAGCTCTGTGCGTGCCATTATGATGGCAAGATGTCCCTGGCTTGATGACTCTAATGATCCATTGGCTCGAGTGGAGCTGCCTTTGGCAACTGCTGGGAACCTGCCCTCCACATCTGCAATTGGCCCGGCCACTGCCAGTGGCAATCCTGTGTCCCATGCGGCCACCTTGCGACGCACACGTAGCGCAACGCCAGAGGATAACTATTTGCCGGATATAAGTGAGCATAGTCAAGTGCGCAGGTCAAGAGCACGACCGGGTCACACATCCGATGCCACGATTCACTACTTGGAGGAGTATAGGCGAGCAGCTGCCGCAACGACAGAGGAGGATGAAACGGACACCGAGGAGGAGTACGAGTCTTGTGAGGAATACGATGAAATGGAGAACAATGTGCCCAAGTATTTGATCTTTTCGACCGGCTCGAAAACATTTACGCCCCATCAAATTGGCTTTAAGCGCATACGCAATGTTTATTTTCCCAAGAAACTAGATCCCGGTCCAACACTCAAGGAACGAATTGCGGCTAAACGTGCTGCTGAGGAGCAACAGCAGCGGACACCACGCAACGATCCCGACTGGTGGGACTATGACTCCGTCAAGGATCGTTTCGATCAAGTTGACAAAGTTATCGATTTACATGGTCATATCATTGGCATGGCACTTAGCCCTGATCATCGTTATCTCTATGTGAACACACGTCCATGGCCCAAAAATTATATTATTACCAATCCTCTCGAACCGCCGCCAATTGCACAGGAGATCGACATACATGTTATCGATCTGATGACTCTGAAGCGTGTTGGCAACATGTTGCGAGCGCACAAGGCCTATACGCCGAGCACTGAATGCTTCTTTATTTTTCTTGATGTTTGCGAGGAGTATGTGGCCAGTGGTGCTGAGGATCAGCATGCATATTTATGGGATCGCTACTATGGCATTAGTTTGGCCAAGTTCAAGCATTCGGATGTGGTCAATAGTGTTGCTTTCAATCCGAAAGACTCACAGATGTTGGTCACAACCAGTGATGATTATACCATTAAAGTGAGTTACTATCGTGTCATATCAGTTTTTTCTTCTCCCTCTAATCTCTTTTGTTTTCTGCTTAGGTTTGGCGCTCCCGTGCACAGGCAATGTCATACAATATACCCCTGAATGTCAGCGAATCCTTTGAGCTGAAACCAAAAAATTAAAATCAATTTCCAGTGTACCTGCCTGATATGGATAGTTACGACTCGAAAACTGCATACCTTTAAAAATCAACACTTTGAAATTTAACTAAAGATATCTTTAACTGAAAACAATAAGCATCAGCGACCGACGATTGAATTTAAATGTTGTATGTTAAAACTTCTAATTTTTGGTGTTTAAAATGCAGTTTGTTTCATGTTTGTTACCGTTCGTTTGATTAAATATAAAAATGTTTCGCCTTAATTTATTTGTTATTAATGAAAAAAAGGGTAAAAAAGGAAAAACAATATGGTTGAAAATATGCTCTTATGAGCATCAGCATTTTTATCAACGAACCATTCCATGAACTCTCCCTTCTCGTTGTCGTTTACTTCCAAAAAAAAGTGCCGTGGACGAACGTTGAACGCTTCTAAACAAATCGAATAGTGTACAGCAATTAACGAATCAAAGCATTGCAAGTTATAACTAAAACGTAGACGAAACTTTATGCGTGAGCAAATAGTTGTCTACATAGAGCACAGTAAAATACCAGCAAGCATTCTTATGGGTTTCAGTGCCCTTCAATGGTGAATCACAGATTCTGAAGGCAACAGCACAAGATAGTTTTTTCTCAATTCAACTTTTTATTTTTCTGGCATGGAAATATAAAAAAACAAACTTCATAATTTAGCTTTAGGCAAAATACTTACTGTACACACAGATTACACATTATCAGTGTATGAAGATCAAAGCTAAGTATCAGCTGAGACAATAACGCTGGCAACTGGATCATTTGTGTTGGTGCTTGCCGTTGGCACCAATGCTTCATCGTCTGCATCATCAAACTTGATATGTTTGGCCAGCAGTTTGGCAACTTTTTCGCGTCCACGTTTCTGCTGCACACGCACCTTTTTCGACAGCTTTGCCTCGCGATCCTCTTCGATTTTGCGCCAATATTGTGTCTCTGGCTGGCCGC
Organism: Scaptomyza cyrtandrae; assembly: GCA_035044605.1. Classification (NCBI taxonomy): domain Eukaryota; kingdom Metazoa; phylum Arthropoda; class Insecta; order Diptera; family Drosophilidae; genus Scaptomyza; species Scaptomyza cyrtandrae. The sequence goes on from JAWNNS010000648.1 coordinate 4,350,433, forward strand.
GCAGCACCTTGAATTGCATTTCGGCGCAGCTAAGTTGACGTGCCAGATCCTCGGCAGCTGTTGGTGTTCCCATGCGCAAATGTGCCACCTGATCTCCCTCTTTAATGTCCACATACTTGATGTCCGTATACTGTCGCATATCCGTCTTGAAATCTTTAACATTGACGCAGGCCTCATGTAAAGTGCACTCCACAATTAAACCCGGCTCGTATTTGAAGAGCGGCGATCGCTCCTGTGCATCCCCATCTTCAACCTTGCCAACCATTTTGCTGTCGTCTGACACCTCACTGCTACCGGCACCATAGAAATTCATATTCATTTTGTGAACGCCAGCGGTTTTGTTGCGTTTTCGACGCTTGGATGGCACTGGCACCTCAGCTGCTTCACCAACATCACCAAGTGGCTCAGGTTCGTTGTGATGGCTGTCTTTGCCCTTGGAATCGATTAACTGCTGTTGTTGTTGCAGCTGCAGCTGCTGATGCTGCAACGTTGTGCAGTTCTGTGATGTCTCCTTACCCTGCAAGCTGTGCCAGAGCTTGCTCTTTGCCTCACTGATTATGCGACGCTGCAGATTAAGGTATTTGTTTCGCAGGCTGCACCAGCTGGTCTTTGGAAGTATCTTTAGCTCCATAGCGTTGGGTATTATGTTCGGTTGTAGTTTGTCTGCATTGACACGCTTCTTTTGTTTGCGACGACGTTTCTGTTGCTTTTTTTCCTCCTCGGTTTTTTTGTTGTCGTCTTTATTAATGTCCGTGTCGCTTTGCTGAGAGGTTTCGGCGTCGCTTGTCACCTGAACACTAGATGTATCGCTTTTCTCCTGCAACGACGGCTCAAGTTTTATACGTTTGGCTAAAACAGCCTCCTGCAATGGATCCTTAGCGCCTTCGCGTTTCTTCGGCGGTTTTACACGAACTTTTGATTCGTCTGACACTTCTGTGCCGCTGCTGCTTGGCATTTGCTGTTGCTGCTGAAAGGAGCGTATGCTGGCCAAGTCGGCGGGATCAGTGTGCTCCATTGATAAAACACCCTGGACCTGTGAAAATGCCTTAATAGCCTTCTCCACAGAGCTGCTCTTCTCAAACTCAATGAACGCGAATTCCTTGATTTTTCGCGTGCCTGGATAGTGCGGCAGTGACACATACGAAACCGGTCCGTAGCGGCTGAACACCTCCTTGAGCCAATCATGTGTAGCAGTTGCCGGCAGCGCCTCGACGTACAAGGTTTTGTCATTCACATCACGATTTTTTGGCAGCATTGTCTTGCGACGAACTTTAAGACCGCTCTCGTCCAACTCTAGCAGTTGCGAGTTAGACAACGAAGTTGCTATTTGACGTACATCCTCTGTAAGTGTCTTAATTTTGTTGAATGTTAGAAAAATGTCCAGCGGTACGTCTACAAATGCCAAGAAACGATAAATAAGCAGACTAAGTCAGCAAAAGTGAATATCTACGTACATGGGTCCTGCTCCACATAGCGACGCAGAAATCGATCCTTGCTTAGATTTGCATCACCAAAGTAAAATTCCATTTGAGAGCGTATGGAATTAAGTAGGTGCCGCTTACGCTTGCGTCCGGCACCATCGTTTTTTGTCGAGGGCAAGCTTGTAGTGGCTTCGTTGCTGCCTTCAGGCTTATTCTGCGTTCCAATGTTACTCATATCATTTTTGGTAGCCTCTTGGCCAGTATTTTTTTCAGCAGCCATTAGTATAAGCAAAACCCTTTTAAACAAAAGTGTGCAAGAGTTTCAGTGTTGCCAGACTTTTGAATATCGCAAATAATTTTTTTTTTCATTGCTTTATTTTTCTAACAAAATTGTCAAACGATATTACGTATTAATGATTCTTTCTCAGTTTTTTAAAAACGTAATGAAAAATAGAACCAGAGAACCCTTTTCTTTGAAATTAAATAATATTATCAGATACAGACACAGTTATTTATAATGTGTGTAAAAAACATAAAAACAAGATCAGTAAAAACAATTGTATTCATATTGGTGTTAGGTTCTTAATATCAATGTTGATATTTCCTCCTTCCTTAAATTCCATACATTAAATGTTAAAATGTTTCGTAATATTCATATATAGCAGGACCAACTATAGGGATGGTTTCACTGTCGTTTCAAAATCTGGTTCTGATGATGGCTTAACATCCTTTGTTGCTGTTGGTTTGGGATTCGATGTTGTGTGTAGCGGTTCTGATCGCGCATCGGCTGATGTGGAGGGCTGATCATCAGTGTCCAAAGGTTTCTTTTTGTTCTTCTTGCGCTTTTCGGGATGACCAAAACAGTGCTCGCATTCGTCATCATCTTCCGAGGAGCTCTCCCCAAAGGCTAAGGGTTTTTTGTATATACAACAGCCTGAGCACACACACAACAAAAAAAATATGTGGTTAAAAATATAAAATTTATATATGAGTGAATCACTCACATTTGGATTTCATGCGATTCATGTGTTCATTGTCAATGACACCATCGTGGAAGCCGACCCGGCGTTCATCTCGCGGCTGTTCCAACCGCAGCAGCAACGTGGGCGCAGAGCTATCTGTTTCCTCTACAGTTTCTGTTTTGGTTCCATCATCATTATTACTTAATGGCATTTGAGCCATTTTTGATCCAAATAAACAAATCAGCAAAAATAATAACAGCTGTTACTTTTGTAGTATGACCAAACTTTCCAGTCATCAATAATAACTATGTATAATTCGATTGCTCGACAGACAGAAATGCCGCAGTTTCGCAGTGTGGCAACACCGCACACAAACGTCAAATCGCAGCTGTCAGTCGTGTTGTACTGAAAATGTCTGCAATTGTGAGATATAATTTGTTAACAAAACCGCAATTTGGTAAATAAACACAAGCGTTTCAGCTGTAAACACCTAACTATATTGATTCATAGTTTGTGTAATAGAACACATGACATAAAAGGCACAGGCATCTTGCAAATTCTATACTTTCGCAAGCGACTTAATTATGTAATTTATGCGCACATCAAAACAAAAACCAAACGAACCGAACGAACTGCGCATTGCAAATATACATATTGATTTATATATTAAATGTGTGAATTTCACCATTGCAGTTGCGGCGCTCCCAGCCACTCTGCAGTTGCGCCTACAAAGCACGCAAGCGCCTCCACCAGGCACACCGCCACCACAGACGAAGACCAAATTTGGTCCACTAGCTGATGAGGATCGCATCTTTACCAATCTTTACGGACGTCATGATTGGCGCTTGAAAGGTGCCCTGAAGCGTGGCGATTGGTACAAGACCAAGGAAATTGTTCTTAAGGGACCAGACTGGATCGTCAATGAGATCAAGACCTCCGGTCTGCGTGGTCGTGGTGGCGCTGGTTTTCCCAGCGGCATGAAGTGGTCCTTCATGAATAAACCTGGAGATGGACGTCCAAAATATCTGGTAGTGAATGCCGATGAGGGTTAGTTAATGCCCAATACTTTTAGTTTGTTTCACTATTTGATCACTAATACTCTGAGCATTTACAGGCGAACCCGGCACTTGCAAGGATCGCGATATTATGCGTCATGATCCACACAAGCTAGTGGAGGGCTGCCTAATTGCTGGACGTGCCATGGGCGCCCAGGCTGCATACATTTACATTCGCGGCGAGTTCTACAACGAAGCTTCTAACATGCAGTTGGCCATTGCCGAAGCCTATCAAGCTGGTCTTATTGGCAAGGATGCCTGCGGCACCGGCTACGATTTTGATGTCTTTATGCATCGTGGTGCTGGTGCCTACATTTGCGGTGAGGAGACCGCACTGATTGAGTCGCTAGAGGGCAAGCAGGGCAAGCCACGTTTGAAGCCGCCATTCCCCGCTGATGTCGGTCTCTTTGGTTGCCCCACCACAGTGACAAATGTGGAGACGGTTGCCGTAGCGCCATCAATTTGCCGTCGTGGTGGCCCCTGGTTTGCCAGTTTTGGTCGCACCCGTAATTCTGGCACAAAGCTATTTAACATTTCAGGGCATGTAAACAATCCCTGCACTGTGGAGGAGGAGATGTCCATCCCATTGAAAGAGTTGATTGAGCGTCATTGTGGTGGCGTCACTGGTGGCTGGGATAATTTATTGGGTGTCATACCTGGAGGCTCATCTACACCCATAATACCAAAGAAGGTGTGCGATGATGTAATTATGGATTTCGATGGGTTGATTGCGGCGCAAACGTCATTGGGCACTGCGGCTGTTATTGTGATGGACAAGTCGACGGATGTGATCAAGGCAATTGCCCGTTTGATCTCGTTCTATAAGCATGAGAGTTGCGGACAGTGTACACCCTGTCGCGAGGGTATCGGCTGGATGAATAAGATTATGGATCGGTAAGTTTTTAAATATACGCTGTGTGCGATTATATAGTATTTAATTTGATTTCTTGTGTTTAAGTTTTGTCAAGGGTAATGCCCAACCCGCTGAGATCGATATGCTATGGGAGATATCCAAGCAAATCGAGGGACATACGATTTGCGCTTTGGGCGACGGTGCCGCCTGGCCAGTCCAGGGACTTATTCGTCATTTTAGGCCCGAGATCGAGAAGCGAATGCAGCAGCATGCGCAGCAATCAAAGCGCGCTACTAATTAATATAAACGTTTATAGCTAATTATACTTGAATGATAAATTTTAATTGCGCTTTGATTTATTTCGCAAATATAAATGTAAAGTTCTCCTAACCACAAATATTCGTATTCAAACAGTTGTTTTAATTTATTTGTAAACCCTTTATGTGCTTGATAACGGCATCTATATCCTCCTTATCAGGCATCTCGTATTTGGGAGGAAAGGTGCACAGGCTTAGCGGATCGCCAATCTGTGCCTCAGCTCCTGGATAATCCTCGCAGCGTCCAGGTATAAATTGATATCTAATGGAAGACATACAAGTGTATCTCGTTTATATAATTTGACTGTTCTAAAAACTTACTCTTTCGCTGAAATGCATTGCAGCATTAGTATTAGCAAGGTTAGGCTAAGCAATAAGTATTTTATAAACATTTCTTATATATTTTTTTAATACTTGCTGCGACTTCTACTTCTAATCATCGACTGCTGTAAATCTCGGGCTTAGAGCACTTAAACGTAGTCTCGTATTTATGCAAATGTTATGCAATATCTATAATTAACAACTTTGATGTGCACATGATTTAAAAATTCAGCAAAATTCTAGTTACACGATTTGCAATTACTCATCTATGATGAATCGCTGCTGGATCAACATTTCAATTATTTTCATTTCCTGTTCAACCCGTAAGAACAAAAGTGTTCGATTGATTCAAGATTCATAAAAAGATTATGAACAGAAACATAAAAAAGAAGATTTTAGTTTTTGTTTGAGGGCAAGATGTTGCTTTTGTAGTAGCTTGAAATGTGTTACAAGTATTTAAAAATAAACAAACGTTAAATAAGTAGCATATTTATAGAATTTATAGAGTCACATTTTAAATTTTTTGTTGTATGAAATTTGAGTTGTTTGCAAAATCATAATACTAGTGTAAAGTACAAATAAAGTTAAGCTAAATGAACATTAATAGAACATATTTTTTCACAATTGTTGAGTACGTAATATGTTAAGTTTTGTTTATGAAATGTTGACGCAATAAATAGCGTCAGTCAGTTAACAGGTAAATATGCTTACATAGTATTTGACAAAAGTCTTGCACATTTACCCAGTTTTTACATGTTTGATAGGATTTGAAATACTTCATTTGGTACTGAATATGTAAATTATTAAAACACAATCTATGTGAAATTTACCAGTTATACTAACAATAATAACAACAATAATACTTAATGTTTGGTTGATAATTAAAGAACTAAGACAAGTTGGAGTCAAGTTAGAAACGGAAAAGATATTCATCTACATCAAATACACATACAATAAGTACATTTAATTCTGTTAAAATTTATTTATTTACTATTGCGTATAAATTGAACTGCACAGGGGTTCAATTTGACGGGTTCGTTTAAACGTTAAAAATGTTAGAAAAAGGTGTAGAAACAATGCTTTTCGACACATTTATATACAGTTTTTTTTTACATTTTCTTTTTTACCGTTTTTTTTTTTGTCTTAATTTCGTAGATTTGTTTAAATATGTTTTTGATTTAAGTTTGTTTAATTGTTTTTTTTTTTTTTTTAGTATAGTTTTAGATCATGTTTAGTTTGATTTGTTTGTTAAACTTGGCTTAAAGCGTTTCTTATTGCTTATCTATGAGAAGGAACATAGTACATTATGTTGTATGTGTATGTATGTTTTTTGTAAGTTTCAGCTTAAAGACTAAACAACATTTCAAACAAGTCACTAAATGAGTTCATATATGCGTTTTTTTTTCGTTATCTGTGTTTCAATTTGTATTTTTGTAAGTAGTAGCTAAACTATGTATAGAGTATATATATAACGTGTATTTATGTATTTAATATATGTTTGTATATATATATGATCTGGCTTGTATATAGTATTTGTATATGGTTGATTCGTTTTGCCAACTATAATTGCGAAGAGCTTTTGGAGAATAACATCAAGATAGTTTTTTTTTTAGAGCGGGGACAGTTTTTGGGGATCGAGTGTTAAAAGTAAAAAATATGCTATATGTATAATAATATAGATAGATATATATACATATATAATTGTGTATATATATATATATATATATATATATATTTCTTTGTATATATGTATCAAGTTTTTAGTTTAGTATCACACTAGTAGAGATAATGCGAAGAAGCCTGAGCTCTATACTGCTTCGGTGTTAGCTTTATCAACTTAGGATTGAATGCCCCCAACGCTGCCTCATTGGTTGATGAGGGTGCCGGCGGTACGGTATGCGAGCGAAAGCGCGTACGCAAAAAATTTTGCATTGAACGCATGCGGATGATAGGCGCACAGGGCGATTGTCTTAGCATATTATGGTTGAGCGCCCAATAGATGACCGGACTGATGGCCGAATAAAAGTAGCCTGTGAAAAAAAGCAAAAATCATTTTAAGAATATATAATAAGTTACATTAATTTGAGAGACAAATAAGCAAATGATCGATTGAGGATAAAAAAAAATAAAATCAATCCTATACTTAGGATATCACAATGCTTTATTTAGAGTATATCTATAGTTATTGGGAACATTTGGATATTGTCTTTGTCTGTGTAATGACTGTTGAGTTTAGTTATCTTATCTTAATTTTGTGATAAATTTAAAATATTAAAAACAGGTATTAGGTACCAGCAAATTAAAACTAACAAATTACTAATTTTATGCCCAGTTTTTTTTTCTTTTTTTTCTGTTTTTATGCGTTTTTGGCTATTTTCGCTCTGTTGATAAGCCCTTGGATTTGTGTGATCTTTCCGATCAGTCTGAAATTGGAGTCAGTCAGTCAGCTGCAGCAGCTGCTGGGCACAGAGCAACTTACTTTTGACCAGCGGTCGGGAAACCTGGGTAAACTACCCAAAATTGGGTAACATGGCAATTCTTGGGGGTAAAAATGAAACTTTTGTGAGTAAAAAGTATATATTTTTCTTCGCCATGGATGAACTTAAACAAAAGTATTTTGAGGTAATGATTCAAAAAGTTCTCCGACCGCTGCTCTAAATGCTTTAAATGGCTCTAGTTATTAGGAATATTAGGATTATTGTCTTTGTCTGCCTTTTTGGCTATTTTCGTGTGATATTTAAAATATGGGCTTAAATATACCGCCTATGTGGTATGCAATGATTTTAGTTAAAACGAATTGTTGGAAAAACAGCCGTTACTCATTTTTTTGCACTTTTAACCTTTTTAAGCCCTTTTTTTAGCTTTTTTTTTTGGTAGTTTTAAAAATATATAATATTTATATATATATTACAATAATTTGAGAGACAAAAAAGCAATAAGAATGTAAATCGTTTAGTGATCGATTTAATCTACGATTAAATTGATTTTAAGACCCCGTCTATATATTTCTAGAAAGTCAGGTTATTAAAAAAAAGCTAACTAAAAACCCCTTGAAAATACATGGTAAAAAAATATTGTTGAATTGTTTAACCAATATTTACCCAAAAGAAGACTGAAATAGACTGAAGTTTTACTGCAGTATTGCTTATAGCCGAAATTCTTGTAGAATATACAAAAGACGTGGGGTGACCAGCAGACAATGAAGATTAAGGCGGACGCAATTAGCATATTGGCGAGATGACGACGCGACCGCAATGTTGAAGTCTGTGGCAGCGGAATACCTGGTGTGGCGGGACCACGACCGGAGCGATGAATGCGTTGCCGCTGAGAATGGGCGCGAATCTCCCGCATAGCTCTAAAAGATTATGGATTGATATTATGCTAATGACTGTTGATTGCTAGCAAGTTAGACATTTGACTTACCGTGGTGAAATTGGATTGCTGTTACGGTAAGAGCCCGGCTCCAGTGCCGAACTGGATCCCGGCAAGCATGGCTGTAGAGTGTGCAATTGTATATCGCCCGGACTGATGGCCATCTGGCCACCACCATTGCCATTCGAGGTGTCGTCTGCAGTAGTTGCACCACCACACGCCGCCTGCTGTGCATTGGCACAGCCCGTCACAATCACCATGTGCGTCTGGCGGCGCAGGATTGGCATGGGTAATGGCAATTCACCATGCGCCGCCCGAGCAGTCAGCGACAAGGCGCAAAGCTTGCGCCGCACACCATAATGATTGAGGAGCACACCAATGCCGGGCAGCACAAACACCGCAATCGTGTGAAACATGATAAAGGACATGAACATGCCATTCGCACCCAGCTCCGATGTGCAGCTGATGCTTATCGGATTCGGTGTCGTGCCTGCCCCAGCACCCTTGATAATCACCGACTTAGCCATAATTTTATAGGCAAACAGGAATGGTGTACTTATTACTGCCGATGCAATCCACGAGAGCACTGCCAGTGAAACATGAAGATAGCGACGCTGACGCAACTGGGCGAGCCGTGGATGTTTAACGGTTGCATATCGATCCAGCGAGAGCATGAAAAATGAAATTGTGCTTGCCGCCACAGGCATCACCTAAAAATTCGGAATGCATATTGGTTTAATTAATTTTTAGTAGTTTATAATAATATTTTAAGTGTCTTATAATAAAAATTAATTATAAATGATAAATTTGTAAATCAAACAATATGAAAAAATAATTAAAGTTCATGAAGTAGATTTATAAAACAATTATAATAAGGATACAAGGTATCCTTTTATTTCAATAGGCTTTGCGTCATTTTGTTTCTTAAGGTAAAGTTCTTGCAAAATTATTTTGTATAATTGTACGACATAATATAACCAGATGTTACCTGAACATAATGTATCAGTTTGCATAGTAGGAGCGGTAAGGATCTAGTACCACGATTCATGGCCAGATTGAGAAGAGTTACTGGCGCCGAAATGCCTGTAACCAGAAGATCGGCAATGCAAACAGCCAGCAGCAGAGGATTCCTCAAGCGGACAGATGAAGCCGAGCAAAGGGTGAGCACCAACGTTGAGTTGCCCACAACGCCTCCGAAAACCACAAGACCATAGCTGATGGCCAGCAGAAGAATGGTAAATGATGGAATCGCATGCTCCGTATCCGCGCCAGCTTCAATATCATATGGATTGATCAAAGTATAGTTGCCATAGTTATCGTAGTCAAAGTTATGAACTCCGATGCTTCCGCCTGCGCCACCGCCGTTAGCATTATCACCGCCATAATAGTTATGCTCGAGTAGTGCATAGTGCAGCTCTGTGGTATCGCTATCGTTATCGATATCGATATTGCCATCGACGGTGGCCTGCTGTTGTTGCTGTCGCCGATATGTGTTTTCCCACCATTGCTGCAGGTTGTTGCTATTCATCCTTTAATCACACTCGTGTCGTATTTCGAATACTGGGCGCTGCCGATCGTTGTCGATGCGTTTGTCTGGCTGCCTCATCGCATACTAAAGGTGCTAGGTGCTAGGTGCTGCACATAACAAAAACAAGAATACAAGGAAAAAATTTATAAAATAAAAGAAGAAAGTAACAAAATGCCATCATCATCAGTCTTTCATACCCTGCACCTATTGATGGTTTGGCAAATAATACCTTATCTTACAGTTTGTAACAGTCTGATTTTTTTATACATTTTTTTTCTATCTTTATAAAAAATAAATAGTATGTTGCGAATATTTTTTATAAGTCCTAAAGACACTTTAGTTAGCGCATCTCATTTTAAAACTTCTATTGATCCGATATCTCTTCATTAGTTTATTTAACTTACTTTAGGAGATATACCGAGAAACAATATTATTTATGCTATAATAAAAATATAGAGCTATCATATTGTTAGTTACGAGGTATTATACAGTCAAACTATTAGTCTAACATTCCATCTTGTTTTGTTTCAACAAGGACACACAAAGTGACAGCCACATGAACACACCCACACATAAGCACACACACATACACCTCTGTCTGACACAAACACTTATGCAATGCGAACAGGGCGCACTCAGAGATTAGTGCTGCGCTTCCTTCCGCCGTGCCCCATTTTCCAAGCCAAGCCAAATGAATGGCAACCTTGCACTTTGCGCCCTCGACAAACAAACCGCAAGGTTTGGCGTCCCCCTCTCCACTTAAACTCATGATGGGCTGCTGTGTTCTGGCGTCTAAGCGCCATCTAGCGATATTTGCGCGAGTGGGCGAGCCTGCGACAAGCTGGAGGCTCAATTGTGCGTTAAGGAGGGGAGAAAGAAAGAAGCTGTAGGAGTGCGAGTGAGTAAAATTTAAATGATGCTGCATGTGCAGGAGCAATAAGTGAAGGCGAGCTGAGGCTATTAGAAAACTTTAATTAAAATCCTTACAAAACGAACGGCCAACTAAACACAACCAACTCATTAAGCGCGCCATCAAGTTGTCAAATGTCAACGGTAGGGTGACTCAAGATTGGACCACGGTAAATAAACAAAATGCTTGCTCCGACAGCATGAGTCACCCACATCTAGCATTTGTGCGCGTGTCTCTGTGTGTGTGTTGTAGTCGTGTGCACAAAAGCTCTGGCAGACAGCGTGCTTTGTTGAATGCTCATACACATATGTACATATGTATTTGTGTGGTTGAGTGTCATTTTCTTGCGTCAGTATCTGTGGTATTGGGATGACTGCTGCTAGTGTGTATCAATTTTTATTGGTGGGGTTGTTGATGTTCCAGCCGCCGCCATTGTTCTGCACAATTTTGGTGTGCATGTGTGAGTGTGGAGATATGAATTTGAGGTCTTGGGAGGGAGTGTAAACGTCAACGCTTTTGCTTTTTGCTGTGAATGATAATGTGACTGACGTTTGCTTAATTTGCTTAATTTGCGTTAATTTAATCGTGGCCTGGCGCACACAAACATTCTCACACTCTTACTGTGTGCGCGTCTAGTATGAGCCACAATGTTGTTTGTGTCCTTTTACCAAAAGTCATGTCTAAAGTAATGCGTACACAATAAGTTAATGTATCTCTATGTGTATGCGTCTCTGTGTGTATGTCTTATTTTTACGCCGAATGTAAATAGCCTGTTGTGTTTTAAAATTATCTTGATGTCCTTAATTGCATTGATTAAATCAAATTTTAAAAAGTATCTATTTATGTAATGTTAAAAGTAAGTAAAGTAATGTTAAAAGCAAACTATAAAAAAATAAAAGTAATTACTTTAACTTATCAGAAACAACTTAGTTACACTTAACCAAGTAAATCAGTCCATAAATAACATTGGCAACTCTGTAACACGAGCGTTTGATTTGTATATTGTGAATCAAATGAAATGTATATTAATTTACGTCACTCACACAAAAGGCGACAAAGGCGAAAGCAGGCAAGTTGCCCTAACCCCCAGCTGATGCCGCAACAAAGAATGGACAAAACGTGAAGCCAATGAGACAAAATGGAAACTGAGTTCCTGGGCAAAAGGAATGAAGAGAGAGAGAAAGAGAGAGAGAAAAGAGATGGATTCGATTGTTGTGATTGCTCCCCGTAATATGGAAAACTGTCAGCCACAGGTGATTTAATAACAAAGCGCCTGCACATACACACAGAAATGCCGACTGGATACAAACGCACAGCATTCACAACGAAACACACACACAAACACAAGCACAAACAGATCGCAAGAGAGGCAACTTGATGGCGTTTGGCTCGCCCGCTGCTTTTGTCTCTGTGTCCTTATTGATTTGACAGCTAACAATTTTTTGCGTGTGAATGTGTGTTGGTGAGTGTCCAGGCGTCTTTTTAGCTTTTTCGTGCCTGCCACAATACAATGCCAAACAAACTTTATGTATGTGTGCATTTACCGTTGTCTTCGCCTTTCGTCCCATTCAGCTCTAGCAAGCAGAGACGCAGCAGCAGCTCAAGCTAAAGCGAACCTTTTTCGGGAATGGCAACTTGTGCACAGTTTTGCGCCGAACAATGAAAAGTGCGTGGGCAGGGCAAAAGGCAAAAGACAGCACCCACGCCCCCACACTCACGCTTATACATATGTACATAGTAACAGAAACTCATATTGGCTATGTAAAAAAAACGACGCCATAATTACTAGTCATAAAAAATGAGAGGCGTGGAAAATATAAGCTGAACAACAATTAGTGTTGTATCAAAATGCGGCAGCTCTCACACATAGAAACACATACATATATATACATATATAAGTAAAGTACTTATATACATATCATACGTAATATCTTACAGTTTTGTTGTTGCGCGCTTCATGAGAAATGAAAAGCTAACGAATTAGTTTGCTGTTGTTATTCCTGTATTTGTTGTTGCTTTTGTTGTGTAGCGACCGTTTCTTTTGTTGTTTACTTTATCGAAGGCACTGTAATTTACAGTTAGAGCTATTTTTCGTTTTTAAATACTTTTATTGCAGCGTGCGCGTCTTAATCGTTGTTGCTGTCGTCGAGGTTTTTGTGTTTTAAATATATCAAATACACTTTTAGCAAATATTTTTACATTTTTTATTTGATTTTCTTTATATATACTAATTTTTTTTTGTGTAGATTTTGTTTGTAAAAATGTATTAAAAAAGTTTTTGTGGCGAACGGTAAAATAGTTGTGTGTGTGAGTGCGTGCGAGTGTACGTGTGTGTGTGTGTGTGTTGGGAAAAACTAAAATAAAAACTCAATGTGCGGTGTGCAAAAACTGTTCCTCAATGGCGCACATTACACGAAAGGACTACGGCGGAAGACTGTCCTGTGTGACAGTGAAAATTATGCTAAGGCATCCCAGCCAGCCAGAGAGAGCAGAGTTCGGAGTTAAAAGTCGTGAGCGAAAATGCCGACAAGCGCCGAAATAACAGAGCTTTCGAGTGCCAAATAACAAAAGCTCTCTCACAGCCCTTCAGCGTTTGACTTTCGCTTTCATTCATTCGAGCCAAGAGCCTGTTGGAAAAGGAAAGGAACTACTACGACTATTAATAGAAACAAAATGATTTAGCAAAACGACTGAAAATGTTTGCAGCTTTAGCGTAAATCAAAAAAAAAAAGGTAATTAATTCTAAATAACGAATTTTAGGTAATTTATCTAGATAAATTAAATAATTTAAAATCTTTTAAAATATAAGATAAATTAAAACTACATTTACCTTTTCAACCAATAAAAACAATGCAGTTGGACGCAACCGACTGTGGAATACTCTGAGACCAGTATTAACAAGTAAGAAGGCTCTAGTCGAGAAATCCCGACTAGATGATAACCTGAAACCTATGCTTTACGCGTACAATCAGTGCTTGCAATTATGTGAGTGTGTATGTACGCACATACTGCATACTGCATACACAACTTCGATGTCCCATATCTCCGCTGTTTCTCATCCGATTTCGATAAAAATTTCACAGATTTTCCAAATTCAAGATTTTGTTGTTATCGATCCCATGTGTAAATCGGAAAAGGGAAGAGCTATCGAAATTGAAAACAAACGTGTACTGGGTGATGAGGCGAACTTTTGTTCAAAGTCTGGAGTCTCTAGCTCTTATAGTCTCTGAGATCGACGTGTTCATACATACAGAGAGACGGACATGGCTATATCGACTCGGCTGTTGATGCTAATCAAGAATATATATGTCGGAAAATATATGGTCGGAAATGCTTCCCTATGCCTGTTAAATACTTTTGCACAAAACCATTATACCCATTTTTAGTGGGTGCAGGGTATAAAAAGGGTTCTAAAGAGTATGCTTGCAAAGTACAGGGCGGCTGGAGTGTTCGTACAGCTAGCTCAAAAACTGTTAGACATGTTCAATAAAACACTTAATGTAAATACTAACATGTTTTCTCTTTATTTAAATATTTTGTGTGTATATGATTAAAATGCATGATGTACTTTAATAGTTGCAACTTCTATTGGATTTTCTATCCGTTGTATACTTTGATTTTTTTCGTTGTATATATATTTATATATGTAACTTATGCGCTTAGTTTCTACAATGTAGTTTTGTTGTTCTTTTTTTTTTGTTTGTTTTGTTATTCACCATGCAATACTGTAATTTATTGGTTCTTAAGAAATTATAAATATATGTATATTAAGATGTATATATAATTGGAATAGAAGATTTTAGACAAAATATTTTTCTTTAGCCTAATAGTGGGCGGCAATAAATTAAAGACATCAAAATTTTACAAATAAAATCATAAATAGATAGAACATATAAATAACGCAAAAATATGTATTGTAATCGTAATCGTAATGCTGACAAAATACACGAACGATATTGGAGATTAATGAAATTTGATGGTGGTTGGTGAATTGAGGATATTGAAGTACTTTAAGCTTAAACATAAAATTGTTAAATTTATGAATTATCAGTTGATGTCCTTCGTTTTAGTTTAAGTAGCAGCAGAGTTTCGTTTATCAGTTCAGTTTAGTTTCTATGTATATAGATAGAGCAGTATTTTTGTTGGCAGCGGTAATGTTTGTTTTTTTTTTTTTGCTGGTTTTTTTCAATATATATATCTTTCATGCTTTTTGCGATTTGATTTAATCTAATCCTCGATAGTGTATTCGGGCAATTTTTCATATTTTTGCTTGGTGGCCTCGTGAGTGGTGTCCACAAGCAAAATCGTATGGGAATAACCCATGCTAACCTGAGGTATTTTAATGCCATCCATTTTGGGCACCTCCTTGGGCACCGTGGACGACTTCTGGAACTCACCAATGCCCAGCTCACCAAAAGTGGGCGATGCGCCCCAAGCAATCAGCGTGTCATCAGCCGATATCATAATTGAGGTATTGGCACAACCAATTGATGTTATATTCCAGCCTGCAAAAAAGTGACACAAGGAAATATATATTAGTTTTAGAACTAGTTCGACATTAAAATTGTTTAACATGCCTGATAAATCCTGCACTGGTTTCGGATACATGTTGGCCTCGCCCGTTTTCTTGTTCTGTCCAAAGAGGTAGAGTAGTCCCAGTTCGTTGATGATCAAACTAAAGGTTGAACCGCAGTAAACACTGCGTCCGCCACGTCCTTGGGTATCATAGAATTTCATAAGACGTGGCACCATCTCATCTTTGGGCTCAGCATGACCCAGACGCCCAAAGCCGCCAAAGCCCCAGCTATAGACACGTTTCTTAGAGTCAATCGCGACCTGTTAATCAAACAGACTTTTCTTTAGCTTGA
Source organism: Scaptomyza cyrtandrae (assembly GCA_035044605.1). NCBI lineage: Eukaryota > Metazoa > Arthropoda > Insecta > Diptera > Drosophilidae > Scaptomyza > Scaptomyza cyrtandrae. Next base: position 4,366,040 of record JAWNNS010000648.1, read on the forward strand.
AATTAGTAGCATGTAATTAATAAGCTTACTGTGTGATTGTTGCCGCATGCAAAGTCCACAATCTGTACACCATCGACTGGAGTCACGTGGCCCTCTTTGCTCTTTTCAATGTAGAGCACAACCCGCTTGGGTGATGTTTCGAAATGGAATGACAGCTTGTTGGCATTCACAAAGTACTTAGCATCCGTATTGTGACCCAATTGTCCATACTCGGGCAAACCGAATGTGTGCAAATTGCCCTTAATATCGAGAACTACGGAGAATTCGGCGCCGCAACCAATACGAATGATTGGTGGACCGCGATAATTAATCGGAGTGGGAGCAAATATATTTGGATGGGCATTTCCCACACCGCATTGCCCAGATTTGTTCTCGCCGCAGGCGTAAACGGTTCCCGTATCGGTGAGAAATAGTGTGTGATGGCGTCCACAAGCCGCTTGCACAATGTTCAGATGCTCCAAGGCTGGAATTAGTGTGGGCTTCTCCACCAGCTTTAAATCCTGACTTAAGCCCAATTGTCCACTGGGATTGCGACCAAAGCCAAGGGCTTTGCGATCCATATTAATGAGTATTGTATGCGCTGCAGCGGGTCCACTGGCTACAGAGCGATACTAACGAGATAGAGGACACAAAACGTCGTTTAAGACATTTGAATGATAATATATTTTAAACTTTTTACTTCTCACCTTTTCATCTGTAAAGCGATGAAAGCTAAACAGATTGGGACGCACTTTTGTGACATTTTTGCGGTCTCGTTTGCCAGTCAGATCCCAGGTGACCATACCGGCTACCAGAAGCTGACCCGGCGTCTTTTCTAGCGTAGCCAGCAAATCCTCTGGCAACTTGCTTGGCGGATCCAGTGCATCATGTGGTATGAGAACCTCCATCTGACCGGCTGCCTGCTGTTGTTGCTGTGCGACATCATCGTCGGATTCATCACTGAACTCGTCCTCGTAATCCGATTCCTTCTTCTTTGGACGACGCTTGTTGGGACCGGCCCCGTTACCACCTGCCTTTCGTTTAGCCGACATCTTTTAATTAGCAGCAATGCGTCTCTCTGTTTCTCACTCTATCTCTTTGTCTTTTTTGCAGCTGTAAAAGAGGCCAACAACAAGCATTGAGAACGAGAACCAGAACTTGTACGCAGCAGAGCGTAGCGGTGGTCATTAGAGCTGTGTGCGTGACACGGGCATGTACGCGATTATTATTACAATTGGACATTCGAGCGTTACTGTTTAAAGTTGTTTTATTTTTAAGACAGCTAACTTAAATTCGTGAACCATAAGACTAAACAAATAATACAGCCTTGCTACATTTTGTTTAAAACTCTTGCTTTCGGCTTTTTTTTTGCAAATATTTGTAAGAGCGCATCTCTAAACACGGCTCTTACACACTTTGTTCTCTATATTTGTGTGTGTGTGTTTGTGCGAGCGTATTTTGCCTATGTGTGTGTGGTGGTTTTGCAAGCATGGAAAAACAAAATGAACGCCAACAAAGTCAACCCGCTATGCTACTAACGCCGACTACGATGCTTTTGCAATTGATGAAATCCTACAAAAATTGACACTAAATCTAAATAAATAACACTTTAATTGACGCTCAGTTATACGGCGCGAAAAAATGTCTATTTACTGCACCTGTTTTAAAGGAACGGCGGCTTAAAATCAAGTTTGAATTGTTGGCGTCACTTACAAAAAAAAAACAGAAAACAAAGGTAGCAGCACCAGGCAGCCGCAACAAATTGCTTTAGAAGATTAAAGGATTTGGCGACATATGAAATGATTGAGTCACCATATTTAAGTTAACATTAATCACTAATAACTTACTTTTGAGCTTGACACTTAAAACCTTTACGTATATCTTTCCCGTTCCTTGCACAGCAAAAACAACAAAACTAAATCCAGCTAGAGGTAGAAGTGTGTGCACATTCTGCAAAAGAAATAATCTGAAAAATACCTCGTCAACTCGATAGTTTTTTGTCTTTACGATATTCTGCGATGTTTACAATCGAAAGTAGTTTCAAGCCCTGGTAAACGGAGCCCAACAGCGACAGCCAATATTGTTTTATTTTGACAAAAAAAATTTGAGATCATGGACAAAATGGACAACGAAGACGCAGAAACGACACACTATTACTTAGAATGCGAGAGTGGCGTTGAGGAATGGCACTGGAATGTTAAAAGCACGAAACTGCTGGTCGAATTGTATTCGGAGCGTCGTCACAGATTTCGAGATCCAAAAACACGAAAACGCGCTCTGTGGACCGAAATTGTTGATGACATGGAAAGTGCCGGTTATAAAGGCATTAGTGAAGATATTTGCGATCGCAAATGGCGCAACATGAAGAAAACATATCGCACATGTCGTGAAACACTCAAGAAGAACGGACGCAAGCGCGTTGCCTGGGAATATTACGATACATTTCATGATATGTTTCACAGTGACAATGCACCCGTTACATTCAAGGGAGAAAGGGATCAAGTACAACAGCAGCATATTGCACTGGCAGATAGTATATGCGGCGAAACCAGCGCCCTACCCACAGACACATTAAAACCGACGGATCTGTCTGCGAGTCAAGAGCATCAGCGACAGCTGTTAGTTCTGGAGCGCAATAGAATCACCGCCATACGAGAGCTAAGCAAACAAATCGAAGAGTCCAATGAAATACAACGTGAACGTAATGATTTGCTGCGAGAGTATCTTACACAATTTTAGTTAAATTATGCGTATGAACATCCAGAAAACTAAATTTGTATCATATAAGCCTAGGTTTTGTCATTTTTGTTTTTGTTCATTAAATTTATATAACATTGCATTAAAAAAACATTTTAAACATTTAGAAATTATTTGCTTAGAGGACACAATTCTCAACTTTATTAGCAAGTTTACGATTTTATTATTCTTATGGTTTTTATTTAGTTTATAGGTCTTTCATGTTTATTTGTAACATTATTTGGAAATCAAAAAAAATATAAATACAATTTAAATGTAAATTTCTTTTAGCACAAAAATGGATAGGTAATTGCATGGTGGAACTATAATAAGGTGACGTTCTCAGTATGCCTGCCCTCTTTTGAGGTGCCTATTAGGTGAGCAGATATTTTTGAGCTTGCTCTTGTTTTTGTGCTTGATCAAACAGTGCAAAAGATCTTTAGAATTTAAACACTAACGCGGCTGAGGACGTTATCTATACATAGTTCCTGCAGGACCCACGTAAAAACAGTCTTGTTTAGAACTGTATTAAAGGCTGTTTTCGGCGCTGGCGATACGCAACAATATCGAGCATGACGACTTCCCGAAAATGTTCATGACTACGCCTAAACTCTTCAATGGCTTTGACGACGCGTCGCTGCTGCTCGGTGCTATCAATGTGTTGATTATTGTTGTTGCTGCTGCTGCTGGTCGGTAATACTGGTGATCTGGTGGCCGCTATTGGAGGATCATTGTAGAATATTGTGGTTGAAGCTCCTGTCGCGTTGCGTCGCTGCGTCTTGGGCGTTGTTTGCGGACTATTGTTGCCATTATCTGGAAGAGGTGTCAACAGTTTGTAGCCTTGTGTGGGTACAATACAGCAGATTCTTGCAATTAGATCGCAAAACGGCATTTTGAAGCAATCGAACAAAAGCAACTGCGAGATAAGCTCTGTGACAAAAGCAGTCTCGACTATTTAAAGCACACATTCTTTGCGGGCTGCAACGGTAATGAAAAAAGCATGTTGATCGCTTATCTGCCGTAAATACTCTATCGTAACGGTATTTTTGTGTTGTCACATAGTGATTTACAGCTTCAAAAATTTAAAACAAATAATGTATGTAAAATGACAGACAGTTCATAAGTAGATAAGTCGAGTTGTTTAAATTAGTTCAAAATATGACTAATTAACCAGATATTAACTGAGCTCGCATACAAAAAGCTGATAGTGACATACTGTTTATCAAATTTAAATGAGCTTAAGCGTTTTAGGAACTGTATCTAAGGGTATTTAATGTTCGCCACGCAAAATAAATTCATTGTTTTAAACACTTTCATACCTTTTTTGTTAACTTTCGTTCGTTCACAGCGTGTAACGGTAAACTTAAGAGCAACTCTGATAACACAGCTGTCAAGTAACTGACTAAAGAACGCGATTGCTGCTGACGTCATTTGTTAATAATGCTTACCTACAGAGTGGAGCTCCTGTTGTGCTTTTGCATTGCTCGAACCAAAATAGCCGGGTATGAAAGGCATTGGTGACATGACGACACCGCTGCGCAGCCCAGAAACACCTTCAGGCGGCGGCGGCGCTGGACGATTAAATGGATTTTGACGTCGGGGAGGCGGTCTGGGCTTGCCCAGTGCATCCGCACCTGCTAGTGCTGCATCGTTGCGATCACTGCGCATTTCTGCAATATGCGAACAATCTTGAAGATAATAATCCAAATAGTTTTTTGCCACTATAGTATCTTACTGTTTCTGGAGTCTTCAATCTCCTGTAATTGGCGCTGCATCTCTGTAACAATTATGCGCTTATATTCATATCCAGCGCAAGTTAAAGCTTTCATCCATGTTTCCATGCTGTCTTGCGTGTCGGCAGCCAATATGTACGTGCGATTGCCATTAAATGCAATTTCAAAGCAATAGTTATCCGTATCTGATTCCTGAGAGAGCTCAATTGTGCAGCCTTCGACTATGATGAGACCCAGCGGCTCTTTATCCAGTCGCGTCTCAAAGTAGAACAATAAATTTCCTTTAAGCACAAAATAGCGTCTTTGAAATGCCTTGTTGACCTCGCCCCGTTTGTTAAGGAAACCTGGGTGCAAGTGTGATTAATTGTTATTTATGTTAAACACTCTGTTTTTAAAATTACCTTCCATATCAAACGGTGGTGTTCGCGCAAATACACATAGGTTCTTTTCGTTGATTTTCATTGTAATGCGGCGTTCAGTTTATTGACTAAAAGTGTGTATTATTTTTGTTTAAGCATAAAAAACGCAACCTTTATTGTTTGCATTAATTCGGTAAAATGTACAAGCGAGTGTACATATCTATTTACATTGAAGCGTACATTAATGCATAAGTGCTAGACAAAACAGCTGTTTTAATTATCGGCCAATGTTGCCACACCTAACTTACATTATAACAAGAAATTAAATCGTGCTCAAGAAATTATGCATAAAGTTGTACGATGTTTGAAATTGGGACAGTGAAAACGACGTGAATATGGATTTTTTTTATGTTTATTGTGTCCTTAAACAAATTTATGGGTGATTTATAAATATCGATTAAGATGCGTATATGTTTAGGGTAACCATATAACTATCCGTACTCCCATCGATATATTGGAAACAAATACATATGAAGCCATCGATACCAGTCACACTACTCGCAGAACACCTGAGTAAAGGTCGGTTTGACAAAACTTGTCAGAAGTATTAAAATTTTTTCTCAAAATTTCGTTTGTCAAACGTGCCTAAACGCATATATATATTTCTTTACTTTCTATTCCGCCCCGTTGCTTGAAACGACGACAAAAAACAGGCTGCCCCCAGTGTCAATCCCCGATTGTGAGATAACGACAAAAGCACAAAAAGTCGCAACGCTTGCATAATGAAAATTTGGACATCAGAGCATACGTTCAATCACCCATGGGAGACGGTCACACAGGCGGCATGGCGCAAATATCCAAATCCAATGACGCCCTCAATAATCGGCACAGACGTCGTTGAGCGTCGCGTTGTCAATGGTGTCCTGCACACGCATCGTCTGGTCCAATCAAAATGGTATTTCCCCAGATGGACACATGCGTTAATTGGCACCGCCAAGACATGCTTTGCCAGCGAACGATCAACAGTCGATCCGCAGCGCAAACAAATGGTTTTAAAGACAAACAATCTCACATTTTGTCGCAACATAAGCGTCGACGAGGTGCTCTACTATGAATCACATCCGGTAGACTCCAGTAAAACGCTGCTCAAACAGGAGGCGACAGTAACTGTCTATGGTGTACCATTGTCACACTATATGGAAGATTTACTTACCTCAACAATCAGTTCAAATGCTGGCAAGGGCCGACAAGGTCTCGAATGGGTCATTGGACTAATCAACACAGAGGTGAAGAGCATTGCCGATTCGGCTGCCCGCGGTACAGATGAATTACTACACAGTACGCGGCGTTCTATTGATGAGGTGACAGAAACGGCGCGAAAGAGTATGGATGAGATTAGTGTTCAGGCATCAAAGGCGGCTAAAGCAATGCACATAACATAAGCACTTAACTATCTGTGTATGTGACAAGGTGTGTGTGTGTGTGTGGGGCTGCTGGAATGTAGTGAATTTATATTTTTTAACAAAAAAAAAAAGGAAATGCGTCAGGCACGCTGCTACAATGTGAAGCACGAAGAACGAACCAAACCAAAATAACCTATTAGAATATTACCTAAAAAAAAATTACAAAAATAGTAGAACAAATCATTTTGTTCGATTGTTCTATCAATATATATATTTTGTAAAGTACAACAAAAAATGAAAACTTTCCCATGGTTATCAAATAATAACTGCGCGTGTGTTTTATATAAGGTCAAATTTCAACATACAAAGTTGATAAGGCTGCAAGTCAACAACAACAACAAGAACGGCACGAGCAACAGCAGTAGTTGCATCAGCATCGTAACAAGTTATTTATTCATAAATAAAAGTATAGTTTTTAATACGCAACAACTGTAAAATAAGAATAGAAAAAAACACAAACAAACGGGCATTAAATAAACCGAAAATCGCTCAAGAAAACTTTTCAAGTGCAATCGCTTTTTTTTTTTGTTATATATATCGTATTTAGTTGGCTGACCGCTAAATTTGCAGCTTTCAATACAATACTAATACATGCCTATTAATATGTACATACTACATATATATGATTGTTCACACATTTTATTTCCTAACTTTGTTTTTGTAAAGCTTTTCATGACGTCGTCAATTGGCTTGTGGTTTGTTGCTGTTGCTATACGAGACAGTTAGCAGCGTCACATTTCAAACGGCAGCAATACCAACAAGCATAGAGCACCTAAAAGCTTTTTGTCATTTAATTATACCCTGCACAGCGATAAGCTCGTGACATTTCTGGCAGCACATTTGACTATGGATATGCGATGTACATTGTACATACACCTAGCGATTTTTTTAAAATAGATATGTATATCTAATTTGTTGTAATATCTATTACTTGGTTTTTTTTTTACAAATTATATATATTGCTAGTAAAATGTTGCAATATTTTATATTATTCAATGTACACATCAAATATTTATTTATTTTATACACAAATACCTCAGCGTAAATACCCTTCTCACATTTTATACATTTATACATTTTATAGCGCAAGTAAGCAACAGCTGTTTAAAGCTTAGCAGTCACACTTTAAGATGTTGTGCTTCCAAAGCTTGCGCGTTCTTCTTAGTCTCTCTTTCTCACTCTCTTGTTAATAATCTCCTACGCACGTGCACGTGCGCGCCGCTTATTGTATTTCAATTTGAGTTAGTTAATTATAAATAGCATCGACTTAATAAAAAATACATAATTTTTTAAGCAACAATTGTTCGTGTTTGTGACCAAAAAAATATGTTTACGCTTTTGCCAGTTTATCAGCATGTTCCAGTAAGAAAAACAAATATACGGCAATGACGCCAGTGCAACAACAAATAAATGCAATTTGCTATTTGCCGCCGTCCGTTGTAACTTGAAGCACTGATCTGCGGTTGATAACCTTTCCAGCGTGGTCGTCGTACCTACATATGAAGCCGCTGCTCCAGTTGTCAACGTCGACAGCTTTGCAAGATTCCAGTACCAGTACCAGTGCTAGATTTCAGTCTGATCACAGAGCGCATATGGAACGTACGCAAAACTTTCAACTTGCAAAAAAAAAAAAAACAAAACTTACAAGATCGTTGTAAAGATTCTTTCTCCTCCATATAAATAATAAAGGTGGGCTAAAGTGGAAGTGAGCGTGCATAAGAAATGTTTGATTAACCCCAGCCAAGAAGCAAACTGTGAAAATAATGAATTAAATTCAGTGACTGTAAAACTGTGAACCAACTTGTAGTTTTAGAACAGTGAAGATTGTTCCAATCAAACTTATTTATGTAAACTATTATAAAAAAAATATTGGTTCAAGGTAGCGTTGGCAAAAGTTCAATATTCGTATGATTGGTTTAAAACTGATTGAGAAAAATATAAATAAAGTTAATTTATAAGAAACTTTAACTCTTTTCAAATCCACCGCACAACAGAAAATACCGATTTAAGAAAAAAATATGCAACATAAAAAAAATAAATATCTAAACGACAAAATTTTAAACCCAACCCAAAACAGTTTATTGTAATAGCTTATTGCCTTTGAATATATTTCTCAACAGCTAATCAAACAATGGGAATTCTGAGATTTTACGATGTGGCAGCATTTGATGCTGAAGAGGAGCAGCGTGTGTTGCAGCGTCTGCAGACCCTAGATCCCCATCTATTATCGGTTCGCATGGAACGTTGCTATCACTTGGAGTATGAAAATGATCAGGGAAGTACCCCGAACAAACATAATTTGGCACTGGATAAGTTAATGTGTTGGCTCGTGAAGCAGCCACTCCAAACGAAGGAATCTCTGAGCGAGCAAGCAACATTGCAGCTAGAGGATAAAAGCACTCAAATGCTTTTAGAGATTGGACCACGGTTCAATTTCTCTACGCCATATTCGACGAACTGTGTGAACATCTTTCAGAATCTTGGCTACACGGAAGTGCGACGCATGGAATGCTCAACAATATATTTGCTGTCGTTTGACCAAGCTGGGACACGAGAAGTGTCTGAATTTGTGGCACTGCTAGGGGATCGTATGACGCAGTGCCTCTATACGCCGACAAATATGCCACGCGAAAGTTTCGATGAACAGTTACCCGCACAGCAGGCTGCCTGGCACTATGTGCCCGTCATGGAGCAGGGTCGTCCTGCGCTCGAGCAGATCAATCGCGAGCTGGGCTTAGCCTTTACGGACTACGATCTGGATTACTATTTGGAGTTGTTTGGCCAGACATTAAAACGTGATCCCACCACGGTTGAGCTCTTTGATTGTGCGCAAAGCAATAGTGAGCATTCCCGTCACTGGTTCTTTCGCGGACGCATGATGCACAAGGGAAAGGAGTTGCCCAGCACGTTGATACGACTTATTATGGACACGCAAAACAATACAAATCCCAATAACACCATTAAATTTAGTGATAATAGCAGCGCAATGGTCGGTTTCACCCATGATGCACTGCAACCAAAGAACATAGGTGTTCCGGGCGCCGTAGAAGTGCAACGCGTTCAATCGGATTTAATATTTACGGCAGAGACACATAATATGCCCACTGCTGTGGCACCATTTAGTGGCGCCACCACCGGCACGGGTGGTCGTCTCCGGGATGTTCAAGGTGTGGGTCGCGGTGGCTTACCCATTGCTGGTACCGCTGGCTACTGTGTGGGTGCACTTCACATTCCTGGCTATGTCCAACCCTATGAACCCAAGGGTTTAAAGTATCCCGGATCATTTGCACCACCCTTGCAGGTTCTGATTGAGGCCAGTAATGGTGCCTCAGATTATGGCAATAAATTTGGAGAGCCTCTTATCGCTGGCTTCACAATATCCTATGGATTGCAGAACGCTGCAGCACCTCAGATTCGTGAGGAGTATGTCAAACCCATTATGTTTAGTGGTGGATTGGGTACCATGCCCGCCTCCATGCGTGACAAGCTGACGCCGGAGCGTGGACAACTGCTAGCCAAGATTGGTGGACCCGTCTATCGTATTGGTGTTGGCGGTGGCGCTGCTAGCTCCGTGGAGGTGCAGGGTTCCGGTGATGCTGATCTCGATTTCAATGCGGTCCAACGTGGCGATCCCGAGATGGAGAATAAGTTGAATCGTGTGGTTCGGGCTTGCATTGAGCTAGGCCCACGTAATCCCATTCTGGCCATACACGATCAGGGCGCTGGCGGCAATGGCAATGTGCTCAAGGAGCTTGTGGAGCCGGGTTTCGCCGGCGCCATCATCTTTACGAAGGAGTTCAAGCTGGGTGATCCCACCATCACTGCCCTGGAGCTTTGGGGCGCCGAGTATCAGGAGAATAATGCGATACTCTGCAAGCCCGACGATCGAGAGTTGCTGGAGCGGATCTGCGCACGCGAACGTTGTCCCATTAGCTTTGTGGGCGTGGTCACAGGTGATGGCAGGGTCACACTGGTGGAGCAGGCGGCACCACCTGACATGCAGCAGGCTCTTTTGCCCGAGGTCCGTCAAAAGTATGGAGCAGCTCCCTTCGATCTGGAACTGTCACATGTGCTGGGTGACATGCCGAAGCGCACCTACGATCTGGCTGAGATACCCATTCCACGCAAGTTGCTCCAGCTGCCCAAAACTATGCAGCTTACGGATGCACTGCAGCGCGTTCTCAGCATTGTCGCTGTGGGAAGCAAACGTTTCCTCACCAACAAAGTGGATCGATGTGTGGGCGGTCTCATTGCTCAGCAACAATGTGTGGGTCCACTCCAGGCGCCACTTGCCGATTATGCTTTGACAACCGTCTCACATTTTAGCACGGCAGGCATTGCTACATCCATTGGCACCCAGCCAATCATGGGTGAGTCCATAATTCATTACATCTGCTTTTATAATCTGAAACCAAGTTAGGTTGACATATAATGTAAATAGTATATGACACTTACCAATAACGTGGCTTTCTATTGGAAAAAGAAATTTCAAAATCGATTGACTAGATCCAAGATTATCCTCTACAAACTCACAAACCTCTTTATTATAGTACACGTACAGATCTTAGTGTTTCTTGTTAAACCTTGCAGGTCTAGTCAGTCCTGTGAATATGGCTCACATGTGCGTGGCTGAGGCGTTAAGTAATCTGGTCTTTGTGAAGATCAGCGAGATGGCGGACATTAAGTGCTCGGGCAATTGGATGTGGGCTGCCAAGTTGCCAGGCGAGGGTTATAAAATGTATGAAGCTTGTCTTGCAGTCAGCAAGGTGTTGCAGGAGCTGCGCATTGGCATTGATGGTGGCAAGGATTCACTCTCTATGGCCGCCAAAGTTGATGGGGAAGTCATCAAATCCCCTGGCACACTTGTACTCTCCACCTATGCACCCTGTCCGGATGTGCGAGTGCGTGTTACGCCCGATCTCAAGGGTCCGGCATGTGGCAAGGATACTGCTCTGGTATGGATTAATATTGAGGGCTGTGCTCGACTTGGAGGATCGGCACTGGCGCAGGCTTATTCACAACAGGGCGAATCGACGCCCAACATGATGCGTACCCAAGTGCTGACCAAGGCATTTGAGGTAACCCAAGAACTGCTGGGTGAGCATTTGTTGCTCTCCGGACATGATGTCAGTGATGGCGGTTTAATTGTTTGTCTACTGGAGATGGCGATTGGAGGATTGAGCGGACTTGAGCTGGACATTCAAGAAGCAACAACAGGCATTGCCAGCTATGATGAAGTTAGTAAGCAAATTGGCATCGATGTATGCCTCTTATTTAACGAGGAATGCGGTTGGGTGTTGGAGGTGGAGCAGTCCAAAGTTGAGCTGGTCCGCCAGCGATTCAAGCAGGCAGGTGTTCCCAATTATTATTTGGGCAAGCCACATGGTCATGGCTTAAGCAGCACTCGAGTACTTATTAAAAATGGTACTAGACCGCTGCTCGACCAACCACTCCTCGCGTTGTACCAGCAATGGGAGCGTACCAGCTACGAACTGGAGAAACTCCAAGCAAATGTCAGTTGCGCCCAATCCGAATATGATAGTCTCAAATATCGCCATGCACCACAATATAAAGCACCATTGAACCTTCAGTCGGAGCTCACTTTGAAACGCTCCGGTAAGACCATTCGGGTGGCGGTACTCCGCGAAGAGGGTGTCAACAGTGAGCGCGAAATGATGGCCAGTCTGCTAAGGGCCAACTTTGAGGTGCACGATGTGACCATGTCAGATCTGTTAGCAGGTAAGCTGTTAATTTATTTTTTATTCGACTATAAATTTTATTTTATTCTTTTATTCCATAAGGCAATTTAATAAAAATTCACTTACTTTTCCAGGGACCACCAGTTTGTCGCAATATCGTGGCCTGGTCTTTCCGGGCGGATTCAGCTATGCGGACACCTTGGGCTCCGCCAAGGGATGGGCAGCTAATATACTGCACAGCTTATTGTTGCAGCCACAATTTGAAGCATTTAAGAGGCGTCCGGATGTGTTCTCGCTGGGCATATGCAATGGTTGCCAGTTGATGACATTGATTGGTTTTGTGGGAAACACAACTGAAACTGTTCCTGCTGTTGCCAGTGCACATCCCGAGGTGGCTCTTCTACACAATCTCTCGCAACGTTTTGAGTGCCGTTGGTCAACGGTGAGGATACCGCCCAATAAGTCCATTATGTTGAGCAACATGCACGAGCTGGTCTTGGGCTGCTGGGTAGCTCATGGTGAGGGCCGTTTCGCGTTCCAGCGCAAAGAGCTGATGAATCAGTTGGACAAGGAGCAGCTGGTAACGCTACAATACGTAGATGACAAGGGCATGCCTACCACATCGTATCCCATGAATCCCAATGGCAGTCCCCAGGCCATTGCTGGTCTCTGTTCGCCAGATGGTCGCCATTTGGCTCTAATGCCACATCCCGAACGTTCCAGCGTCATGTATCAATGGCCATATGTGCCACCTGGTTTCCCGGTCAACACCACACAGATGGAGAGTCCATGGCAGTTAATGTTCAACAATGCCTACAACTGGTGTGCACAATTTGAGCAGTAAAGATACATTCCTTATATTGACATTTATAACATCATTACTTTTCCACTTTCCATTTATACTGCAATTAATTTTTACATAAATAAATCACATAATTATCACTAAACTGTAAAATTTCGTTTAACATCTTGCTAGGTATAAAAAAAACAAAACAATCATTCAAAAATTGTTTAGATAGATTTATAATTTCAAATTTTCCAAAACATTTTTAATACATTTGTACTTTTCAGTAACATAACTTGATTACCTTAAAAATGATTTTATATTAAACAAAACTTAACAATCAGCAATTATTGTCCAAATTCAATGTGGTAGTCAGCTTAATAAGACTAGGTTTCCATATGTATAAAGCTAACAGACGTTTGTTTTACATAGTTTAAAACATAAAAAATAACATCACAACTCTTTAAGTAAACTCTGAAACATGCTAGTGTGATATTTGCAGCAGACATTTTAAGTAATTAGCTTTAGCGCCGGCCGTCATCATATATTTAGAGTTCCAATCATGCTCGTTAATGTGCAACACCTTATAGCCCATCATTTCCAGATGCTTGATCTTAAGCGATTCGGGTCCACGCAGAGCAGTCAAATCGTTTTCACAAAATGAGTCCAGTTTGAGCAGTAGAATGGCTACCCTGAAAAAGCGGGATATAGAAATTAAAATATAAAGTACGAATATATATTATATGGAATCAATACTTGGTTATGCGATCCAACATGGTGGCCTCCACTGGTGGCGCTGGCATTGGTTTCTTATCCTTATCAAAGTGTATCACAAAGTCTATTTTATAGCCGTAGGGCGTTGTGTGATTGCAGCGAAAATAGTTTTCATCCTTAAGCAAATTCTTCAGCAGCAGCTGCACATCTGTGCTAAAAGCGCTGGGCACAAAGGGTTCTAAAAAAAATGCGTATTTAAATAAATACTAAATTAAGTTATAATAATAAGCGTACTTTTGCTGAGCTGGGCTTCCACGTAGTTTTGCTGGAACCAGGGCACATTCGTCTCAGGCAGATCAAGGCAAACCGTGCGGTTTAGTTGCATTACGCGATTGAGCACTCGACCAGGATACGTGGCTTTAGAGTAACAAATTTGTATCTCATCCTCGATGCGCTGAATGAACTTGACACAGAAAACCTGATTGATCAACTGCTCCGGAATGGTTTTGTAGAAGCACAATGCCAGGCACGACTGCACCAAGGACAAACCGCTCATATGATCAAAATCGCTGCACACAAAAGAAAGGAAAATTAAAATTAATTAAAAAAAGAGCTGAAATTCGAATGAATAAACAAGAACTTACCGAAGTAAAACCAAGGCTGCATTGTCTAGGGACTCTAGCGATTCGGGCGTATAGCCAAGATTGTAAGCACAGGTAAGAACTTTTTCCACAGTGTCGCCCGTAACGTGTTTATGCTGCTGTGATACATAGTTAAACATGGACTCCAATAGCTCTGGTACAAAGAAATGCGATGCATTAAAATTGTATGCCATGTCCCGTACCACTCGGGAGTTAAGATCTTTGCATTGCAGAGTTTTATAATGCGACAGGGCTTCGCTATAAGCCTGTGTGTTTTTCAGTGCTTAAAAATAAGACAAGTATTCAAAATAATTATAATCAAAATTAAACCAAATAGTCAAAATTCAATGGAACATTTTATCTTATAATTTTGATAATTTGACATTTATAGAGGCATTTCGTTTTATTCAATAATTATAAAATTATTTATATAATTATATTAATTTATATATACTACCTTTATAATCAGAAACTAAATATACTTTTCCGATGTTTTTAATGTGCTGTTTTTGAAGCGCCTTGTTTAATTTTTCTTTCAAAAAGCAAAATAACTTGTGAGACTTGTATTTATTTATAACACAGTTCTATAAAATAAAGCTTCATTTATAATAAGATATTGTTGTCGTTTCCAATTTGTTTTTATGCGCTAAGCACGATTTTAATATCAGAACAAAAAATTAGTTTTGAGGGTTTTTAGGATGTTTTTTCTCCCTTACCAGAAGTGCTACAAATCAAAGCTTTAATCGGAAACTACGAGTACGAGGCCCATATTCGTTAAATCACACAATTATGAAAATTGTTATTAAAAAGTGCGGTTGAATAAGATTAAAATGTCCGGTGCATTGATTGGCCAAACTAGACTAATTTAAAGAGGTTTATTTCTTTAAAGCTGCTATAGAAGCTTATTCAAAATGTCTGGTTTTCTTAAACAAAAATTGACAATATCCACTACAATTAAATGGTAAACAAGTTAATAATAAATTGACAGACTTACTCTTTCGATGGCTGAGCGTTCGCACAATTACACTTAGATCGCTGGCGTTTAGTGGCTCCTCCTCACTGCTGGCAAGATGTCGCTCGGCACAACAGATCAGTATGCTATCCATGGTCGATAGCTGCATGGCCAATAGATGTGGCACGTGCTGGCGAAAGCGCAGCTCGCAGGCAATCTGCATGCCTCGACTCAAAAGGAAGCAATCCTGTATATCAAACTGGGGAGCCATCGCGAGCATCTTACTCAACAGCATATTGGGAAACTTCTTCCATGCAAATGGCGTTTGACCATAGGCCATGACAAAGGCAGCCAATCGTGCAAACTTGGATGGTAACCGGCCATCCACATCATGCTCGATGATCTCGATGCACATGCGACTGAGTCGTCGCTCCAACTCCTGATGGCGATAGGTTCCACCCAGATTGTTGTTGAAGTTCATGTAGCGCTGGCAATGGCGCAAAAACCGCAGATGCAAGTGTTCCTTAGAGGAATCTAGTTCTTTGATGATAGCCGACCAGTAGGTATCGCAAAAATGCACATCAGCAATCTTTAAAGATCTCAGCACACTAAAGAAATGGCCACTGGCATTGGGCAGTTGCCAGGCGGCTTTGGAGTAAAGGAGCTTTCGAAATTGGCGCATGTAGGCATCACGTTGATGAAGAGCTGCAAATGGCACCGCACAGGAGAGTGCATCCGGTGTGTCCTCCCGTTCCAGCAATGCTTCAGTTGCGATCTTAAGTGGCTGCACCAGCGACGCCGGTTCCTGATGATGCAGAAATGTTCGACAAACACTTTTTAGGTCACTAGACTCCAGTTGGGGCAGACAGCTGCATAGCGCCAACATTATCTGCCGTATCAGCGCAGTGTTAAGATGCGACCAATTAGACAAATTGAGCATGTGCAGCAATTTTAGTAATGCTTTCGGCGTTTCGCTGCCTAAAGTGCCACACTGCAGCAGATCTCGTATGCGCTGCTTAAATGCGGCGAGCAATTGACTATCGATTAGTGGGTGCAATTGGAACATGCATGTAGACAGTAGCCGGACATCTTTTTCGCTGAAGCAATTGGCTATATGCTGCTCAAGATGTGGCATAAAATTGCGACACACGAGTGGTGTAAAAAAGTCACGCTCTATATTAATGCCCACTAGCAAACGTGAAAGTGCGGGAAGTGGCACCAGCTCCAATTCCTTATCCGTGGCCATCTCAATAATTTTCAGTGCACGCGTAAGTAATTGTTCAAGATTGGAATTACTGTTGGGGACATGCATTTTGCGCAGGTACAAATAGCAGCAGCTCAAGTCGTTTACATCCATATTCTCTATATGCGACTCGAGACCAGGTAGCAGCTGCTGCTGCAGTCGCTCCGTCAATGCTTCCTTATCCACTGCTGATGTCAGACGTTGAAAATGTGTCCAGAGCACTGTTATGCACTGAACTTGATGCACTAGATCTAACTGATTTTGCTCCATGAGATCCAACAGCTCCTGAACGCGTTTTGATGCGCTTATCTGTAAACTGATCGCATCTATCATTTGTATTGCCTCCAATGCGTCGAGCTCGTCCATGCTGTTCAGCACCTGTTGCTGTTCCGATGTGCTCTGGTCTCTGCTGTAGGAACGCAGAATAGTGCAATTGAGTTGTAGTACTTGCGGCGCTGGCTTCTGTTGTGTTGACTTCGACACCTGCCTCCATAGCCGGTTAGCAGCGCCTTTGGCGCCAATATTGACCTGCCGGCGCAACAGTTGCACTTGACGTGTGTGCTGCAAATATTGCATACATTTGCATGGGGCACGCGGCAAGTAGTTTAAATACATGTTTCAATCGACAATTTTTATTCACCAAAAATGATTAAATAATAAACAAATTGCGACTTGTGAAATGATAACGCGGCGACCAAAACAGCTGAGCGCAAAGGAACAGCGTCCGAATGCTGCCAACTTGTTTTGTGGCCGTTCATGAGCCCCAATTCAGCGTAAATTATGAAAGGTAATTGTTTAATCTCTTGCACCTCATTGTCATTGTAGCGCAAAAGGACTGTGCTTTTTTTTATTTGCCAAAGAAGATTACTTTTTTCCTTATTTTTGTTGTATAATTTCAGTTTGATTTACATACATCAGTTGGTATACATTTATTGTGCAGCCCTGGAACAGCTGCTGTTTGTTTATATCCAACAAGAAAAAGCCACAAGTAGTAAATGCAGCAAATAACTATCGATAATTAATTAATAATGTCGTTGTCGCAAAATCAAGTGATTGCCCTGCAGGTGGGCTATTCTCACAAGGATGCAAAAGATTCAAGCGCCATGCGTGCTAATTGTAGCTGCACTTTAATTCGTTGCCGCGATGGCACCAATATAATTGTGGACACACTAACCGCCTGGGATGGAGAGCATTTGAAATCGTTGCTGTCTGACCACGGACTCGACGAAAATGATATCAATGTGGTTGTTTGCACACATGGACACACAGATCACACTGGCTGCAACTATCTTTTCCAAAAGGCTCGACTGCACATTGTTGGCTCTTGTGCATCTTATCGGGATTTGTATTTTGAGCATCCCAGCGAGCTTGATACGCATGGTGAAGTGCTAATTGAGGAGACGCCCGGTCACACACTTGACTGTGTGTCTGTAATCGTGCACAATAGCCAGCTGGGTGGCACGGTAGGCATTTGCGGGGATCTGTTTGAGCGACGCGAGGACATTGAAGATGCAAAGATTTGGAAATTGGCGGGCAGCGAGAATGAGCAGCGACAGGCCGCTGAGCGGCAGCGGATGGCCGAACTATGCGAACACATTATTCCAGGACATGGACCAATTTTCGCAGTAAATGCTGAGCTACGCACTAAAATTGAAAACTACATCAAACAAGGCGATTAAAAATGATTAACGTACATAGAAGATTTAAGCAACCTTTGATATTAGCATTAACATTGATAAAAGTATATTTGCATGTTTCAATCAAATTACGTTTTTGGTCTAAAATTGTACTGTCTAAGCGAAGCAATGTTTCAGAACTCAATAAATATACTATTGCCAATTTAAAAGCGATATTGTTCGAAAAAGACTTTTGGCTACTGATTCTAAATTTATCGTTAAGTGTTGCAACAGCAACACAAAAAGAAAGCTGATTTAATAAAATATTACAAGATGCGAAATACTTATCGAACGCGTGTTATCGACGCTTATCGCAATCGAAAAATATTCATAGTGTATGGCAACGATCAAACAGTTAGGCGCGCTTTGATGCGTCGCGGTTGGCTTGAAAAGCTGCCAGCAAGACGACATGCCAAATTGCAGAGTATGTCCGAGGATACACTGTTGGAGCATGCACGTCGCGGTAATAAGTACGAAGCAGTTGTCATATCGAAAATGATCAACAACTTTCCGTTGTTCTTCATCTGGCAGAGAAAAGCTCAGCGTGATATGTTCTCTGAGGTAAAGCCATATCGTAATCGAGTGCGACGCAGCCAATTCCTTGATTTTTCGACAAAAGTCGGACTTGTCGGCTGTGCGAAACAGGAGCGTTGGTATCGCGAGGATGGTGTGTGCGGCATGAGCTATCCGCGTTTTTATCGTTTGGGCGCCAATAGCATGGAGGAGCGTGCGGCCTTTATTGAGGATTATCATCAGACACAGGCGCGTGCCTTGTTACGCTACATTAGCGAGCATCGTCCTTCCAATTTGATCGACCCCGATCTTGGCGATATATCTGGCTCTACAATTGAGTTTGCCCTGAACAAAGTCAAGACGATGATCCGACATAAAGAGCATTTTTCGTTGGATGATGCACGCATTAAATTGCCAACGTTTACGGAAGTGATGGAGAATCAAGCGTTTATGGGCCAATCATCCAAGGTGCTCCACTCGCATGCTAAATTTAAGGTTACCGAAAAAGTAATGTCTGAATATGCCCGCCTCTCAACTCAATATCTTGGTCAAATTGAGGCACTTCGTCTTGACTATCGCTGGGATGGCTCACGCAACCTATGGATACTCAAGCCGGGCTATCAATCCCGCGGTATTGGAATCGTAATGCGCCACTCCCTTGACGATATCCTGCAGTGGACATCAAACAATCAGAACAGAAAGTACATTGTACAAAAGTACATTGGTAAGTAGCACAAGTTGAAAAAATTCGACATTTTTGAGTTTAAGCTGAATGAGAAAAGAAGAATGCCAAAAATAATGCCCAATTTTTTCATTTTTAGAACGTCCATTTCTAATCTTTCGTACAAAATTTGATATACGCCAGTATATGCTGCTTACAATTAGCGATACGCAGATCACCATCTGGACATATCGCGATTGTTATCTACGCTTTAGCTCGCAGGAGTTTACCTTGGATGATCTACGAGAGTCGATACATTTGACCAACACTTCGGTGCAGAAGCGCTACAAAAATAAATTGACTCGAGATTCGCGCTTGCCAAAGCATAACATGTGGTCGCTGGAACAGTTCAAGTGTCATTTGCGTCATGTGGGCGCTCCCGATGGCACTTGGGCGAAAATATACAATGGCTTCAAGCAGAACCTGGTGGCTGTGGTCTTGGCCAGTCTTGATGAGACGGAACTGGTGCCGAATGCATTTGAATTATATGGCTGTGACTTTATGCTGGACGAGCATTATAATCCCATACTCATTGAGATCAATTCCACACCAGATCCAACTCCCTCAACCGAGGTGACGGCACGTATATGCCCGATGGCATTAAAGGATTGCATTCGAGTTGTCTTGGATGTGCCAAGCAATCCCAATGCCGCAACGGGACAATTTGAGCGGGCGTTCCAAGTGAACTACAATGTTAATAAGGAAACCGATGGCACACGACCCTTAGAGCTCAATGGCACACAAATGACTCTGTGCGAAGCAATTCCCAAACCGCGAAATAATAATAACTCATAATCCACGTACACGTTTACTGCGCCGGATATTGAACAATGTGAAGACGACGACCAGTCGCAAGTTTGGCAAGGATAAGAACAGAGTGGTTACACTGCAGCCTACCAAGCTAATCGTTGGCAAAGTAGGCAGCACGGTAAATATAATATTTCAATTACGCGTATAACCTTTTTACATCTATTTTTTATTAAACACTCAGAAACTATCCAGAGCGAGCTCGAATCTAGGCGTGAAAACGGCGTTAAACTCAAAGGCGCGAGAGAATTTAGCATTACAGTATACAGCACCAAAATAATAAGCAGGTAAACAAAAAGAATGTCAGCAATCAAAGTTCAATAATTTAAAACAAAACTTATCCATAGCACCCAGGCGTTTGTACATGGCTTTAAATTGTGTTCTAAACATTCTAATGGCTTTGAATTGGCATAAAGTACTAAAATTATTTATTTATTGCAAATGCGAAATAACATCACGTTCGATTAAAACTGCCTCAACTAGCAAGCAAAATTATTAAAACATTTATACATAATTCTGATTTTCACGTAACGTATTAAAGAAATATTGCAAAAAATAACTAATCCTCAGACTGACGTTTGTTAGTTAATTCAACACGAATCGAGAAATAATTTATGAAACTTCGGTCATTCAGATTATCTTTTCGATAGTAAACATAATAATTAACTGTAATTAATATAAATCAAACTGCTTTTTGAGGTCCATAAAAAACAAAAAACACAGAAAAACTTTAATATTATTTGGAATGAATTGCATTTTATTAACAAAATATCTCGAAAGGGCATTAAAATGGAAAAGAAGTTTGTAAATATGTATGAGGAAAGGGCAATCGAAAGACTCAAAAATTATTGATCGAAACTTTTTAAGGAAACTTTTACTCATTTTTATAAAATAAAATTAGTCAATTTAAAATATATTTCGACATATTTTTGTAATATGGTTTTTTCAAATAGTGTTAGTTGTGCAACGTATTAACAATGGCAGTAGTGGGTGGTTTTAGTGGTTGAGTGGTTAAGTGTAGGTGGTTTTAACAAGTGGGCACTGGCACTGTCAATGTTGAGTTTGTTGTCAGTTTACTGCGTGGACTGATGAGCGCCGTCTGGGAGATTTGCAGTTCACTGGATGCCTGCTTCATGGCTGTAACAATGGGTTCGCCCCGATGCAGTGCCTGAACAGAGATGCTAATTGGCAGCCGTGGACCATTCGACTTGCGGCCAAAAGTGCGTCCAATTGCATGCATGCTGGGTGAGCTCTCGATTTCGGATTTGGTGCGCGCAAAGCGTCGTGAGCAACTGTTTCGTCCGCCATCGAGCAGTGAGGCAGTGAGCGCTGGCCGAGATCGGGAGCAGCTAGTTGTGCCACTTGTGATGTTGCTGGCGGCGGTGGTGGTGCTGCTGCTGCTGGTTACATTACGCAAACTGCGTTCACTCATAATTGGTGCTGTTGCTGGAGCACTGGTTGGCTGTGCCACCAGTGCCACACTGCAGCAGATCTCGTATGCGCTGCTTAAATGCGGCGAGCAATTGACTATCGATTAGTGGGTGCAATTGGAACATGCATGTAGACAGTAGCCGGACATCTTTTTCGCTGAAGCAATTGGCAATATGCTGCTCAAGATGTGGCATAAAATTGCGACACACGAGTGGTGTAAAAAAGTCACGCTCTATATTAATGCCCACTAGCAAACGTGAAAGTGCGGGAAGTGGCACCAGCTCCAATTCCTTATCCGTGGCCATCTCAATAATTTTCAGTGCACGCGTAAGTAATTGTTCAAGATTGGAATTACTGTTGGGGACATGCATTTTGCGCAGGTACAAATAGCAGCAGCTCAAGTCGTTTACATCCATATTCTCTATATGCGACTCGAGACCAGGTAGCAGCTGCTGCTGCAGTCGCTCCGTCAATGCTTCCTTATCCACTGCTGATATCAGACGTTGAAAATGTGTCCAGAGCACTGTTATGCACTGAACTTGATGCACTAGATCTAACTGATTTTGCTCCATGAGATCCAACAGCTCCTGAACGCGTTTTGATGCGCTTATCTGTAAACTGATCGCATCTATCATTTGTATTGCCTCCAATGCGTCGAGCTCGTCCATGCTGTTCAGCACCTGTTGCTGTTCCGATGTGCTCTGGTCTCTGCTGTAGGAACGCAGAATAGTGCAATTGAGTTGTAGTACTTGCGGCGCTGGCTTCTGTTGTGTTGACTTCGACACCTGCCTCCATAGCCGGTTAGCAGCGCCTTTGGCGCCAATATTGACCTGCCGGCGCAACAGTTGCACTTGACGTGTGTGCTGCAAATATTGCATACATTTGCATGGGGCACGCGGCAAGTAGTTTAAATACATGTTTCAATCGACAATTTTTATTCACCAAAAATGATTAAATAATAAACAAATTGCGACTTGTGAAATGATAACGCGGCGACCAAAACAGCTGAGCGCAAAGGAACAGCGTCCGAATGCTGCCAACTTGTTTTGTGGCCGTTCATGAGCCCCAATTCAGCGTAAATTATGAAAGGTAATTGTTTAATCTCTTGCACCTCATTGTCATTGTAGCGCAAAAGGACTGTGCTTTTTTTTATTTGCCAAAGAAGATTACTTTTTTCCTTATTTTTGTTGTATAATTTCAGTTTGATTTACATACATCAGTTGGTATACATTTATTGTGTAGCCCTGGAACAGCTGCTGTTTGTTTATATCCAACAAGAAAAAGCCACAAGTAGTAAATGCAGCAAATAACTATCGATAATTAATTAATAATGTCGTTGTCGCAAAATCAAGTGATTGCCCTGCAGGTGGGCTATTCTCACAAGGATACAAAAGATTCAAGCGCCATGCGTGCTAATTGTAGCTGCACTTTAATTCGTTGCCGCGATGGCACCAATATAATTGTGGACACACTAACCGCCTGGGATGGAGAGCATTTGAAATCGTTGCTGTCTGACCACGGACTCGACGAAAATGATATCAATGTGGTTGTTTGCACACATGGACACACAGATCACACTGGCTGCAACTATCTTTTCCAAAAGGCTCGACTGCACATTGTTGGCTCTTGTGCATCTTATCGGGATTTGTATTTTGAGCATCCCAGCGAGCTTGATACGCATGGTGAAGTGCTAATTGAGGAGACGCCCGGTCACACACTTGACTGTGTGTCTGTAATCGTGCACAATAGCCAGCTGGGTGGCACGGTAGGCATTTGCGGGGATCTGTTTGAGCGACGCGAGGACATTGAAGATGCAAAAATTTGGAAATTGGCGGGCAGCGAGAATGAGCAGCGACAGGCCGCTGAGCGGCAGCGGATGGCCGAACTATGCGAACACATTATTCCAGGACATGGACCAATTTTCGCAGTAAATGCTGAGCTACGCACTAAAATTGAAAACTACATCAAACAAGGCGATTAAAAATGATTAACGTACATAGAAGATTTAAGCAACCTTTGATATTAGCATTAACATTGATAAAAGTATATTTGCATGTTTCAATCAAATTACGTTTTGCTCTCCGTTGTTATAAGTTTTTTTTTTTTGGTCTAAAATTTTACTGTCTAAGCGAAGCAATGTTTCAGAACTCAATAAATATACTATTGCCAATTTAAAAGCGATATTGTTCGAAAAAGACTTTTGGCTACTGATTCTAAATTTATCGTTAAGTGTAGCAACAGCAACACAAAAAGAAAGCTGATTTAATAAAATATTACAAGATATCCATAACGACCAACAAAGTCAGTCAGTCAAAGTTTTCTTCAAAATGAGCCAGGCGTCGACAAGTGCACTTAATACACAGCGGAATCGTTATTATAATCCCGTCTCGCGGATACAGTCGCTCATACAGAATCTAGACGCGGAACTGATCACGCTGTGTAAACAATGCTCTTTGTCAAAGAATGTGACCAGCAACAATCCATATAGCAGCCATGTATCGCAGCAGCATCCAACGACCAGCATTAATAATATCCTTGCGCAGAATCGATTGTCAACACAAGCACTTTCACCGCCCGCTTTGGCGCCTGATGCTCGACAGATGCGAAATACTTATCGAACGCGTGTTATCGACGCTTATCGCAATCGAAAAATATTCACAGTGTATGGCAACTATCACACAGTTAGGCGCGCTTTGATGCGTCGCGGTTGGCTTGAAAAGCTGCCAGCAGGACGACATGCCAAATTGCAGAGTATGTCCGAGGATACACTGTTGGAGCATGCACGTCGCGGCAATGAGTACGAAGCAGTTGTCATATCGAAAATGATCAACAACTTTCCGTCGTTCTTCATCTGGCAGAGCAAAGCTCAGCGTGATATGTTCTCTGAGGTAAAGCCATATCGTAATCGAGTGCGACGCAGCCAATTCCTTGATTTTTCGACAAAAGTCGGACTTGTCGGCTGTGCGGAACAGGAGCGTTGGTATCGCGAGGATGGTGTGTGCGGCATGAGCTATCCGCGTTTCTATCGTTTGGGCGCCAATAGCATGGAGGAGCGTGCGGCCTTTATTGAGGATTATCATCAGACACAGGCGCGTGCCTTGTTACGCTACATTAGCGAGCATCGTCCTTCCAATTTGATCGACCCCGATCTTGGCGATATATCTGGCTCTACAATTGAGTTTGCCCTGAACAAAGTCAAGACGATGATCCGACATAAAGAGCATTTTTCGTTGGATGATGCACGCATTAAATTGCCAACGTCTACGGAAGTGATGGAGAATCAAGCGTTTATGGGCCAATCGTCCAAGGTGCTCCACTCGCATGCTAAA
Source organism: Scaptomyza cyrtandrae (assembly GCA_035044605.1). Taxonomy (NCBI): domain Eukaryota; kingdom Metazoa; phylum Arthropoda; class Insecta; order Diptera; family Drosophilidae; genus Scaptomyza; species Scaptomyza cyrtandrae. Next base: position 4,390,820 of record JAWNNS010000648.1, read on the forward strand.
TTTAAGGTTACCGAAAAAGTAATGTCTGAATATGCCCGCCTCTCAACTCAATATCTTGGTCAAATTGAGGCACTTCGTCTTGACTATCGCTGGGATGGCTCACGCAACCTATGGATACTCAAGCCGGGCTATCAATCCCGCGGTATTGGAATCGTAATGCGCCACTCACTTGACGATATCCTGCAGTGGACATCAAACAATCAGAACAGAAAGTACATTGTACAAAAGTACATTGGTAAGTAGTACAAGTTGAAAAAATTCGAAATTTTTGAGTTTAAGCTGAATGAGGACAGAAGAATGCCAAAAATAATGCCCGATTTTTTCATTTTCAGAACGTCCATTTCTAATCTTTCGTACAAAATTTGATATACGCCAGTATATGCTGCTTACAATTAGCGATACGCAGATCACCATCTGGACATATCGCGATTGTTATCTACGCTTTAGCTCGCAGGAGTTTACCTTGGATGATCTACGAGAGTCGATACATTTGACCAACAATTCGGTGCAGAAGCGCTACAAAAATAAATTGACTCGAGATTCGCGCTTGCCAAAGCATAACATGTGGTCGCTGGAACAGTTCAAGTGTCATTTGCGTCATGTGGGCGCTCCCGATGGCACTTGGGCGAAAATATACAATGGCTTCAAGCAGAACCTGGTGGCTGTGGTCTTGGCCAGTCTTGATGAGACGGAACTGGTGCCGAATGCATTTGAATTATATGGCTGTGACTTTATGCTGGACGAGCATTATAATCCCATACTCATTGAGATCAATTCCACACCAGATTTATCTCCCTCAACCGAGGTGACGGCACGTATATGCCCGATGGCATTAAAGGATTGCATTCGAGTTGTCTTGGATGTGCCAAGGAATCCCAATGCCGCAACGGGACAATTTGAGCGGGCTTTCCAAGTGAACTACAATGTTAATAAGGAAACCGATGGCACACGACCCTTAGAGCTCAATGGCACACAAATGACTCTGTGCGAAGCAATTCCCAAACCGCGAAATAATAATAACACAAGTACTCATAATCCACGTACACGTTTACTGCGCCGGATATTGAACAATGTGAAGACGACGACCAGTCGCAAGTTTGGCAAGGATAAGAACAGAGTGGTTACACTGCAGCCTACCAAGCTAATCGTTGGCAAAGTAGGCAGCACGGTAAATATAATATTTCAATTACGCGTATAACCTTTTTACATCTATTTTTTATTAAACACTCAGAAACTATCCAGAGCGAGCTCGAATCTAGGCGTGAAAACGGCGTTAAACTCAAAGGCGCGAGAGAATTTAGCATTACAGTATACAGCACCAAAATAATAAGCAGGTAAGCAAAAAGAATGTCAGCAATCAAAGTTCAATAATTTAAAACAAAACTTATCCATAGCACCCAGGCGTTTGTACATGGCTTTAAATTGTGTTCTAAACATTCTAATGGCTTTGAATTGGCATAAAGTACTAAAATTATTTATTTATTGCAAATGCGAAATAACATCACGTTCGATTAAAACTGCCTCAACTAGCAAGCAAAATTATTAAAACATTTATACATAATTCTGATTTTCACGTAACGTATTAAAGAAATATTGCAAAAAATAACTAATCCTCAGACTGACGTTTGTTAGTTAATTCAACACGAATCGAGAAATAATTTATGAAACTTCGGTCATTCAGATTATCTTTTCGATAGTAAACATAATAATTAACTGTAATTAATATAAATCAAACTGCTTTTTGAGGTCCATAAAAAACAAAAAACACAGAAAAACTTTAATATTATTTGGAATGAATTGCATTTTATTAACAAAATATCTCGAAAGGGCATTAAAATGGAAAAGAAGTTTGTAAATATGTATGAGGAAAGGGCAATCGAAAGACTCAAAAATTATTGATCGAAACTTTTTAAGGAAACTTTTACTCATTTTTATAAAATAAAATTAGTCAATTTAAAATATATTTCGACATATTTTTGTAATATGGTTTTTTCAAATAGTGTTAGTTGTGCAACGTATTAACAATGGCAGTAGTGGGTGGTTTTAGTGGTTGAGTGGTTAAGTGTAGGTGGTTTTAACAAGTGGGCACTGGCACTGTCAATGTTGAGTTTGTTGTCAGTTTACTGCGTGGACTGATGAGCGCCGTCTGGGAGATTTGCAGTTCACTGGATGCCTGCTTCATGGCTGTAACAATGGGTTCGCCCCGATGCAGTGCCTGAACAGAGATGCTAATTGGCAGCCGTGGACCATTCGACTTGCGGCCAAAAGTGCGTCCAATTGCATGCATGCTGGGTGAGCTCTCGATTTCGGATTTGGTGCGCGCAAAGCGTCGTGAGCAACTGTTTCGTCCGCCATCGAGCAGTGAGGCAGTGAGCGCTGGCCGAGATCGGGAGCAGCTAGTTGTGCCACTTGTGATGTTGCTGGCGGCGGTGGTGGTGCTGCTGCTGCTGGTTACATTACGCAAACTGCGCCATTTGCGTTCACTGATAACTGGTGCTGTTGCTGGAGCACTGGTTGGCTGCTCCTGTTTCTCCAGCAAATTCTCAGCTCCATTGTTCGCATAGTTTTTGATGAGTATTTTGAATTTTTTCTCTGTGCTATCAACTTGATTGGCACCAAAACGAGGACCACAACTACGCTGTCGCTTTGGTGGCAGAGCGGTGCTGACAGTTGCTTCTCCCCCTCCCATTGTTGTATTCCTTTTGTGGGTGGCAGTGAGGAGTTGGGTAATGGAGCGACCTGCTTGCTTCAGCAAATATGGGCAGGTTGAAGTAGGTGTGGTTAAAACTACTGGCGATTTAAGTGTTGCAGCTGTTGTTGTTGATGGATATTGTTGTTGTGTGCTGCTTATGCTGCTGCGATTGCTGCTCAAAGGCTCCACCATGTACTTCTCCATGTACTCGGTGGCATTGAAGGTGGGCATGGCACGATGTATTCGCGAAATGGTTGTTGTGGGCACCATGGCCGATCTTTGCCGGTATACACTACTTGTAGCGAGACTACGCTCCTTGCGCTGCTGCCGATAGTAGTAGTGACCATGACCATGACCATGATGACCATTCGCCTTGTGCAGCAACTGCTTGCCCTTAACAAACAGATTGAGACCCATATAGGCAGGCGTTGGTGGCACCACCTGACGATACGCCAACTCAAAATTGCCCATATCCGACTTTGGGTCCAAGCGTCGATCAATAACAACTGAAAGGAAATTCCAAAATTTAGTCAGTCACTATGCTTCTTCAAGCAAAACTAGAAAAACATCCACACTAAATAATAGATGTCGTAAAACGGGTTTTTTCATATTTAGTAAGAAGTTTGGGGTTCGATTTCAGCTTGCTTATAATATACTGTATCTATTTTGTTGCAAATTTTATTTATAGCTTAAAAAAGTTTTAGTTTTTAATTTTCCCCTTTTCGTTTGCTGTTTTTACTTACCCTTAACTACATCCTCCAGACATTTGGGACACATGCGAGCTGTAACGCTGGTCGTGGCGCCGAGATCAGGACTCGAATTGATTTCAATGAGCCACGGATAGAAGTTCTCGCATATCATAAAATCTGCACCGAATAGCTCGAATGTATTTGGACGCCTATCCATGTTCTCCTGGGATGCCAACATGGTGCCAACAATGGCCTTACGCATACCAGGATAAATGCGCTCCAGCCACATGTTGGATTTCCCAATTTGACGCAGATACGCTTGAAAGGAGATACAGTCCCACATGTTCTCACTAGGCAATCTCTTGTCCCGCTTTCCATTCGTATACTTTTTTTGTATTGCATAGTTTGTCAGATGCACAGATTCGTGATGATTGCTCAAACTGTACTCCTGTGAGCTGAAGCGCAGATAGCTCTCCCTATAGAACCAAACAACTAGCGGTTGTGTATTTGTTATCAAAAACCATTGTCGAATATCAAATTTTGTTTGGAATACTATAAGGGGTCGTTCTGAAAGTATTGAGTTAGAAAAAGTCAATAACTTATAATGTTTTCTCTTTTTCGAGTTACAAGATTCCGCTTCTTAACAAAGCTCTTATTTCTATAGCAATAACTTTTTTTTAAAAGACCTTTGAAAAAAGGAATTCAAAAACATTAGTCGAAATATTCTAAAGTCTTACAAAGTTCTTTGAAGGCTTAATTTACGTATTTCAGTTATAATTCTAAAACATAAGCTCTAGTCATGTTTATTATATATTTTCTATTGATACTCTTCGCATCCGTCGCTCCTTTCTCTCTGATAATGAATCTGCACTAATTTTAACACTTATTTTAAGGCTAAAAGCTATTGCTCTTAACCTGTTGCATCAGTCAAATTTTATTATTGACTACCAAAACACTTAAAAACAAATTCGGAATCCAACCAAATATTTATATGTATTGCATAGCTTTAACAACGCATATGAGAACATACATATGTATATGTATTTTTATGCTTATGGATTTCTGTACGAGAAGGTGATGTGCGTGCCTGCAGTTTGTGGGTGGTAAACTTTTGATGGGTTACGCCCTACTGCCAAGACATCAAAAGCAACAACAGTAATAGCAACAATGTCAGCGGCCCGATTTCGACCTACTTTTTGTGTGTGTATTTCTCTTATATCGTTTTTGTTCCAGAGCTGGAATATATTTGAAACTATGTTAAGCCTACAAATTGGCAAGTTTAAATTAATACAGATAACACTATGATTAAAAGCCCTGCTGTTATAGAAGTAATGTAAAAGGGATATTATATTGATAACATATTTATAAAATAAACTTGAGTAAATCTTTACCAACATTGAATTTATATAGTCATATGCTGTAGGACTTACTTTGGAAACTTCATTCTTGTAAAAAATGCTCATGCAGTCAAGGTCCATGTATATTGTGTATATTATTTTATTATATTATTGTAAAGAGGATTAGTTTGTAAGGTTGTAGGGGTACAGGTTCTACTAAACCGATTTTGAAATTTTCCTTTACAAATAGAAAGCCACGTTATTTGTGCGTGTCATAGGCTACATATTAATGTGTATACCCTGAACCCATTGAAAATGGGTAAAATGGTTTTGTGCAGAAGTTTGTAACAGGAAAAAGAAAGCATGTCCGACCCCATTAAGTATGTATATTCGAGCCGATATAGCCATGTCCGTCTGTCCGTCAGTATGTATGAATGCGTCGATCTTAGAGACTATAAGAGCTAGAGACTCCAGACTTGGGACATAAGCTCGCCTTATCCCTAGCCAGTACAACTTTGTTTCAAATTTCAACTTTCTCCGTTTCCGACATACACATGGGATTGATAACAATAAAATCTTGATACTGGAAAACTTTGAGATGGCGTTTAAGACATTAAATAAAATAATGTCAATCTCTGAAATTTTTTATTAAAATCGGTTGACAAACACCGGAGATATGCAACATTGAAATTAATTAAAGTATGCAGTATTCGCGTTCTCTCACACACACACATTATTGCAAGCACGCGTAAGGTATAGGGTAAAAAGTATCGTCTAGTCGGGATATTTCGACTAGAGCCTCCTTACTTGTTATATAGTTGCAACTGCAAAATCAATCTGTCTTCGGGTTACTTTTTAAGGTGTAACATTCATCACTTAACTAGTTTTATTTATATAAATTTATAAAAGTTAATATTTGTTGTTTGCTTTAGTAATCAAATCTCTAAGCTGTTTGAATGACATAAACAGGGTATCTAAAACTCATCTTAATTCGTCTTAACTTCCATATCACTTACCTATATATTTTTGAACGACATAGCGACTCTTTGATGCTATCGATGGATTCACAACGCCTAAGATTTTCTTAAGATTATCCATGAGTAAAATGCCTCGACCACGACACTTATTGGCCGGCTTGACAATCCACAAGTTCTGGTAGCCATCCAGGCTGTACTGTGGCCAATGCGTCTTCATCTTTTCGATAAGCGTAATGCAGCTCTTGACCATGTGATCCAGAGTGCGTTGACCATCATGCTGAATGCGTGCATCCTCGTTGACCAGCTGCTGGTGCTGATAGAGGAAAGCATCCCAGTCGTGTTCCCAAATCCTTGGCGGATCCTCGTAGTCAATGTCATTGTGCTGGCAACTATCGATGTAGTCAACCAGACGCTTGTAGGCAAAGTCTATTGAGGAATAGGGTATCTTGCCGCTGGGCGAGAAGACGGCATCGCCACCCTGTTTGTGGTACTTGCACAGCATGGCTCGCAAATAGGCCACACAGGCCGTCAGCTTAAAGTTGTCCACAAATTCGCCTAGTTCCTCGGGACTCCAGACGTTGTAACAACGGGGAAAATACATCTCGGCCATGCCCTCCTCGAAGAACCAATGGAAATCGCGCAACTGACTGCACAAACCCTCCTTGGAGGTAAAGGGTGCCCTGTGAAACTTATTGATTGTCATGCCCGGATTCTTGGCCTGATCAATATAATCACATTTCTCCTTGCGATTCGTCCACAAGAAGTCCACAGGCATATGCTCTAAAAATCTAGACATAATATTCCTTTCGCACTTCAGGACATATTGTCGTCGAGTTTCGCCTGCTTTGCGTTTGGGTAAACGTTGCGTCAGATCCTCATAAGTCATTTGACCCAGGGGCAGCACCTTGCGATGCATATCCAATTTCTCTACCCAGCCCCGAGCAAGGAGTGCATTACGCACCGAATGAAAACATCCGCGTATCGTAAAGATTTTATTCTGTTTGGCCGCATCCTGTGCCTTCCGTCTCAACTCATTCATGCGTTCCGTTGTGATCCAAGCGCGACGTGCCACATAATTATTGGGAGCACCTTGTGGCACTCTTACGGGACAGTTCTCCTTGTTGTCAGCTGGCTTTGGTATCGGTGCGGGAGTTAACTGTATGCTGCGCACACTGCTCAGTGGTTCAATGATTGTTGGTTGAGTTTGTTCTATTGTACTTGTTATTGGAGTTCTTGTTTTACACAATGTGGCACTAAAGCATTTTTGTTGCTGCTGCTGCTGTTGCTGTTCCTTGAGCTGTGGCAGTTGCTGCTCCTGCTTGGTACCAGCTTGTGGCTCACTACTTGGACGCGTCGGTTTCTGGAGCAGCTCGTGCATATTTCTTTCTATCCGATCACAAATTTGCAACGGTTTCGCCACTCCGAAGCTCACTGACTGACTGACTAACTAACTAACTCAACTGCTTTACTGACTGACTGGGCCACTAGGTTGTAGGTTGTATATGTTTGTATGTGTGTGACTGTTAATTTTGACTACGGGCGTGCCCCCCATATGGGGGGGCTGCTTGGCAACCATTGAGCCAGTTAAGTTCATAACTTCAGTTTCGGCTCTAAACGACTCTATTAATAGCTACAAGCTTGGCGTCGTCTCTCGCATTCAACGGGAGTCGGAGTCGCCACATAGCAAACGAAATTTATATTGGGCTAGGTCGAATTTTGGTTAAGTTATATTCCATCATGGTATAAGTAAAAATTTATTTTACTATGTATTAAATACATAAATAAAGTAAATATAATATTAACTTTGTAAATTAAAGATATTTTGTAGAAAAAATTCTATAAATAAATAAGTAATATGCGGAAAATACATTCATTATTATTTTTATTGTGAAAAACCAACTAATCTTAAATCTTAAACTTAGTAGATTTGTATATTTTTTTAATAATTCTCTTAAACAGAGTATTCTTAATGGAGTTTAAAATAGGCAAATTTATGACACGAAAAGAACAAATTAATGATAAGATGAAAATTAAAAATATACGATAAGTAATAAGTACAAAATTGGATGTTATCAGTAGAGTATTGCTTAAAAATTACTTAATCATTACTTCAAAGAAAATTTTAATCTTGGCTTCATAGAGTTCCTCATAAAAGAACTCAAAAGGATAAGAAACAAAATAAAAATAATAATATTTGTATATATTTAATGCCTAAAAGTGTATTGTTTTGTTTTGTTTATTTTTTTTAGAGCCACATTGAAAATGTGAATCTTTTTTTAGTGTCCTGACTTTTTTTGCGCAATACTTGTGCTCGTCAGATGTTGAGTATTGTTGTTGGTTATTTATTGTTAGTATTGGTGCTAGTGTTGTCGTCAGAGTCGTCGCTTTCGTTGGCGTTGGCGTTGGTGACGACGTCAACGCAACGCCGTTGCTGCCGTCAGACGTCGGCTCATATGAATGTTTGAATGTTTGCTGGAGCGTGTGAGAGCCACGTACCGGAAATGGCAACATCAATGTAGCCACGGAATTGTCTAGGCTGTTCGTTGTTTGTTGTAGGGTTTACTTGTCTGCTTGTGCAATTTGTACAATCGCGCTTGGCAGCCTTTTCAATTATTTGTAAAATAATCAAGTTAACTGTTACCGCAAAGAAGTCGATGGGGTTGTCAGGCAGCGATTGGTTGGGGTATGGTGAACACCCGGATACCATCCCATGGCTATGTCTTTTAATGTTGTTTGTAGTATTTGGTTCAAGGACGTCTCTGCGGCAAACTTAACTCTGCGGCGGTTTCTACACGAGTTGCGACTTTTACAATGACAGCTGGGTCGTTGGTTGTTGTGTGGGTGGTGCCATCAAATCCACACGGCAACACCTACATACGTCATGATGGCTCAACCTTTGCGTGCTACTTTGCAAAGTTTCTGCTATTTCTTTTTTTTTTTTAGCAAATCTTTGCATGAGTCTATTTTGTTTATATTGTCTTAAACAAATTGCTTGGTATTTATATAAAGGAAGATACTTGTTTCTTCTTTTTGTTGTTATAAGTGGAACGGTAATTAATTTCGTTACAATCGCTGAGGTAATAAAATCAGCTTAAAAATAGTTTCAACTGTAGCTGTATATGACCTGGGCTATAAGATAGGAGGCACAGTTACAGGCGAAGTTTGTTTAAAAGTTCTGTTGGATTGGGGTCAGGGGTGTTTTTCAGTTTAGCGGCGAAAGCTATTGAGATGAAAGTGATATGGATATGGATTACCATAGCACACTTAATTGAATGACCTAAAAGCTAACTACTTTTAATTGCTGAAATGTTTATTGAGATTATTGCAACAATTATTTAAAAGTCCCAAATATAAAGAACCTTAAAAATTAGGTTTTTTGGTTTTAGTTTTTTAAAAAAATGGTTTTTTGTTTGATGAGAAAGTCCCTGAAATTTGCTATCATCTTTTCAAATATATACATAAGACTCATTATATATACAAATTAGCATTTAAAAATGCATATCTCGAAGTGTTGGATATAGAAATGGGCTTTCTACATATTCTGAGCTTACAAATATTTTTTTATACCCTGATCCTATTAAAAATGGGAAAAAAGGGTATAATGAAGTTGTGCAAAAGTATGTAACAGGCAGAAGGAAGCATCTCCGACCCCATAAAGTATATATATTCTTTATCAGCATCAACAGTCGAGTCGATATAGCCATGTCCGTCTGTCCGTCTGTCCGTCTGTATGTATGAACGCGTCGATCTCAGAGACTATAAGAGCTAGAGACTCCAGATTTGAAACTTAAGCTTGCCTAATCCCTAGGCGGTACAAGTTTGTTTTCGATATTCGGTAACTCATTCCGTTTCCGATATACACATGGGATCGATAACAATGAAATCTTGAATTTGAATAAATTTTAGATGGCATTTGAATTATTAATCAAAACAATAACAATCTGTGAAATTTAAAAAAATCGGTTCAGAAACACTTGAGATATGGGACATTGAAGTTGTGTATGCAGTATGCAGTATGGTCGTACACACACGCACACATACTTGCAAGCACTGACTGTACGCGTAAAGTATAGGGATCAGGGTATCGTCTAGTCTGGATTTCTCGACTAGAGCTCTCTTACTTGTTAAATATTAGAATATTGTTTTTTAAGATAGAAACTAAGCATTGGTTGTAGTTCTTGATTTAATTAATTTAATTTAATTATATTTAACTATAGTTTGGGGTATGCATAAGAAAATAAAATCGCATAAAATAAAAATAACAATTTTCATATAATACGGAATTCAGACTGATAAAACTTTTCAAATCCGCTCCTGTGCGTTCCTGGCAAAACCTACGCACAATGCATTGAACTCAAAGCACTTTGACAAACGCAAGAGTTAATGTAGAGCTTTTGTTTGAGCAACAAAGCACTGCAGCTTTTCTCCAACGTGGAACATTTTGGTGGAGAACATCGTGAGTGAGAGAGAGAGAGAGCGAGTGAAAGCCCATGAAGATGTTCGGCCAGCTCGAACGAAATTAACCGAAGACCGATTATCCATCTATGAACGAAGTGTTTGCCAAACGACAAACGACGCATTGTTTGCGACGATGCAACAAATATAAAATCCGAAGCGCTTGGAAAATGTGAAAACATTCATAACGGAAAACTCCTGACGTGTGGACGTGTTCGTCGTGCTCTTTGTCTTTTCGTCACGTCTTTCGCTGCTTGTTTTGTGTATTATTTCTGCGAGTGCGTCTCGTTCTTGTCGCTGCTCATTAGCTTCTTACTATATACTTACTTATCTATCTATCAACCGACAACAACCAAAAATAAAACGAAAATTATAACAACAATTTTCATTCATCTAATTGCGATTTATTTTGCCGCGTTTTGTCTCTGCATTGTGAGCAACCTTGATTTTTCGCGCTGGAAACAAACAACTTGTCTAATTTACAAGTGCAATAAAACAAATGAATATTTTGCAACCGCTATTTGCAATGTGACTTTTAAAGTGTGAACTGTCTCGCTAGTTGTACTTTTTTGTGTTGCCAAGAATATATAAATACAAACCTCAAATCAGTTGCCATATCATCGTTGAATCTTTGATCAGCGCTACTTACAACATATAATTTAAGAAAAACAATCAAAGTGGGTCTACAAGTCGATTTTGCATTACTGCAAAGGACGAGCAGCTGTTGCAACCATAACGAAATGGGCACTATTGGTGAGTTCCTAATTCAAAGTGATTGAAATTACTTCCATAAAAGCCATGGGCATTAAAAAAGTATTTTTGGCTTATGCCTTAATCCGATTTCTTTTGCCGATGAATCTGTTTGTCTTTGTCCATTTGAATCTGTCATGAGTAAGACAGTAAATATCGAAACTTCAGATAAATTTTAACTGCAGTTAAAGAACTTGATTTCAGATGTACATACTAATAAATTTGTTAAAACTCAGATACTAAATATTTTTCCATGTTTGTAGCTTGTAGAGAAAATAAAAATATAAATTAATAATCTTAGTTTCTCTTATATTTTTGATTTGCCTAATGTTATGCTTATTATGTAAAATAAGAAAAAATATATTAATTATCTTATCATAAAAAAAAAACAATAAATAAACATATATTGTGTTTTTTGTCCCTGAAATTGACAAATAAATTGCATGGACTGTTGAGCAGCTCAAATCGTTTGAAAATATATATTACACTTAATTGCATTGGAAAGTATTATGCAGTATGGTATATCGGGAATTACACTTCGAGGAATTGTAAAATTATAGGAGCCTTTGAACTCATATCTATGTTATGCACCCATAATTGAAGAAGCGGGAATTTGGGAATTACGTTGAACCCTTGAACTCTTGTTGATATTCATTTCATTTTCCGTTTGATTATTACATCTTATATAAATATATGGCATGCACTTTATACACGCTCGCATTATTGAAATTCTAGGAATTTCACTTTGAACTTTTGTTGATATCTATTTTCAATTGAGCTTATTGTTATGTACTCCTTCCGTTGCACAACTTGACATTCAATCTGATTATATTAAGAGTTGTAGACACCAATATATATTTATATAAATAAACCCACATTGAACTAGCTTACACAAATGTTATACGCCTAATGACAATCAACAAAAGATTTGAGATTTGTTTTTTTATTTTCATATAATGTTACATGAGTGTGTGCTTTCTGAGGAGTATATCCTGTGTGTGTGTGTGTGTATGCTTGCTTTTCAATTATCCTAGCTAAAAATAAACCAAAGCAAGCACAGCAACAATAACCGTAAATTTGTGCTTTTCAACACCCGAGCACAACAAGGAAAAAAATGAGAGAGTCAAACGACGTCATTATGATAAACACGGTCTTTAGGGTTGCCGCTGTCCTTCCGCTCGTACATCCGTTCGTGCCAGAGTCTCGCGTTAATTCGGAATGAATTCTGTTGATCCAAATATATGTAGAATAAATAACATAGCGGTGAAAAGTGTAAAGCTGCCATATCGGTCCCTAAGTCATAAACGAATGACGCACGAGTTGCCACTGATTTTCCATGCCATGGTTATAAGTATGTATATATATCATATATGCATTGTGGATTATGTGTGATTGGGTTTTGTTCCACGTGTGGGTTTTATCCTTGAACGGCAGTGTCCTTTAAAAAGAGACACACCTAACCTCACCTCAGCACACCTCAGAGCTCAGCACCATTCCTTGTTCTGTTGGTACAAATGCGCTTTGATTGCCTGTCAGCCAGGCACAAACTGTGGCTAGAGAGTGCCCACTTGCCACAATGGGTTCGTTGTTCCTTACAAGTGTCTCAGTAGGGAGATAGAGAGGGATTTTTCATCTGAATCTTGCTATTTTGTATGCCATTTGTTGTGCGAGTCTGCCTCTGTCTCTTTATATGTTCGAGTGTGTGTGTGTGTGTGTGTGTGTGTGTGTGTGTGGGTGTGTATTTGATCCTATTAGTAACACTTGATATGCTGCTCAATGTTGTTGACTGTTTGCCTCGTTGCCTCTTTGCCTGTTTGCCATGTTGTGTATGCCATCCTCCTACACACAAAATAATTTATCTCGTTGGCGTCAGCTAAAAGTTCAGAGTTGAACGTGACCAACGATAAATTGAATGCCACATTTGTCTTTAAGACAAGCGCTGTGCACTACGAATTTTGCATTAAATTACTTTAGGTGCAGCTGACAGGCAACACAAATGATCAACCAAATTCAATTAACTTATGTGCACAGAGAGAAAAATAACTGCATAATTTAGTCAGTTTTTTCAGACTTAGCTTTCTTTCAATTCACAAATAATTTGTTAAAATAAGTGTATTTCATAAACAAAAAGTCAAAAAAAAAGATCGAGGCTAGAAACTTCCGAAATATTTTAGAAAGTTCAGTTCGGTTCGATTAACGTTCTTTACGTTGTATGTTTGGGTTTAAAAGCCGATAGCCTTAAAATACTATCAAAAACTAATTTCGGCATCGATGCTGGGATCTCATTAAAAAGCTGATAATAGTTTAACTTTTAAAAATATATAAACACTGATTATTCTTAAAAAGAACAATCAAGCTTATGTAGTACAGTGTAATTCTGTGCGTGACATCTGCTCAAAGTTCACCACTAAATTGAACTAAATTTAATCCCAATATTCATCAGAATTTTGACAAGCAGATAAAAGATATGTACTATGTATGGGGTCAGGTCTCCGTTGACTTGTGTACACACTCAGCACAATATGAAATACATATATGCGACATATGCGGAGTGGGAAAACTTAAGAGCTTTTAATACAACGTCAAATGTGAGTTGTAGACAATGGGAACGGTTTCTGGATATTATCCAGCTAATGGCCAAGTTAATGACTTTGTTAAGTCGTTAGGAAATATATATATTTATAAGGACAATGACAACGCCGAAACTATTTAGCTTTATTTGCTCAACTGCAATAAACAATGCAGTAAACGGTTACACATTTTTAATTAAAGTAGAGTATGTGTATCTAAACTCTGGCCACATACTTTAAGTTATCAATTTTGTCATGTGGACATTTGAGTTTAACTATGGGACAGGTGGGTCTAGGCTTTAAGCATTTGCAGTATACAAAAATTTTCAAAATTAATTCATGAAATTCCTCATCATCGCTATGGGTCTTAACGAGTTCACGATAATCTTCAACACTCTCCAGACTGATGGGATCTAGTTGATGCATAAAGCACTTCATTTTTAGTATAGCCGAATAGAGATAGTTGAATATATCGGTGACCATTTGTTTGTGGCACTCAATGCTGCGATGATACTTATCACCCAATATAAAGGGTGTCTCCACTTTTCTATCCAATTGATTGTAAACCTCATAGAATTGCTTACATTCAATATTAAGTTCCAAAACTGCATGCTTCATGCAATTGCTGAAATCAAAGCAAAGCAAAATATTTTCAAAAAGTTCGTTTTGTACAATCAAAAACTGTTGCATACTTGGAACCACGCAACACTTCCAATTTCTCCTCGTACTCATTGATAATCGCCTCCTCAGCAGATAGTGTATAGACCTCGGGATATCGACAACCTGGCGTCGAGCTAATCAGTATTAAATACCTTTGGGTTAGCAACCATAAACGTTCAATGATTATTTTTTGTGTCTCCAATTCACACTTATAGAACTCGTAATATTTGCAAAATCGTTTCTCCAAATCCACCAATAGACCCAAAATTTCTTCCTCTTTTTCATAATGTTCCTTGAGCTGTGCCGTCAAATGTGCTTCGTCGTCCTTCGACATTGTCTTTTGGTTGATTTTTCCTTTTCTGCCTGTTTTCGTGTGACTATTTTAAACGTTACTAATTTTGTTGTCAATGTTGACTATGGTGACAAATGAAAAAAAGTACAAAAATAGCAAAGCCTTTTACATTCATTATTCAGATTGAACTGTAATCAAAGAAAGACATGCAATCAACGAACCAGCCATAAATGTATTCGGAATCGATTAATATTAAAACGAATCATTTCGTATTCGACATTGATGGTAATTTAATTTGTGGCCAGCAATAAATTTAGTTACAAGAACAAAGAGAAACAGAAACAGCAATGAAAGAATACCTAAACCCACGCTCAACCCAAATAATGTTGTGCTATCTGCATTGTATACTTCTTTTTTTTATTTATTTATAATACACATTGATTAATACATGTTCAAGTCACCTGTAATAAGTTACTTACTAATAAATAACGATGGGTGACAATAAATTAAATAATGTTTTTATCTTACAACCACTTTTTGGTTACACAAAAGCTAATTACAATACACATAAAACGATTTAAAATAGATTTGTCGATTACAATTAATATATCACTAATACGTCATGTTGTACAGCCAGCCAACATGTGATGGTTGATTTTCTCATGGCGCACATAAATCGCTCACAAATTGTTGCATATGAATATGTTTGGGAGCCAAAAGTCAGCCGAGCAGTGAATCGATCTTCTGATTGATTTCATTAAAATACAATATATATATTCTGTGCATTGCAAAACCAAAAACGTAATTGAAAATTAGCCAATTTTCTGTTGTATTGGCCACTTCGCTACTTTGCCACTTTGCCACTTTGCCACCCAGCTTGCCCGGATAAAATACAAAATATTTTTGAAATGCGTTAAAAAATGTTTGGCAATGGGCAGTTCGAGAGAGCGAGAAAGAGAAAGATGCGCATTAATGAAGTGCGAAGCTAATTGCCGCCTTCGAAAATTTCAACACAAGACAGTGTATATAAATAGGCATCAACATATGGCAACGTTAAGCTATGGTATATCTGAACTTGCACCCGCTTCAGCTAAAAATATATTTTCAAATATTTTTCAATATTAAACACAAATAAACAAATGAATTTTTATGCGAGCTTAAGTAAATAAATTGTAAATATTCCACAAAAAATGCGACGAAAATGTGTGCAAGAATATTGAAGATGTTATACCCTAGAAATAAAATGATTTGAGACTGAACATAATTAATTCATTAGGTAAATGTTTCGAAGTTTTCCAAGGTAACGCTGTAAGGAACTGTATATATTTTCAAAGAAAGGATTAAACTCTTAGTTGTAGATCCTGACAATAACTTTACTTACATACTTTTATTTGCGTTTGCTTAAATTTAATTTCAATAAGATTTTTCGATTTATCTGGAAATTGAAACTTATGAATAATGAAAATGAAATGCAAAAGCGACGCACATTTTGCACACATTTTCCAATTCAATTATTGTTGATATACATATTTTAATTGGCATTGCGTTGCGAACAAGCGGCGTATGCGCAATGTCTTCTTCGCTGTAATGAAATTGGTCTCTTGTTGCCAAGATGTTTTTTTTTTTTTATCATCAGCGTCAGCTAATGGCCCAATCTGTCTGTCCTATCGTCTACAAGTCCATTTGCTGTAAGTTGCCTTTTGATTGTGCGCCTTTCAGCGCGTATTTTATTCAATTAATTCGTTGAGTTATGGCAAATTGTATTCATGTTGCTGGTCGAGTTATGGGTGCGTTCTTTCAGTTCTATTCAGTGCAACGAACCTATTCACTCATTCAACATTCATTTTGCAGTCGATTGCATTTTCAAAGTGCTCGTCTTTGTCAATTGTAGTTGATTTGGTGATGCTAAAGCCCTTTTATTGTAGATTTCTTAAATGTAGATTTTTTACTTGAGAACGATTTGCTTCTTACTTGAACGATTTGCATTGAGTAAGTTGCTAATTGAAAAACTTGTTAAAACTATTTACGGTTCACACTTTTCAATTAAAACTAGAGTATGGTAATAGAAAAGTTAAGTTCCTTTTCAATCGCAAATATTAGATAAGATATTTTTAAGGCTAAAAATTAATTTAATAGGGGTTATTTACTTACATTAATATAAAAACTATTTATTTCAAAGCTTAAAATTTATATTTTTGATTCATTAATATTTTAATCTTTAGCTCTGTGTTTTAAGTTAGTTTGAATAATTTTTGTTTTTTTTTCTTTAGTTTTGTCTTACAATTTAAGGCAGTATTAAATTGTATTCTCTATTGTTCGCTTAAGACTTTTATTAAAAATTCAAAGAATTATTGATGCATGTTTTCTATTCTTATGATGCAGCTTTTCCCTTGTCGAATGCATAATATATATATATATATATATATGTATAACTGATAGATATGCATAATATATGCAAGTATTAAAAGTAAACTTGATAAGATATTTTATTCACTTTTAAGTACATCGTAAAATGATAAACCACTGGGCAAACGCTTCATCCACATTCTATATGAGTTTTATTGCTATTTTTCATTCGTTGTTTGAAAATGTCAAAGAACAACATCTTGGCTCAGCCGTAAAAACCTAATTTATGCTAATTTGTTTTTTGATGCGCCACGTTTAAGTTAATGGAAATGAGCGCACGAATCGCACAAAGTATATTTATTTGATCTGAGATTTTAATGGGCTGCCATAAAAATACGGTTTTCGAGTGTGCAGCAGAAACAAAAAAAAAAAACAACTCAATATTGCGTATACGCCGCGTTAAACAAAACAAATTGCACAACTTAAACTAAATAATAATATTACAATCGTGTAGCGAGCGAAGAAAAAACAATTACACAAATAATATTTATTGTTTTTAATACATTGTTTGTTATGCATTTTAAAAGTGAACATTATTTTGACGAATGTTACCAATAGTTTTTCTTCATAATTTTCTATATACTTTATTTTTGCTTTCGATCTTGTTTTTGATTTTTTCGCTTTCTACGCGTTGAGCCGTAGCACAAGGTCGCCGTCGCCTGTCGCCACGAGAAATATTATGGCTAACCAAAAGATAAAATATATAAGTATGGGCGACAGAATCACCACCATCAGCAATAACAGCAATAACAACAACAACATCAAGAACAACAAGACGAATCACATATTGTGCAGGTTCTTTCGTGTAGCATTTTGGCCAACTGTTTGTCTGGCAGCCGGTTGGCTGCCGTCTGTCGTTCTTGTGCGTTGTGACGCGCTTTTTGCCATTGACACGCAATAAAAATATGTACTTAAATATTGTAAAAATTAAACATTTTTAATATGCACATAGTTTCTGTATTCATTTTCATATATACATATTTTTTTTGTTGAATTTCGGGTCTCTTGGGGTTAAGTTTTCGTTTTTGTTTCGGTTTCTTGATGGGCCTATTTATTAATTGTTTGTTGTGGAGACAAGGCAATTGCTGACGACTAGACAAATCAGGGACACACTTATCTGTCGCAGCCAGTTTTAGTTAGACTTAATCAAGTTTCATTTGTTTAATATTAAAAAATTGCTAAATTTATTACAACACTTAATTATTGTAAGCAGTTTTAGTTGTTTAAATCATGCTGCATTTGTTATAACAATTTATTTGAATTGCGTTTCATTTTTTATTCATTTTGGTAATACAAGTTAAAGCCATTTAAAGTCAAACATTAAATACTTGTTATAGCCTGATTGAAAAGTGTTATGCCATAAATAATTTATTGTATACTTATATATATGTTTTGCCATAAATAATATATATATTATGGCATAACATATATATAATATGATAAAAAAAATTATTCTTTTAAAACTAAACGACGCATTTTGTTTTGAGGACTATATCCTGAGTTGTAGTAAATCTTAAAACATGTTTTTGCTTGATCGCCAAATAGATGTTAATTTAAATATTTAAAATCAACAATTCTAAGACTGAGTCGTCGGCATCTTTGATGGATTTAAGTCAAGATCGGATTACAGTATCACATCAACTGATCCATCATCTGCGGCAGCTGTTTGTCGCTCATTTCACCTGTTAACTGAGGTTTTGTCTTTGAAAAATCTGGTAGTATTTGAGTATTTGTGTTATTGGAACGTTTATTTCTTTTATGTTATTTTCGGTTTCATGTGAAAAAGTCAATTTGTGTGGGTGGTTTAGCGGCGTTGTAGTTTGTTGCAGCGATGTTCTGTTCTGTTCTGTTCTGTTTTGGTTTCTCCTTGTACTCCTGTCCAACCCTATTCCATGTCCGAGCATTTCTTTTATTTTATTTTAATTTGCTGATATATATATTTATACATACTACTATACATTTAGCTTTTCTTTTTATATGTAGTATTTAATAAATTATTATTTTCGCTCATCAGGCAGAAAAACACATAACATAGGACGTAAATGAATATATGTAAAGTCTTCGGGGAACAAAAAAAAAAAAAGAGAAAAATGTATATTCAATAATCATATTTTATAAATACTGAATGTTCCACGTAGCTTCTGATTTTTGATTGAACATTATTGGAATAATTTATGTACCTGAAATGAAAGAAAATTCGTACAAAATCCAAAAATATATTTTGATTTCATTTCGCTGTCGTTGTCGTTTTGGAATATTACTGAGGAATAAATACTAAATGAAAAAGCTATAAAGGCGACTCAAACAAGCCAAAAATAACTAGAAATTATAAGCAGCGAACATTAACAATCAATTGTTAATGGTTATATGCATTGCCGTCTTAATTGAAATGGCTCAAAGTAATCACTCAATAATTGTTTTTGCTCTTCGTTCAAGAGTCATAAAACAAACAAAAAACTTGCTTTAACCGGTGCAATAGCCGTCCAAGAACTTTGTCGGTTTCTATTATGATTTTTTTGGCTAAATATTTGTGTTTTATTTTTATTTCTTATTTTCTCTTCCCTATACTAAATGCACGTGATGTGTTAAACCAATTGAGTATTATGGCATTCTCTTGAATTGTTATTGATTTTGTCTTGCTTTTCCCAGAGATTTGTATTTTTTTTTTGTTTTTCACTTTTTTGAATCTGTTTACTGAATTGACAATTTGTATATTTGTTTTTGTTTGTCTTTTTGTTTTTTGTCTCTGTCTGTTTTTTATTACCGTTTCTTCAATTATTTGTATTCCATTGCTGCTGCTCGCTGAATAAAAGCAGTTTGTTTAGGTTATCTACAAACAATAATAGAAAACAGTGATCGAACAGAAAATATATTCTATATAGTTCCAACATACTCAGTATTTAATATTACAATAAGTATTAATTGGTATTTTTTCGGAATATAACATAAATTCAATTCATTGAAGACAAAAAAGATTTTGACGAATATGTAGGAAAAACTTTTCATACCTTCGTTAATATTAAATTCTATTTTATTTATATTATTAAAAAATAATAAAATTGCTGAAATTAAGTAAGAATTATATAACTTCAAATTTTAAATAAATATTAAAATTTAAATAACGCATACTTTAAATCCCACACGAATTTCAGTTTTTGAAAATTGCTGCCTCTTATACAACTTTAACATATTTTAACCAATTTTTAATACCCTTCTCTTTTAATCATCTTACGCCCCATCGAAAACAAAAAAGGATTTTATCAATAATATATAATCCATAATGTGCAGGGTACCTAAGTATTTTAATCGCTTTCGAAGTAGGTCACAGACTACATATGTTTTTTATACGTTTCCAGATATCCGCCTAAGACTTTTAATTAGGTGTGCAAGAAATATTAAGCATCCTGTTTTAGTATTCCCATAAACTACGCATATCAATCGAATTTCGCATTGCTTAATCTCATCTAATGACTTCCTTTTCCTTGTTAGCATTGAGCATTAAGGAAATGATCAGTTCACTCAACAACAAAAACAGCAATTCAACAGTTGACGTCAAAACCCCATCACCAGCACCACCCACACCACCCACATTCCATCAGTTAGGAGGAATTACAATCATAATATTATTATAAGCAATTACTTACAATTATTTACGAGAAGCATTTTCGCAATGATGCATGCTGAGTGTTCCGAGAAAATGAGAAGATAAAATAACCAAAGATATTAAACAGTGCAGAAACCTAAAAGCACACAACAATTGTTTCAACAGTTTCGTGCTGTTTGTATTTATTTATTTAATCCTCAAACACTTACTATTCGTATGTATATAGTAGGTGCTTATTTTTTCTCTTTTTGAGCTGACCCTCAAAGTGGTTGCTTACAAAGTGTTTCCCACGCAAACGATAGTCGCTAAAATTATGCGTACAATGACTTTGCCACCAATCTGTCAGACCCTTAAAAATTTAAAATATTATTTATTATAATCGCTTGGCGTGTAACACATTTGTAAGTATCGTGAATTTGATTAATTGATATTGTCCCTTGGTTCTTACGTCGGCGCTTGCCTTGACCTTACCTTGAAAATCGACAGAAACATTTTACTTTTACAACAATTTTTCAGTTGAGATTTGTTTTCTCGCTGCGCGTAATTAAAAAAAGATGTTTACAGAAGACTACTTTTATGAACTTATTTACGAACATTAAATATATTATTAAGGCGGAACTATTTAAATAAATTATGGAAAATAAAGAGCTGCGTGGGCGTCGCTATGTACGTGTACATGTTCATAAACTGACAGCGCTCAGTGTGCGCAAGTTTTTTTTCGTATTCTCTTTTTTCACACGTTCCGTGTGGCTCATTAGCAGTGACATGCACTTCACACCAGGGCCGCTGTCAGTTTGTTGAAAGAGAGAGAGAGAGAGAGAGAAAGACTGGCTTGAAAACTAAACTAGACACCTTTAATATCCTTCCAGTGTGCTTTCTCCTATCGCCTTTCTCTCTTCTTGTGCAAGTCATTTGCGCAGTTTCCGAGAGCAGCTGCTTTGGCTGTCTGTTTGTCCGTTTTGCTCAACACATTTAAAGTGCTACAATATATCAATATTTGGTTTTTTTTTATCTTATGGCATGGCCACCGTACACGCCTCCTTTTTATTTGTCTAAAAATAGCTTGGACCAACAGCAGAGAAATCGCAAAATTAATCGCATTTTATAAATATTTTCACTCACAAGCAAAAAGAAAATCAATTAGATATATGTATATATAATAATTCTATATGTTTTCTTTTCTTTCTCTTTGTTGTTGTCGGTATAAAAAACGGCTACACACTCAAATTATCACGACGCACACAAAAAACATATACATTTAAGAAAATAATATGGCTACAAACTGTGTCTTTTTTTCATTATATTGTATATTATAGTAATATTGTTTTATTTTAACTTTTTGGTTTGTTTGTGAGTATTTATTTATTTTGTTTTTTGTTTAATATTTATATTTTTCTTTTTACTTGCTCTTGTTGTGGGCGCAACGGAAATTTCGTTTTACACTCTCTCTTTATATATATTTCATTTTATTATATTGTTGTTTTTACTAAGCGCAAATGCGCAAAAGGAAGACTTTGTTGTTAAACTAAACTATATAACTTAGTGTGCACTGAACATATAATTTGGAACATTATTTCCGTTGACCACTTAAAAACTTTTACGATATGTTTTTTAATATAGCTTTTACAGCTAGGAAATTTTTGTTTAAGGTTACCAAGAATAATTATTGTTGGTTGTAAAGAAGAAGCAAGTTGAGTGGAAGTAAAATTTAAAAAATTAGCTGCTAAAATTGTAATCACTTCCAAAATAACACATAAAAAACACACAAAGAATCGCGTTGGGAAGAACTTTTGACCCAATTCCTGAAAATATAAACAATTAAAATGTAAAAACTATATACAAAAAATTAAAAACACTTTCAAATATAACAAGAGCACCACTCGGGTGAATCCTCCAAACAAATATAAGTTTTATGGCTTAAAAGAAGATCTAGGCAAATTATGATCAAATCAATGTTTAATGGGCCACATCAAAGATAACATAACATTGGTTTGGCTACATTTTCAAAAGCGGATCTGATTGCCCCATAAAGTCAAATCAATTGTAGCAATTTCATGTTGAGCACACGACCCAATACATGTATCATTTACACACACATATATATATAGACTGTATCGTATAGTGGGAATGGGAGGCCAATATCGTAGACAGCACGGCCGATTCTAGTTTAATACGTGCTCTCGGACTTGGCCAATTTATCATCGTAATCACCCCGTATCCCCACCCCTCAGATCTTTGGCCAATCATGATCGCATATATATATATATTATGTTGATATATATATATATATATGCGTGCTCATAGGTATTATTTATACGATAATCAAAACTACAACGCGTTGGGAAGACGCCCGAACGGCTGCCTCATCTATACGCAGCACACACACACACACATACACATATGTCTGTATCTCTCTCTATGTGTGTGAGTGTGCGTTTTGTGTATGTAGCACGCCGACCGACAACGACTTGCCGATTGACGTCAGCAATGCCCCCAAAGTCACAAACTGTGGCGGGCGGGTTGCCAAGCAGGCAAGGCGAGGACCGAAAAACGAACCGTACCATGTCAGCATCAATGGGTGGCGGGAAGCTGGGTGGTGGTTGGACGTTGCTGGTCCGGAGCGCAGTCATTTTGGCAGTCAGTCATACAATGTGATGCTGCGCCACCTTCCCTACATTTGCGCTTTTTGTTTATTTTTTTTTTCACTTACAAAATGGATTAACACAACTTAATGTTGGAGTTTGTAACAGTTCAAAATAAACGAGAAATTTGTTTGCAACTAGGAAAAGCTTAAATTCAATTAACATTTAATGTGACTTATCTTTTAATAACTGGGATAATCTATTCATGAATTTGTAGCATTTTACAAGTAAAAACTAAGTAAGAACATCATAATTCATTAAACCAGTGATAGTTGTAGAGAACACCCAAAATTGTGCTGAACAATTTTTTACAGCTTAAAACAGATATCTGTGAAAATAATGTTCAAATACTTTGAAATTTTTAAACGTACAAAAAGAGTACCAAATATTCGGCACAAGTAAAAGTTTTTTTTTTTACTGTATATTTTTTGTTTTGCATTTGCTGTCGCAAGAATTTCTGATGCGTTTGTGCAGGTCGATCTCCTGACGCCATTGTCGCTATTGTTGTAACTGTTGTTATTGCTTTTATTGTACTCGACAATTGGAGCAAACTGTCTGTCAGTCCGTCTATCTGTCCTGTTTGTTCCACTGTTTGAAAAGATTTTCAGACCATTTTATAAGGAAATTCTGTTTGTTTAATTTGAACTGCTGGAAATGAATTGCGCCTGTTGACCTTTTTGACGGCATCTATTTTTGGCAATGCAAATTGTGTGTGTTTGTATGTTACGAACATATATATATTAATGTGTTAGTCTGGAAGGGAAGGAATAAGTGACATCTTGATTTATGAGCAGAAGCCGTGTCTGCTGACTTTTGTATCTCTGTTGATGGTCCGTAATGGTTCATAATTAGTTTCGAGCTGTCGAGCTATTGTTTTATTTTTAAGTGGCTCGCGCTTTGTTTATTAGGGAGTTGTTTTTTTTTTTTGTTGTACTGGCCCCTGGCCTCGAGCCAATCAAATCTGGAACGGAAACAGAAATGCGAATAGAACATAGAACAGCAATATCTCAATATGCTTCGTGTTGCTGTTGTCCCCATGCTGAGAGAGATAGGTTAATGGGCTCAAGTTTTTCATGCAGATTGACCATCCCATTGGGAGTGACGCAAGTGGCATTTGGCACGTCATTATTATGATTGATCTAATGGCTAATTGAAACTTTTCTTATATGTATATTGCTTAAGTGGCTGTTTTTCGTTTGAATTTAGTTTGTCTTATAAAACAATTGATGGCATATATTAAGGATATCATAAATATACAGATATCATCATTAAAGAAAGACACAAAATATATCATAAATATTTATATGTTCAGCACAAACTTCTAGAAAATAAAAATGAAATTGAATTAACTAGTAATTTTCATAGTCAGTTTTACTTATAAAAATTTTAGAAAACCTTTTAAAAAAACTTCCATATTTGTTGATTGTATTTTGAGTCAATAAATTAAAAAAAAACTATTTTTAAACAGTAAAAAAAAATAGTTTTAAAATTAAATAGAAATAATAATTAATTTTACATTCATAACTTAAAAAGATTGCAAGATTCGGGAACATAAAATAAAAAACACCCTCAAACTCGAATTTTTAATTACTAGTACCTTAGTAGGAGCAAAAATAGTTAAGAAAGAAGAAATACAAAATCTATGAACCTTAATATCGGGTAAATCATAACTGATTTACAAAATAATATGCTTAGGCTTATACCAACTAAGTTGTCAAGCATTCAAATCTCGTTCTTCAGTTTTCAATAAACTAAAACTTAAATCGCAAAAACCTTAAGGAATGTGATTCTACTCATTTGATAACACCTCAACTATCTCGTGGCAATAACATTGCTACAAAATGATTATTATTATTTTTCAATCCATTGAAACACAGCCATAAGTTAAATGCACTTTTCGCATTACTTGTTCACTTATATTTTGTGTTCAAATCAAAATATTTTCCTAGCTATGTGTTCAGCAATAAATTTGTAACCTCCACCTTCATCCAACACCAGCCCCCCCTCCCCCACACTACAAAAAAAAAACACCTCTCGAAATGATTCGGTATTTGACAGAGTGCAAACGATTCGTAGTAAAATTTATTTTATCTCATCTCACTCAAATCACATCACGCCCTATAAATGTTTTGAGGTTTTCCTCCAGCCAGTCAGTCCAACCTACTATATACATATATATCTAGCCATTTTAGTTGCTAGTCGCAATATCAGTTTATAGCGAAAATCAAATGATTTTTATTTTTCGCTGACCATAAATTTGCTTTAACATTAAATCAAACGTACTCTTAGGTAGGCGGGCGAGCGAACAAAATGTTTTAACCAGAGCTACGCAAGTTGTGATTTCCAAAACTCGAAAAGTGACTAAGAGTAATATGTCTCTGACGTCTTTTGGCCATATAACTTATACCACACCCACCGTTCTGAATATTATTATGATCATCATTAGCGCCGATCTACGCAGATTCAGCACTAACTTTGTCACAGACAATTTGGCGACATCGTCGTCTCCTTTGCTTTTTATCGTGGGCGTCTCTGTCTCTTCAGAGGGTGGTAAAAAATCAAAACGATTTCCTATGTTTTTATTTTGCTGCGAAATTAATAATTCTCGGAACAATAAACAACACAATCAAGAACAACAACATTAAATGGCACATAAAAAGCAAAAATCAACATGTTCACATCAAAAGTCGCTAATAAATCATAAACAAATATATATATTTATAAATATTAAAAAACATGCAAATATTTTTGCCAATATTCAATAAGATGGCCACTTTCAAGGTGTTACTTCTAGCGACTTGCTCGAATCCCAGACAAAATGTTATTCAGATATCTTTTTTTTAGGCAGCCCACTGAGACCAGGCAACTGTGATTCGGTGTTTGGATGCTTGGATAACATGTCAAGGCTTCATTTTTGATAAACTGCAATTGGCATTCTTGTTTTATGTATATATTGAAAACACTTATTTTAAGAAACATGTGGTTTTCTTTTCAAGAACAGGCAGCTACTTCTCGAAATGAAGAGTAGTATCTAAGTAAAAAGCAAAATATTTAACTCGAATCTTAAGAAATTGTCAGGATAGAAAAGTATGATAAATTAATGGAAACGATGAACCTTTAATCTTTTAACATTTATATTGCTTTTTTATAACATTTTCTTTTTTATTTCTCTCTTTTTATAGAGAAACGCTCTTTCTCCTTTCGGCTGCGTCGCTCATTTGGTGATGGCGGCAGCACCAACAGTCGCAATAGCAACAACAACAGCAGCACCTGCACCAACCACAATAACCAGAAACGATGCAGTACACCTTTAACACCGACCAGTACAAGCACTGGCAAGTTGGAGGTGCCTGGCGCATCGGTTAGCCGACGGAGCAGCATTTATAAGAAGCCGGAGAAGAATGATGGAGGCATGATCCATTTGATACCGGATGTGGAACTGCCACTGATGACATTCGCTGATCAGTACAATATTGAGAAGACGCTGGCCGAGGGCTGTTTTGCCAAGATTTTGTTGTGCCGGCACAGACCCACCAATACCACCGTAGTGCTTAAGGCGGTACATGCGGAGCTGACCACCATTAAGGAGTTCCAGAAGGAGTTCCACTACAACTATGAGCTTTCCCATCATCATCATATACTCAGCGCCTATGCGGTCGCCTTTCAGACCATGGACTACTTTGTATTTGCCATGGAGCATGCCCCCTATGGAGATCTCGCCTCGAACATTGGCTCAAATGGTTTGCATGAGACGGCATGCAAACTGATTGCGGAACAGTTAAGCTCTGCTCTCGGATTTATGCACTCCAAGAATCTGGTGCATCGTGATCTTAAGATTGAGAATATTCTGGTCTTTACGCCAGACTTTACGCGCGTCAAGCTCTGCGATTTTGGTGCGACAACAAAGAAGGGTCTCCTCGTGCACAAGGTGAAGCATACGTGGACCAGTTGTGTGCCGCCCGAGCAACTGGAGCTGATCAAAAACGAGCGTTTCCAGTGTTTGCCCATCAGTGATTCCTGGCAATTTGGCATACTCTTGTACAACATTCTGGCCGGCAACCCACCATGGCAGGCAGCGGATTGGGTCAAGGACCAAGCATATGCAAACTTTATGAAATACGAACAGCGCAAGACGACAAAGGTGCCGGAGAATTTTCGACGTTTCTCGCCACGCTTAATGCGCTGCTTCCGCAAGTATTTGAGCCATGATCCCGAGGATCGTTGCAAGATCACCGAGGTTACCAAATATATGAAAGATCGCTGGGTGGAATGCCGCATCTCTGCATCCAAATCGGCCACGTTGATCTCACCCACCCAACATGATCAGGACTCGTGCATCTATCTCAATCAGCGAGAGGGTCGCCTCTCCGGTGATGAGAATAAATTGCGCTTTAAGCGAATGATGTCCAGCTACGGTCTGGATATACCCATCGAT
The DNA here is from genome assembly GCA_035044605.1 of Scaptomyza cyrtandrae. Classification (NCBI taxonomy): domain Eukaryota; kingdom Metazoa; phylum Arthropoda; class Insecta; order Diptera; family Drosophilidae; genus Scaptomyza; species Scaptomyza cyrtandrae. The sequence goes on from JAWNNS010000648.1 coordinate 4,418,329, forward strand.
CAGACCATGGTGCGACGGCGCGTCTGGGATTGGCTTTCCAATTGCGATGCGAATTTTGATCCAGAAATAGAAAGTCTTCACGCCTTGGATATGGCACAGTAGTTGAGTAATCACAAAACCATTTTTTTTTTGAATTTGTCAGATCTATAAGATCAATAATATACTGATTGTAGAGCCACTGAAAGAAGTTACTTCTCCAAAGAATAAAGGAACAAAATTTTGTTACTAAAACGAAATATTTATATATATATATATATATATACCATGTTATACCAATAGACGAATTTTTGCTATGCACATATATATAACTACATAAGTAGTACGAATTTGTAACTGCACAAAAAGTAGAGAACAATTTGTAATCTATTAAAAAAAAAGAAACACATACACGGATAACTTTCCACTAGTGTTACCTTTCTAGTCTTCCGATACAATGGTTTTATTTTCGTTTCTTACTATAAATGTTTATCTTTATGTAAGTGTAGTTTTATAGCTAGTATACCCAGATTATTGTGTGATGTACGAGTTATTTACTTTCATATACGATACCAACTAATGCAATTATTTAGAATTAAATGTTTAGTGTTTTAAGTGCATCGAACAAGTATACTACTATTATATATATATATATATATATATAAATATATATATACTTAGAGATATATGTATGTATAATATATGACCAATTATTAGCTAAGTGTTGTTTTATTTTTTATGTAGCGTACATCAATTCGTAAATCCAATATGTTTATGATCCCTGTATATGTTAGGTGTATGTTAGACTATAATTGTATAATTGTATGTGTACTTTGTAGCCAACCCTACGATATAATATATTACTGTATATAATCTTAAACTATTTAATGAGTACTATTCTATATACTACTTTCAAAAATGAGTTATGTACATTGAATGCAAACAAATATAGAAACTTTACCTGAGTTTAAATTAAAAATATAAAAAGCAGAAGGTCTTTTATTCTTCAATAGGGTATAATATTTACTGAATTTGATTAAACTAATCAAATAGGTAGATGCAACTGAAATTAAAAACGTTTACAGCAATCAAATAGTTCAGTAAATGAAAGTTAAGACATGTATAGTGTATAACGTTTATTATACTGGCTGTACACTATATATAAGTTGTAAAAGCGAAATTTTCTTCAACATCATTAAAACTGTGCGAAAAGAATCCGTTTTGTTGTTCAATGTGGCACATTGTTTAAAAAAACGTACAAGCGCGAGCGAATAACAAAAACTAACGATAAATATTTATCATTTGACGCATTAAAAACTACGCTAAAATGTTTAATTATTTATTATTGTTTAGGCTTGTGTGTGCGGCAAAGTCTGGCATAGTAATACGTATAGTTCGATTATAAATAATTGCCAATAGTTTATAGATTTTTGAAGGTTGGCCATCGAATGTCAGCAGCGGTCACGGCTAGATGGTAGTGTGGCTAATAACATGGCCAAAACAATGGATGAACAATTTAATGAATGAACAACTTTGTTGTTGCTTTCGTTTCTTTTTCTTTCTCTTGTTTGCGTTGTTCCCGTGTGGACACGAACAGGATGTGACGCTGTCGTAAATTTGTTTCTAATAAACAGAAAAATCGAAGGTTGATTAAACACAAAAGGGGAACTTGCTGCCTCTGCTGCCTGTTGCGTTGTTTGTACCTGGTTATTTTTCACAGTGTTGCTGTTGCTGTTGCACGCCTTTATTGTGACTGGCATTGACTTGGTTTTGCATTTTGCTCCCTTGCGCCTTTAAATACAATGTTAAATGTAATACGATTTTAGGTAAATCAATAACGATGTGCTCGCTGATTGATTGATTGATTGATTTTTTGGTAGGTTGGTTTATTGACTGGCTGATACGTTCATTTACCTGTAATTAAATTTGAGTTCAGCGTAGGACGCGTGCCTTGTTTTCTTTTTGTTTATTTTGTAACGCAAGTAAAAAAGAGATAAATAATGTTTCAGTCAAGCACTTGACTGAAAGATACCCTGTGATCAGTTTTATTCATATTACAACACAAAATTGTATGTATCAGAAAATTTTAAATTTTGATATACCCAATGATTTAAAAGTACAGGATATTAAAACTTTGTCGTAGACTTGATTTTTATAATTATTTTTATGCTTTGTTGAAAATCTTAACGCACATGTTAACAATTAAACCAATTTTTATGGATTCAATGTCTGTGCGAAAATATTATCAACAGTCAATCTCAAGTTCTGCATGTTTTCATGACACGCGTCCCAACTCTCTGGGAACCATTAATTAGTCGATTAAGGTGAAGCCCTTTGCAGTCCAGCTGAATATCATTTCATTGTTTGGATCAGCAGTAAATGGTGCCCAATAAAAATACAAATGATCCGTTTTAATTAGTTTTTATTGGTGTAAAACTGTCTGAACTGCAAAAGCATGTTGTGCCGCGCGCATAAATTAAAATCAAATCGTACGAAAATAGGTTTTTACGATGCCGCCAAGGCGTCAACACATCCAACAAGTCGCGTCGCCTAAGCGATAAATTTATATTCTATATGCCACAAACGGCATATTGTTTTCTTTTTTTTGCTGTTTTTGTCGTTATTTACGAGCCGCTTTTGCCATTTCGAATTTTCGGACTTACGAACTGTGAGATTGTCGCTCGAGTCCATACACACAATTCGACATTCTATCACAGCGGTCGGGGAACCCGGGTAAACTACCCAAAATTGGGGAAAAATGCAATTTTTTGGGGTAAAAATTAAACTTTTGTGAGTAAAATGAATATATTTTTCTACGCCATGGGGCGTAATATCAACTAACACAAAAATCTTTTGGGGTAATGATTAAAAAAGTTCCCCGACCGCTGATTAAAAAAAATTGTTAACTCGAAAACGAATTCAAAACTCAAAATGAATAAAATATTGGCTTTAATGTATAAACACTTTTGCAACATCACAGGTCAGTTTGTTGAAGGCTCTGTTGATAAGCCCTTGGATTTGTCTGATCTTTCCGATCAGTCTGAAATTGGAGTCAGTCTACGTCGCGTCATGTCTTTGTGTTCGTCGTTGCATTATGTCTGGATGGACCTCTGACTTACTTTAGACCAGCGGTCGAGGAACCTGGGTAAACTACCCAAAATTGTGTGGGAATGCAATTTTTTCGTTCGAGTTCGCACACAATGCGACAGTCTATCAAAGAAAGCAACCTCAAAAGTATGCAACAGTTTTGTTAACTTCTCGCTTTGAGAGAATGTGACAAGAGGTGTGTTGTATGCAGTTAAGCGACGCCTCTTTGAACGTGTTTCGCTGCATCATGTACTAGTTGGAGCCTATCAAAGTGCAGCATGATTCGCACCATGCTCAATAAAGTTAAAGTAATATGTATAATCAATTGTGAAGGTCATCTTTTGTTTGTTAAAAACAAACTTGTTATTTTGTGCTTGCTATTTTAGCGGCAAAAATATCTGCAATACGTGTTTTCAAACTTATCTTTTATTCTAGCTGCATACTTACCACTTAAACGAAAATAAACTTCTCGTACAATAAATCAAAATTTAAACACCAACTTTTACAACGCTTTCAGCTATTTTTGGCAAGATGACCGCCATTTGGCTAGAAAGTATTCGCATATCGTTGAATATTTACAACACACTCAGTGTAAAAATTACACTCATTAATTAATTGGTTCTCACACATGCTGTTTATTGGATTGCTGGTAATGCACCGTGTCTGTCCATATCATGTCTATGGTTTGTGTCTTGGCTGATTTGAGAAATAATCAATTGCTTAGTAGATAAACAAATAGTAGTTGGTAGCGCTAAGTAGATGTGTGGGTGTTACAGGTTGGGTTTATATATGTCGAATGTCTAATAAACTGTCTAAAATTTACATATATTTCTGTATGTATGTGTATGCTCTAAATGTATATGTTAATGTCTATATAAAAATGTTTGCGATTAATCATACAAAATTGCATGAAAAATTACAACAGTCGAAGGAAAAAACCTCGGTGCCCTTGAAAATCAGGTAGATTCATATCCCTTCAAGCTCTACGATCAAACTCAGGCCGATTTCAATGGTATATGTTTTTTGATTACCTAAAAAAAAGAGAAAACGTGAGAAAAAGAAACAAAGATAAAAAGAGAGAGCAACAATAAACATTTGTAATTTGTGTTGCAAATGTTTACAACTAAATACTAATAAAGGCGCAAAAATCAATTAAGACGCGTGTGAAACACGTCAGAGTGTTGGCTAAATTTAGGCGAGCGTATTAGATGGCTTGTTTTTGTTTTCAACGGTCGACGTTTATATAGCGGGGGCGTGAGCTGATTCATCGGGTCAAAACAGCCGCAGGAAATTCGTTTTCCGCGTAAAGAAAACTCAATAAAAAGCAAGATGCGAATTCAAACAAAAGCGAAAAGGGAAATCAACAAAAAATAATACATTTTAATCGGTGTGCCGAATATTATGTACTCTTGAAAGATTTAATATTATGATCTAAACATCCTTATTGTTTAAGTATTTCTTATAAATTGATTCAATATTAGACTGATACAAAGGAAACTTAAGGAAGTTTTCTATCGCAGTATTCATCCCAAGATATCAAAGCTGTCAGAAGACAGTTGATGCGAACAACTAAATATTTTCCTCAATGCGTTTCACTTCACTTCATCAATGAAAAACATTATTGAATGGTGTCGAACTAACCTCAGAGCACATTTTCTTGTAGATCTCATCGGTGTCCCAGGGTCCGCGTTCGGGTAGGGAGATGCCTCGCCTACGCAGCTCCTGCACGCAATCCGTTAAATCAAAAATGGGCAACGGATCAATGCTGGCCTTGGCAACCATGCCAGCCAAATACTCGACGTAATGTGTGCTATATATATACAATATATATTATAAACCGTAAGTTTTTGCCCAATAACAAAATCAAGGGACTTTTCCAAGAACTTACCGACACATGCCCGCATGCTTATCGGGCACATCGCTATTGCAAACAGTGTCCACAAGACCCTGTGGGGTCTCCTTTTGCAGGGGGATGGGGCAGCGGGCGGAGGCTCGTGCCTTGCTGGAACTACTCGGTTCATCGGCTGTTTCGATGGGTTCCGTATCGAACTTGACATTGTGCTCCTTGAGCAAAAACTGTAACTGCAGGGGTATCTTATCGCGCAGGTAGAACAAACAATTGCGCGGATGATGGGCGTGCAAACCCAGCTTGGAACAGTAGAGAGAGATACTACATTTGGCACCCATCATAAAGGGTCGGGCACAGCCGTAACAGAACTCAAATTTACACTGGGTACAGGTGAAATGCATGCAGCCGCCCCTGAAATTAAAATAAAATTTATACATTTGAATGTTTATGCAATTAAGGACATACAGGAATCTTAATTGTTGTTTTCACATTTCGAAAATAATACTTTTTGATATTCTTGATCTAGTTTAAACTAATCGAACTTAAATGAACATTGTTATTTAAAATCTGAAACTTATTTTTATAAAATCCTAGTTGTTTTTATGAACCTATTTTCGATCCAGATCCAAACCTACTTAAGTACCGAAGCATTTTTTTAAAATGAACTCGCTTACCTTGCCAATGAATAACGGAACTTGCATTTGGGACAATCGATGCCGTGTTGTGCCAAATGCTCCTGTACGCCCTGTGCCTGCAGCTCTGGATCATTCTCCCGCTTCCATTCCAAATACGCTTCACAGCTAGTGCCCTCATGCTGTCTCTCCCAGGGTTTGCGGCACAAGGCACATGTAACCGAACCACAATCGGGGCATATCAAACGCTTTTGCTTGGGGCGTGCAAAGAATCCCGAGGAGCACTGGATGCACCACTTAAAGCTGGGATCCTGGAGCAGTGTGCGATCTCGCAGTTTGCGCTGGAACAGCTCGTGCACATCGTTGTCTAAAATGCTTTTGAGAAATATGTCTAAATTCGAAAAGTACTCCAAATGTTCATCCTCATGCGCTGGCTCGTTGCTTAGCTCTGGCAGCTTACAATACGGGCAACTGCAATCGTTGATACTGCGATCGGTTATCTGTAGGATGGAGAAAACCATTAAAAAGTGTTAAGGTGATCTGGTAGTATAGGTAAAAAGGGCATTGAATGTTTACGAAAACTTATATTTCACATCAGAAGTCTCTAGCCCTTTAAGTTTCTGAGACCTGGTAGTTTATACAGAACGTAGAAAGAAATCGACTTGGCTTTTGAGTAAGTACATAGTTTTGGTTCAAAGGGTTTGAAGTGTTGTGATTTTTACGGACCTGCACTGTGAAATAGCTCTTGGCGCATTGCTTGCAGCACTTGTGGATGCATTTGAGCATTGAGACAATTTGATTCATGGGATAGCTATTCATGCACAGTTCGCACTCCTGCTGCAGCATGGATATGGCCTGGTCAAGATCGGAACATTCCCTGGCAGCCCACAAAGCGACATCCTCCTGAAACTTCATATTGACTAAAGTAGCGGCAATTTGTGCTTCGGCAATATTTTTGACCAGCTGCTGTTCGACATATTTACGAGCCAGCACCTGTAATAAAGAGGGGAGTTTACAATTGTATCAGATTTAAACTGCGCCACTTTTAAAGATTTAACACACCGCTGGGTCCTCAATAACTTGTTCCTGCACACTGGCATAGGCCCGAAAGACGGGTATGCTATGTTTGCGCTTAAGAAGCTCTGCTTTAAGTGGTGCACTTAACTCTGCCTCCTCGGACTGCTCCTCGCTGGCTGATGTCTCATAATCATCGTCCGAGAAACACGTCTCATGATATTTCTTTTTGGGTATACGTGGCTGTGAACGTGGTTTAAGCAGTGCATTAACCGCAGCTGCAGCACCGCTTGTGCTGGGACCGTCCAGTGTGGTTTTTGTATTAAACTTGCTAATGGCATCGTTCAAGGATTTCTTATTAGCTGGACTACTCTTGAGGGGCACACGACTGTTATTCGGTGTAGTAGACAGAGTTTGTTGTTTCTGCAGAAATTCCTGCTGTATGCGTTTAACTGAAGATATGCCCATGGGTGCGGAAAAGGACTTGGAACGCATTGGCAATTTTTTGTTGATGATTGTGGTTGTTGGTTTTGTGCTTGTTTCATTTGTGGGTTTGGGTATTTTGCTTATTGTGGATTTGTTGTTTTTCAGTGTGCTGGGAGTTTGGCTATCCTCTGAATTGTTTGTCTTGGAATTTACCTTTTTGGGCTCTTCCAATACAATTTCGCTAGGCAGTTCAAGCGGACGGGATTCTGAATCGATAATGGGTGGTGCGGGTGTTAAGGGTAGGGCAGATGGTACTTCTGTTTGCTGAGATGCTAAAGGGGATTCCAGTTCCAATATAATTTCTACAGGCCGTACAGACAGTTGGGTTTCCGTAATAGGTAAGATGGGCTCTGGAGTTGGAGGTGTAACATCAACAGTATCCATAACAGTTTCTGCAAGATCCTCTTTTGAAATGGTTTCTGTTTGATCTATAATATATCCAGCTACTTCGACCGACTGATTCCTTTCCTCAACTATTCTGGCTGTGGAAGAAACCGTTTCAATCTCTGCACTCAGTTTCAATTCTTGATGATTTGTGGGTGTGAGTGATGAGGGGCTCGTGACTGTTTCATGCATGTCGACTGGTGTCTGGGCAAGCTTTGTATTGTCTGTCTCCTCTTCTTCCTCATCAAATTCATCTTCTTCCATAATGTCCTCGATTTCGGTGCCTGCATCGTCGCCGTCAGTCAAACCATCTGCTGCACCACTGGACTCTTCCTCAACAAACGATGCGTGCTCATTGTAAGTGCCTTCCTCTTCACCCTCGCTGTCATCATACCAGTCCTCCTCATCATACTCATCGGAGTAGTCTTCGGAATAATCTTCGTCATCAGTGGACTCAAACTCATCCATGCTAATCTCATCACGCATTTGTTTGATCAATCGTTGCGTGTCCTCGACGAGTTCACTTAGGTTTTGCTTTGCTGGATCTCCAGATGGTATAAACTCTTTGAACACAACCTTTTCCGCCCCTGATTGGCTTGAATGTGAACTGATTGTGGTATTGCTTGTTGATTTGTCAATGTTAATGTCAATGTGTTCGGCAGGTGCCTCAGTACTGAGAAAATGCACTTCACTTTCTGGTGATTTTGGTGAGTGCTCTTCACTGTCCAGACTAAAGAGCTCTGTATCGGATGGAGATTCATCGTGTACATGAGGTTCCTCACTGCTAAACTCAGTTGCATCTTCAAAGACCTCTTCAATGTTATTGTGTATAACGACATCAGCCATCGAGGAAGTTGCATTCGATCCCTCTAAAGTGATTGTTAAAGGAGGTCTATTGATGTCTTCTGTCTTGTTTTCTACAAGCTCCTGTGCTGTGTTTGTTTTATTATCTTTAACTTCAACTTCAGCTGGTGTTGGTGTTTGAGTACTATTTCTGCTCTCACTGCGCAAACTGGGTGTGCTTGAAGTTCTCACAGGAATCTTGGAGAAACGCTTTATGCTTTGCTTCTGATCAGTTGTCACAGCAATCGTTGGAATTAGCTCAATAATTGATTGCTGTTGAGTGTCAGTCGATTCTGCTGGCTCTTGTGTCTGATCTAACAACAATTCGTGATTGACTTGATTTTGTGGTTGTAACTCATCAAAAATACTTTCCTCGATTTGAACTGACGAGATGTCGACTGTAGATGGCTGTGTAACTTCTGTGCTATGGGAATCGCCAATGCTTTCCGGCATGGCATAAATCTCTACAGGCTCAGCAAGGTAAGCAAGGTCCAGTGATGCCGTTGAATGTTCTTTTTCTTCTTGCTTTTCAATTGTTTCAGTAACAATTATTGAATGAGTATCTTGATCTTCTATTTCCGACTTAGATGAATAAGTATATTGATCTTCTATTTCGGACTTAGATGCTTCTTCTGTTTCCGTTAGTTCACTATTATAAACTTCAACAATAGTTTCGGCGTCCTCTTCTTCCCTTCCAATGTCTAATACAATCGCTTTATCATATATTGTATCGGCATCTTGATCTTCTTTAATGATTATTATACTCGCTTCAGCTTCTCTTGCTTCGGGTTCTTGTTCTGCTTTGACTTGAACTACTTCAGATTGTATTTCAGTTTCACTTTTTTCAAATTCATGTCTAGCTTTCTCGTTACTTCCTTCTTCAGCTTTCATTAATTCGGCTAGTGCTGCGATTTTCATTTCATTTCCGGTTTCAGGTTTTTCAACCAATTGATTTTGTACATCTACTTTTAATTCGACTTCGACTTTAGTTGTTGCCACGTTGGGATCCAATACCAACTCAACTGTATCTGCTACGATAATCTTCTGAGGTTGCTGAGGTTCTTTCTTAACTTCAGTTTGTTGTTTTGTCATTTCCATCGTTTTATTTGGCAATCTATTTCGATTAGCAGGTTTTTGACTTTGGTCACGTGCTCTTCCTTTTTTTGGTAGCTGCGATCGTCTTATTCTTCTATCAGCTTCGCGACTAGTGCTGGGTTTATCATCTTGTTCGGCTTGTGACTTGATCGCTGTTTGAATTTGTTTAGGCTCTTCTTTCTGCTTCTTTTCCTTTGTTTCGGGGTCAGAAGCTAAGGGAGCTGTTTTTTCGGCTACAGTCTCAATTGCCTTTTCGATTGGTTTCGTTATTGATTCGCTGCTAGGATCTGGTATGGTTTCTTTTTTTGTTAAATTTGGTACAGGCATTTTGGGCATTGCCGGCTTTGCTACGTTAGAAGACTCCATTGAAGTTTGCTCAACTGAAGCGTCAGGCGTAACATTAATTTTGGTTTCCAGCTCCTGTAAATTATTATTTACTTGCTCGCTCAGAACTAAAGCTGGCTGTTTTTGTTCGACAATAACCTGTTCTACTTTCGGCGCAATATAACTTTTGTAGATAGTATGCTCGGCTTCATCCAAGTCATCAAGCTCATATTCCAATTCATGAAATCTTTCGATGCCACGATCGAATTCCAACTTAAAATTGGCTATTTCCGTGGCATAAATAAAATTCATTGGGATTTCTTCGCGTATTGTACTCTCCCACAAATTTGGCTTGATGAACTCTTCCATGATATACACACCTGGATCTGGCGGTGGTGGCGTTGGTTCTTTTTGGTGGATTTCCTCAACCACTCTTGTGATTGCTGCTGCTGCTGATGTTGGTGCTACCTCTGTTACCTCGGTTTGCTCCATAAGCTCTTGTTCCACCTGCTGAACTAGGTTAGGAACAATATCCTGAATGTGTTGCCAGACAAAGTTCTTCACATCATCACCGGACTTGTCCTGTAGAGCAGACGGAGATTTCAATGTGCTAATAGGGCTTTTGGTAAGGATGCGCATAATTTCCGGATCCGTTTCGTATTCCTGTTCGGGTTTGCTTTTAAAACCCTCCAACATGGTTTCAATTGAACGAAGTACTTCCTGGTTTTGTTTGGCCTGATTTTGTTCCATATTTCCAATGAGTATTTCTAGATTTTTAAGTGTACTATCTTCAAGTTGGTAAGGACTTGGCGTTGCATATGACGACTTGGCAGGACTGTGATTATCATCAGTGTATACAGCATCAAATGGATTTGCAAATGCAGAACCGTCACTGTTTGTAATTTGGAAACAGTCCAAAGCATGTGTGTTGAGGAAATCATGGATATCTACACAATAAATGAAGAGAGAGCATGAAGTGTGTAAAAAATAACTGCAGTAGCCGCTCGAAACTGGGAACCATCAAAAACTTTTAGATAATTAACTTAATTTCCACAATAATATTGATATTGTCAAATCAGCATTCCCATTTCCGATCGACTGCTGTATAGTGAAATGTAATTGATATAAATGAAACTTAAGCTGGTAACTGACCCGACTTGTTATCAACGGCTACACTCTCATTCTCCACGCCATTTGGCGAGCCCCAGATGCGCATTAGAAATGGTTTGAGTTGTGTGCGATTCAGTTCGATCAAGGCCTGTTCCACATTACCTTGATGCGCTGTTAACGCATTCACAATATCTTCATTTAGAAAGTTGCCTTTGGCAGCCAGCTTGCGGTACTTTTGCTGCCTCTGTTGAATGCAATCGGCAACGGCTTGCCAAACATTTCCACCCGAGCTTCTGAGCGCTTCACGTGCCTCGATCTGTGAGACCGTTCCTATGGTATTCTCAGCTCTTTCCTGCCCGTATTTCGTAGACAGACTCTGAACGGTCTGAACCAGCTTGTGCCAATTCTCCCGTAGCCATTGTATGGGGTGTATTTCGGGACCACAATACTTGAGAGCTGCCTCCAATTCCTCTACAGTAAATTTATAGAGTTCCAGTTCTTTTAGTATGATGTGCATTTCGATTTCAGGATCTCGTGCTGGTTCGTGTTTGTAGCCAACTGAATCGTGGGGTAGATCAAACGGCGAAGAACTTTGCTGTTAGAGAAGAGATCGTTAATGCATATATATATATATAAATATATATTTAAACATAACAACAGTTTCAACTTTTTGAAATAGCCTTCACATTATGCGGGCCATACACTAATCTATAGGATGAAAGGATTGACAATTATATTTGTTTACTTACGTGCTGAAAAGATCTCAAATCATTTATGAAATTGGGACGTCTCGTAAGCAGCCCTGTATTATATTGACTTGATGCAGTTTCCGCATTATATCTTAGATCGTTGGAGCTACGGTAACGTTCGCTCTCCTGCGTCAACTCTGAGTTGCTGCGATAGTAGGGTTTTCTTTCCATTTTCGGTGGCTCAGGCGTCCTAAAACGCTCCTGGACAGGAGCAACCGTTTGCTCCTCTGCCTGTACGTGAAATGGTAATGCATCGTAGGTCTGCAAAAAGTGCTTATTTATCTCATGATTTCATAGTATTTCATGCATCTAGTTGGTTTACTTGTGTGGATATGCTCTGTGGTGGTGGTGAGGTGCCCATTTCCCTAGCCTGTCGGTCGTTTGGAGTATCATTTATATTGGGTGTTAGCTCCCTGGATGGAGTGCCTCCGCAGCCAGTGGAGATCTTTTTAGCTTGCTTCAAGACCTTTTCCGCCTGTGCCTGTATGCTCTCATCCAGGGTGTTCCAAATATTCTCAACGGATTCTGGAAAATGATGATGCGAGGAGAGCTTTAATGGGGCACACAACAAAATTCACAAAACAAAACAAAACTCAAGGGTGTTTAGTTTGGGATTTGATTTGTATTTCGTATAATGTTTCAATAAATGCGTTAATTGTAGTTTAAAAAGTTACAGTTTGTTATTTCGTTGGATGTACAATGCTAGAGTCTTTTTTTTAGAATTGGGGATATTTCGGTTTCAGTTCTTGGTACCCTCAAAAAATGAAATTTTCTTTAGAATCCTACCTTTGTTTATGAAACCTTTGGAGACGGAACTTTCTGTTTGTTTAAGCGCTGTTGTTTTCAGTGGCGAGTTTGTTGTTGCAGTGGGTTTCTTAGTGTTGTTTGTTGTTGTTGTTGCTGTTGCCTGTTTGGGTCTGTTTAAAGCTTGGGTCTTGCTTGGGGCTGGTTGTTGTTTAGTTGGTATGGACGTTGTATTTGTTTTCAAAGAGCTCTTGTGCACCAATTTGGTTGGTTCAGGCTTTATTACAGCAGTCTTGGTCTCCTGTTTTGTATCCGTTTCTTTTGTAATCTTTTCGGATGGTTTTGTAGGTGCCTTGCAGGGTGTTTTGCAGCAGATTGCACATATCTTAATATTGGCCTCATTGACAAAGGTGCAAAACTCGCACTCCCATTCGTGATCGGGTGTTGAAGGCGGTGGGCCCAAATTATCTTCACCAGCTTCAACTGTGGCCGCAGCTGGCTTTTCTTCCACCTCACTCTCAGATGCGGTAACTTCCTCAACTACCTCCTCATATTCGGATTCACTTTTCTCCACTTTGCTAGGAATAACGTTTGCCTTTTGTACCACTGCTGCTGCTTGTGTGTTTTCATCCTTCATTTCTGGCTTGCGTTTGCTTTTTTTCTGAGTTTCTACAGAGTTTTCTTGCAACTTCTGCTGTATCTTCGCTTGAACCAATGCGCGGGCATCCGAACTCTCTGACTCTAGATCCGAGTAGATGCGACTCGTTTTCGGCGGCTCCTGTTGAGGTCTCTTTAGAGTACCGCCACCGCCTCCAGATGAGTCCCTACGCTCGGGCAGCCACGCACTCTGCACTGACTTGGCAATGGAGCTGCGACGATCGTGCATCTTGTGCTGCCTGGAAACCATACGCTGATCACCATCTAGCTCATCATTGGCGCTATTGTTGATCATCTGTGAGGCGCTAGAGAGGCGTCGTTGACGCTGCTGATGATGGTGCTGGTGGGTACGGGAGGCACTCGTCATGCCGGAACGATTAGAAACCAGGGAGCGACGATCATCTTGATCGGAGTCCTCATCATCCGTTAGCTCATCGTCCACATAGTTGCTACGCCTGCCGCGACGCATGGACAACGACTTGCGACTGTGTGTCGGTGAGGCAGCATAGCGTGCACGGGATGTGGGACGCGAGGCAACTGTCGGTGGCATGCCCATGACGCCTATTAAATAAACAAACAAGGTTTAGGGCTTGCCAGATTAAGAATTGTATTCAAGGCTTACCTGGATGCATCATGGGATAACCAACACCTCCTGGATACATACTGGGCATCATTCCACGTTGTGTCATAAACACTGGAGGCGGATAGTGCGGATGCTGTTGCTGTTGCTGCTGCTGTTGGTGTTGTGGTAAATATCCCGCACCCATATTGAGGGACAGGTTCGAGTGATTAAATTGCTGCTGTGAACCAAACTGGGACCATTCGTCTCCATGTGGATGAGAATGTGGATGCGGTGACCAGTTCGTTTGCTGATGGCTCTGACAGCCGGCACAGTTTAGCTGAGCCATCGATTGTGCCTGGAAACAAAATCAGCAGAGATGGTTTACGCATTTGTATGTTGGTGATATGTTGGATTTACGAATAATGCATGTTGTAGATTTATTGAAACATGAAAATAGTTATTACAGAACTTATGGAAGTGTGAATATTTATTGTTAAACTGTTCTGAACTACACAGAACTTTTATACACTTTCATAACATTAAAAATAAGTAAAAAGGATATAATGGTTTTGTGCAAAAGTGTGTAACAGTCAGAAGCAAGCATCTCCGACCCAATAAAGTATATATTCTTGATCAGCATCAACAGCCGGGTCTATGTAGCCATGTCCGTCTGTCCGTCCGTATGTATGAACGCGTCGATCTCAGAGACTATAAGAGCTAGAGACTTCAGATTTGGAACTAAGGCAGGCGAGCCTTATGCTCAGGCTGTACAAATTTGTTTAAAGTTTTCGATAACTCTTCGCGTTTCCGATACACACATGTGATCGAAAACCACAAAATCTTGAACCTTGAGACACCGTTTGAAACATTAATAAAAACAATAAAATAATGACAATCTGTGAAATGTTTATTCCGGAGATATGGAACCTTAAAATGAAGCAAAGTATGCGGTATATGCGTACACACACACATATACATATACTTGCAAGAACTGACTGTACGCTTTTAGTAAAGGTTTCAGGGTATCTTCTAGTCGGGATTTCTCGACTAGAGCCTTCGTAATTGTTATATCTTAAGAAGCTAGGAACTCAGCAGGTATCTTTAAAACACAAATCTTTTGAATTATTTTGCTTAAAATTATTCCTGTTCACATTTTATATGAAGCTAATGTCATTAAGTTTTCCGTGAATAATGCTGGTTTTCTACAATAAATGTAGGTTTGCAGCCCTGTAAACTAAACTCACCTGTTGCATACGTTGATTGGCCAGCCAGTTGCCGCTGTGCTGTGTTTCCGCTAGAGGGCGCCTTGCATTCATCGAATTGAGATTGAAGACGGAGGTGCTCATTTGACGGCGCTGTGCGCCGGCTGCCTGTCGTTGTTGTTGTTGTTGTTGGAGCAACAGGGAATTGTGAAAATTGTGTGAATCATCCGATAGATCAAAATGCGATGAATTCAAACCGGATGACATGCTGCCGGAACGAAAATGCGAGGGCGATGGTGAAATGTTTGACCAATGTTCGAAGTTCGGCAAATTCTGCACAAGGAAATGCACAAAGAACAAAAAAAGAAAAAAAGAGAGAAAGAGAGTGTGAGGGGAGAGACATGGACGAGACACTTGACACTTGACACACACACACACACACACACACGATATTCGAGGTACGATACGATACGATATTGATGAAGGAAGACAATTGATATGTGATTGATGACACACAAGATAAGCATACCTGTTCGCTGCCCATAATGGAGTTGCCACTGGAGGTTGCCGCCTTCTGCTGGCGATAACGTTGCTGCAGTTGCGCCATGCGATCCAACGTTGCGTTCGCCTTAGTCTTGATCTTCTCGAGCTGCACGGATGGGGGCCGACTGATTGTATCGAATACTGACTTGGGCGTACCAGATCGCGATGACCCACCGCCTTCACTGGGCGCCGGACGTGGCGGTTCTGGCAGCGGACGACTTATCATTGGGGGACCAATCGTGCCCCGCCAGCCGCTGTTGGACTTGTGTGACGGCGTTGGCGATGGCGGGGGCAACATCTGCAAAGAATTGCGTTGTTTGCCATTTTTGGAAGTTATTTTTTCTTTCTGTCTTATTCAATACCCTTGCAGACTGATTGTGCTTTGCATAACTTATTAATAGTACACTTTTAGATATATCATATATATTAAACATATATTAAACATATTCAAACCATTTTCAAGTAAAAGCCTAAAATTGGTTGTACCACTTTTCAAAAAACTAAGCTTTTAGAGTTTACTATTTTTAAGAACTTTTTTAAATTGAAGAAATGTAATCAAATTTAATCTAAAACTAAAATCCTTCAATAAACTTATTTATCTTAAGCTGAGATATGTTTAAATTCATAGAGAATATTTTTATACCCTGATCCCATTAAAAATGGGAAAAAAGGGTATCATGAAGTTGTGCAAAAGTATGTAACAGGCAGAAGGAAGCATCTCCGACCCCATAAAGTATATATATTCTTGATCAGCATCAACAGTCGAGTCGATATAGCCATGTCCGTCTGTCCGTCTTTCCGTCTGTATGTATGAACGCGTCGATCTCAGAGATTATAAGAGCTACAGACTCCACATTTGAAACTTAAGCTCGCCTAATCTTTAGGCAGTAAAATATTGTTTTCGATATTCGATAACTCATTCCGTTTCCGATATACACATGGGATCGATAACAACAAAATCTTGAATTTGAAAAAACTTTATGTGACATTTGAATTATTAATCAAAATAATGACAATCTGTGAAAGTTTTATTAACATCGGTTAAGAAACACCGGAGATATGGAACCTTGAAATTGAGTATGCAGTATGCAGTATGGTCGTACACACACGCACACATACTTGCAAGCACTGACTGTACGCGTAAAGTGTAGAAATCAGGGTATCGTCTAGTCGGGATTTCTCGACTAGAGCCTTCTTACTTGTTTGTAAGTAAATTCAACATAAACTTTAACAAATTAATGCTGTTTTAAGCAGATTTTTATTGACATGACCTCTGTAGGAGAGGTCAGAAATTTTTGTTAGAAAAAACTAGTAAATAAAAACTTTCCTAAAATTGAAACCCTTAGTTTTGACTAGATACTAAACCATCTACGAAGCGCCCAGTAAAACAGTTCCTCAAAAATTAAATTTATGTTATTTATTGATTTAAAACAAATTGTTAACTAAATAGTTACATTGATATATAAACAGTTCGAATTGGGTCTGCAAGGTTATACAATTTTCGGCATGCCGAATTTTAAAATCTTTTTTTTTTTGGCCTAGCAGCATAAATGTTTTTATTTGGTTGGTGTTGTTTTTTTATTCAAGCATTAAATAATAAATATCAATTACAAGCTGATACTAAATGGTAGAACTAGGAACTAGTACATGGTGTAGTACTTGGACTGGTACTTGCACTAGTACGGAGTTTATTTTTATTTGGTTTATGAAATCGTGCAGTGGCGTACCTGTTCCTTGCGGCCCAGAAACGGTGTCAGCAAACCACGCTTGCTGCGTCTTGGTGGTGCCACTGGCGGTGTTGCACCACCCTGTGCCTTTGGTGGTATGGGCGGTATGCCCTGCTGCACAGCCTAGCGAAATACAAATATTCATATTATACAGTAAGTATGGTAAATTTAAATAGGATATATACATAGCTAATGAACCTTACCTTGCGTATGTGCTGCTTGCGTTTGGGATGCTTGTGGAACATGTCGTCGCATGAGGCGCAAAAGATTTGACCAGCGCACTCGGAACAGGTTACCCACGGATTCTGTGAGCCACATAATGTGCATTTAAGTTTGTTATCTGCATAAGTGAAAGATGAAAGTTGAAAGAAAAAAAACGTTTAAAGAAAACAATAATAAATAAATATATTTTAATGGTGGAAGCTTAAATACGAATATGTGAATACATTTTTTTGATTTAGATGTCTTTTCTGTTTTGTGAAAATGGATTTTCTGATTTTTCAGTCTAGTAGTATTATATCAGGAGATATAGATCTGATCTTCTGTTGAGTTTTAAAATGTTGAAGAATTGAATTGCAAAGCTTTACATCAACGAATATTATGAATAAAACCTTAAGTCAATATTTTTAGTTGATTCCTAAAACTCGAATATTGATTACAGGCTCTATAAACTTTTTAATCAAATCTGTTAATTCGTTTTAACTTAACAGTTTCAAGTTCTCAAACAAGCATACACTATTGAAATTAACGTAATTTTATTTAACACTTAAAGAAAGACAAATTTTGATAATATATATATATATACAGAATTGTCTCTTGTTTTTCTTTAAAATGCTAATTTCATTGAAACTGAAGTCAATTTCTATTATAATAGAGTTTCTCTCGATTCTAGTGATTTGTTTCTTTTGATTCCCTTTAAGACTTGCCTGGCGTTTTGGTACGAATCTGAGTGGTTTTAATTGGTTCATTTGAGTATTGTTGTTGGTTGGTAAACTCGATTATTTCGTAGTCGGGTTCGGGTGTGTTCTTCGTTTTTGGTGGCAGTGATGGCACCTTTAACTGAGTACCGTTACTTGTGGCATTGCCATTCATTGGCGTTGCCGGCGGCTTAGGTCCAATGCGATCGTTAGCCTCAGTCTATAAAACAATTCTCTCAGTGTTTTATTTAAATGATCTAAGATTTTGCTGGGTTTCTACTCACCACCCATGCGGGCATTGTGCGTATGTCTCTATTGAGCAATTGTTGTGACGTCATCCTTGTTGTCATTGTGGCAGCCGTTGTGTCGTTCAATTTGTGTTTCGACTTCAGAGTCTGTATGATGTAAAAAGTAATTAAGCATATCTGGGGCATACCAAAAAGCCACAACAATGAGTTGTTTACGTGCAGTTTGTGTGATCGTAAACTGCTCTAGTTGATGCCTAGCAAAATATTTATGTTCATTGGTATTGTTTTGGGGTATGCATACTACATATGTGTATTATTGTACGGTATGTGTTGGTCCACGTTGAATTTGAAATATTTTTGATTTATGTTTTGTGCTAACATATTAACATATTTATTTTTAAAGATATCTTTTACTTTTAAAAAAGGTTGTTTTTTTTAGCTTTATTTGGTTTTATTTAGTCTTATTTTAATTCACATCTAAATATTTCGCCTGTTTCTAAAAGTTCAAAAGACTTTACTCATTCCATTGTGCACAACTGTCAAAATTTCTTAACATATATTTTTCTTGAATATTTTTAGCATGCTCACCTAAATTCGTATGGCAAGACCCTAGGTAAAATCTTTATGCAATGCGAAATGCAAAACACCCAAACGCCGCCAGAGTTGCTCCACGAATAAACCGTATAAATATAGGCCAAAATTTTAAATTTCAAAGCAATTCTTAACTAAGAAAGGCAAACGACTAACAGATACTCTACATACATAATTATATATATAAAAATATTAAAATAAAAAAGTTTATTCCTAGTTTGCCTAGAAATATGTAATGATTTGTTAGTTTTTCATACCAGGAATTCAAGTGTTGATTAAAGATAGAAAAAATATTTTTTGTTACCAAGCTTAGCTGCATATTCTAATAACGTGTAGGGTGTTAATGCGTTTTGGCAATAACTGCAAATTGTGCATAAAATGGTTGTTGATTTTGTTTTTTGAAACGATGTGAAAAGGAAATAATTTTTGTGACTCAATTAGCGCGAGATGACAGCGTATTTAAGTGGAAAGAGAGAGAAAGATAGAGAGCGAGTGACTCGTAAAGAGAGAAAGCTACATAAACAGAGAGAGAGAGAGAGAGAGAGAGAGAGTTCCTCTCTGTGCGTGTGCATAAGTTTTAGAAAGAGAGAGAGAAATGATAAGTGTTGCAAAAAAAAAAGAATATTCGAAACAAATTGAAATAAAAGAGTAAGTTTTAAAAATAAACATTACACTTAAAGAGCAAGAGAATTAAGGAAAAATCTTTTGACGCAAGCTGCATTACAAAAAAAAAGTTAAGATAAGACAGGAAATTACTAAAAAAAGAATTTAAATCACTTTTGAAATTCGTAAATAGGATATATGAAATATGGGAAATCTTTGTGGTATTATAGCACTATGAGTTGTGTGAATAATATATTTTGTATATCAGCTAAAAGAGTATTTAATCTGTGGAAGACTTTGCTAATAACCTCCTAACAAGTTTAAGCGAATGAATTTTTTTTTATTAAAAATATATTTTTATTTCAAAATGCTATATATATTTAGAATACTTAGTTATTAAAATACTTCTTCACGCTTTTTTTTTTTGCTTTTTTCACAGCTTGTTAAAGCTGTGAACTTAAGGCTTTTGTTACTTAAATATTTAACACTTCTTTTACCGGTTTTTTCTATTTCTTTTAACTTTAAATGTTAAAGTTTGAGTACCAAAATCTTGAAGGACCGATTTATATACATATATACAATACGTATGTACACTTGAATCAAAATCAAAATTTATGTGTTTCTTGACCACCGCATTCTGTTTCGCCTGCTGCGTTGTTGGTTTTGGCAGCTACTTGAAGCTGCAGCTGCCCTGGGAGCAGACACACACACATACACATGTTAAGATGCACACACAATCGCACACACACACACAAACTTGCATAAGCGAGCAAATGAACTATTTTTAAAAACGTTCAAATTTTGTACAATTTGAATAAAACTTTGGATTTTCTTTGCAGAACAGGTAAAAAAAAATGAATCCAATATTATTTGTTCATAAATTTTAAATTTTTTTAATCGAAACCGTAAAAGAATGCCTTGAACTTTTTGAATTTCTTTCTCGTTTGAGTTTAAATTTAGTTGTGGTTATTTTTAGCACGCACTTCTGGTTGAATTTTGTTCGATTTTGTAGCAACTTAACGATCATTATTGTTGTTGAACGTTTTTGATGCATCCTCAATAAGATCACTTACATAATTTGATTTTATTTCCACACACCGCCGCACTCAAAATTGAATGAATAGATATATAAATATATATATACTTGTACTTATATATAGATGAACACTATATATATGTGTTTTGCTTTTGGTAGCCGCTCGACATTAAATATATATATTAAATCTTTTGCCACGGTCTCGTTCGGAGATCGTCTCCTAACAAACTAAATTGTCTATCCGGCCATCTAAACAACATTTTTACTATAAGCCCGCAGTTTGCGACGATGTCGCACGTTCTCACAAGGAAGAAGTCAACGTAATTCTCTATTTCTTCTTCTCAATGTGTCTCCATCTCTTCCATTTTGTAAGTATCTGTGTGTGTGTGTGTGTTTGTGTGTGCGGTTTTCTCATTTTGTGCGTCTATTTTGGGGGAAATACGTATAGAAAACATTTTCGGACTCGACGCGTGCGTGAAAAATATAAAATTGAAAAAAAAAATTTATATATATATTTTTTCATTCAGCTGCTGATTGATTAATAAATTATTATTTCTTTTTCATGTTTTTGAAGTCATATCCGTTTTTTTTTATTGTTTAGTTTGGTTAATTTATTATAAACACTATGGACATGTTGCATGCATTATGATCGCCGCAAATGGTGGATTCCAAGAGAGTAAAATATTCTTTTAGTTGAAATAAATGTATGAATTGTGGGATTTTTATTATTATACTTGAGTAATTTATTAAAAGCGTAACTAATTGAAGATGCAATAAAAAGCAATGCATTT
Source organism: Scaptomyza cyrtandrae (assembly GCA_035044605.1). Lineage (NCBI taxonomy): Eukaryota > Metazoa > Arthropoda > Insecta > Diptera > Drosophilidae > Scaptomyza > Scaptomyza cyrtandrae. The sequence goes on from JAWNNS010000648.1 coordinate 4,439,499, forward strand.
AATTTTTAAAGGATTTTACTTGATTGAAATCAATGTTCTTAACGCACTTTAAAACATGTATTTAACTATATCAAAGTTAAAACATAATTAAAATTGTCATTCGAACATTAATTGTGTTTTTTAAAAAAAAAGGAACCGTTGTTAACATGTTTGATTCTGCTCAATTTTTCAGTTAACTTTAGTTTAGAAAACCGCAACTTCAAATATAAATTAAGTACAAATACTAATTGCATTGTTAACATTAGAGCTTAAAATTGTTTATTTAATAATAGTTGATGTGTTTTTTGTATAAATGTATATGCATTAATTATTAATAAGCAATTTTGTGCTAAGAGCTGCTTATTGTTTATCGGGGTTATCCAATAAAACCCCCCCAGCGGCTCCCCAATCATAACCCTAACCTTGAAAAATTATCTGGCTAAAATTAATTTATATTGAATAAGTAACCCAATAAGAGTAAAATATTTACATAATTTAATATACTCTATGTAAAACGTACTTTTTCATTCATACAATATCTTGTTTTTGCAACATTTTTAAAGCACGCTTCTAAAGCGCCACCTGCCGTCCGCTGCCACACAAATCAAAGTTCTAAAATTAATAGCTGCTAGGCATGTTTATAAATAAGTACAAATAATTGGTTTTTTATTTATAAATACAAATTTGCGAGTTATTGATACTTCGCGGCAGGCTGTTCATTTGCGGCAACATAAAGACCACTTGTAGGCACAACATGTGGTATGAGTAATACCAATCACCATTACGTTTACACAATGTATGTATGTATGTTGCGGTAACAAGCGCACATTGACAAGCTGACGAGAAGTCACATGCATAACGGATGTCGTAGGCAAAACGTAGACAAAAACAAAGCGCGACAACAAGAAATACACACTTTTGATAAGCTCGCTGCGCTTGCTATCTCTTTTTCTCCACTGCTGCTGTGCTTAACTCGTACGCGACCTTGCCCGCTCAACATCGACGTCAACGTCGGCGCCAACTGTGACTGCGATGCGCTGCGCCGAAAATCGATGCTAGGCGAAAACGGCACAGCTGTCGTTCGTTTCGTTCGGCTCTAGCGTCAGCTGTTCGTAAACAAACGAAATGCCGGCTGTTGTTGTTGTTGTTGTTCTTGTGGCTGCTGCTGCTGCTGGTGCTGCTGCCATTAAAGCTCCCTAAAAAAAAGCTCTCAATATGTTTTTATTGCATGCGAGCAGTTCCGCAGTTGGCACACGCGGTTTCTTAAAGCTGACAACACAAAATTTTCGGCTGCAATTGCGCAGCGCGCGTTGCAGGAAACGCAAGTGAAACGCGGCTATTTATTTATGTACACGTGTGTGCGTGTTCGTCTATGTGTGCGTGTGTGTGTGTAGCAAATCAACGATTTTTACGGCACGTTTAGTGCAAATGTATGCAGTTTTTCACAAATGTCGAAGAGAATATATGTTAAATGTGCTTATTAAAGCTGGCCACATATAAATAAAATCAGATAAAATTGTGCCTTTAATTGTGTACCGTTTGCGTAATTCTCGTGAATAAAATAGAGCTCAATATTTCAATGAATACTTCCTATACATTTGTGTATAACGATTGTACTCAACTGCTTTAAGGATATATATTTGTATACATACAAAGGCTTCTAAATCTAAATAAATGTTTAAATAAAAGCAAATAGCTAATTTAAAAGCAAACAAACTTATAAAATATTAAATTAAATGTACTTGTTCACTTTCTAATACATTTTATAAAGTTGCAAAAAAGAACGGCTGACCAAAGAATCCTTTTCGAATGCAATCAAGTTCATAACATAATAAGGACAAACTACAAAGAGAATTTCCTGCATCAGCAAGTTAACAAACGCTCCTCGAGTCCCATAATAAGAAATCGTAGCACAGAAAGCAGCGGATTAAAGCAGCTGCTAACGGCGACAGACGAAAAATCGATAAGTGTATTAGTAGCAGCAGCAGCAGCAACAGCATTCGCAACAACAACGTCGACGGCAACGGACAGTGTGAGAAGAAGGAAGAAAGTGCAAGGAATTTGCACGCTTATTAAATGACTGCTAAAAATAGCAAAAAACAACAGCAACAACGACAAGAACAATAATTAGATAAAGCAGAAGTGCAAAAAAAGAAAGAAAAGAAAACTTAACGAAACGATATATTCTTGATTATAATGGTGGATGCTAAGCCACAGCCCACACCGCGCACTCCCACGCCCGGCACGCCGCCGGCTGCGTTTGCCGGCGAGAGATCAAAAATCAAATTGTTTATGGAACGAACGCCAAGCATTGGTGCATTGAAATCCAAATTTTTGACAGTGTTGGGCAACAGCAATGAGCTGCTCAACGGCATATCAAATAAGGTAAGAATGAGCCTTGATAATGAAAACTGGGCTAATTGAATGGGTGTAGATGGGAGGGTGATAGTTGGGATAGTAGGGTGGTTGGGTGGGTTTTGCTGCGTTTATGCTTTGTCTATGTTGCCACAATAAAACTGACACTGACACTTTGATAGTTTCTTTTTGTTGTTGTTGTTTTTGCTGTTTTTGCACTCGTTTGACCTTCACTTTGGCCCGGATATTATTGTTGTTATTTTAAATTGTACTTGACTCTAGCTGACAGTTTTTGCAATGCGGCATTTCTCTGCCTCTGCCTCTTCCACCTTCTCTCGTTGTCTATTACACACTTTCTCTCTACGCTCGTCCTTGATTGAAATTAATTATATGATTGCGAGAGTGCTGCACTAAACAAAAAAATACAGTTACCTTCATCCTTCATGTGTTTGTTGAGCCGTTAGTTATGGATTATAACTCTCGCTCTACATATTCTCTCCCTGTATATGTTATGTTGCCTTGAGCCTTTCAGCAACTGTCTGCAACAACTGCAAATGTGTAAAAAGCAATCAATTTTGAAACTTGCCAACTGCATCACTAATCCAAGGTCACAATTCAAAGACTTGCCTGCTCCACTTGATTTACACTACAACGCTTTTGTTTAATATTTTTTCTATTGAAAACTGGCCCTCTTTATGACATCTGTATGGACCTGAGTTGGGCCTTTCAAACCGTCTCTTTATTTTTCATACCCTAGCAGAAGATATATGAATTATGTCGTTAAGTGTGGAACGCGTTAGGAAGACTTCTCAGTGCACCATTATGAAATAAATAATTTATTTTTTTCTATTTTTTGTCTTTTGCTTTGTAAGTTTTTTGATTTCATTTTAGAGACTCGATTTTTTTTTTAGATTTTAACAAAAGCAATTTATTATTATTAATAAAAAAGTTTTTTAGATTTTTTTTATTTTACTAACAGTTTTCTAGGGATCCAACTTATATGACTTTCTTAACAAATGCACTGTTCACGATTCTTTATAACTAGCAGTTTAGTTGATAAATTGATTTGACCTAACAATTTACACACCTATATAATAATAATAATTGTTGTTATTTATTTTTGTTTGTTTTATTTATGTTTATTATTATTATTTATGCTTATTTCTTCTGCAGAGCAAGAACAAAGATCGTTTTTGAGTTTTTTACTCCTTCTATTTAACTCTGAGCAGACAGGGCTGCCAGACATTTTGTGTAAAAGCCTTGTTATGTGGCAGCACTATTTTTTGCTTGTGGCAGCACTTTTTAATTAAAATTTAAATAATTTTTCTTTGTCGCTATTTTAGTTGACGTTAAGCAGCAGCAGCAGTGATTCCGATTATTGCGACGACGATGATGAGGATTTGCCCAAGTGTAAGTGAAACCACTATAAGCACAAAGGGTACATATCGAACTATCTATCTCTTTCACTCTGCTGCAGATGATGAGACAATTGACTATACAAAGATCGATTTTGAGGAACGTCGCGTAAAGGCACGTCGAGCACACGAGGAGATTATATCGGGTCGTTATAGGCAGCCCAATTTGGCGCCACGTAAGATAATATTCGATTTTGTTTGTATACTCCACTCACATCGAATCGATATGTCGGCAGGTCCCCGCTTGGAGCGTTCGCGCAGTCGTCATGCTAACAAGTTGGGCGGTCCACTGCGCTCCAGTTCACCCTCATCCTCGAGCAGCGGTGGCGGTGGCAGCGGAAGCAGTGATGACAGCAGTTCTTTATCGCTGCCGGAACAGACGCCGATACGTTCCCATGATGTCAGCAGCACCACGCACTCCAACTCGCTGGAGTTTGAGTCCAGGGACTCGGGTGGCTATGTGAGGGCCAGAGCAATTGCAGGCGCTCGACGCAGCGAACTGGACATGCAGAAGGATATGCAACGAATAAGTGAGATGCTTGAGGCGACTTCCATTCCGCCACAAATCGATGTGCAGCCACCGACGGAAATGGGACCTGTGCCTAGGGGTCAGCAATGGGGTCAGGCTAACAACGCCACGAATAGGATTCCCGCACGCAGTCGCACCTCAAATAGCAGCACATTGACGAGCCTCAGGGATGAGCTGCCCGACCAGCTGCAGGCCAGTCCCAGCATGGAGTCAAGCGATTGGCGCAACTTTATACGCTCCGAGTCACAGAATTCGGTGCCTTCGTGGGCATCTTCCATCAGTCTGGATTGTCGTGCGGGCGAGGAGCCCGTCAAGGAGTTCATGAAGCATTTCACACAGCTGCTCTTCAACAACTTGGCTGCTGTCAATCTGGAACTTAAGTCGGAGTTTGGTGTACTGCTCCGCTTAGAGATTGGCCGTTTGTGGTTCACCCGGTTCCTCAGCGAGCAGCGCAACAAGTCCAAGCGACTGGAAACCTTGACTTTCAATGCTCTCGCCCAATACTTTGCTTTAGCCCTGTTCGAGTGTGGCGAATGCGAAGATTATGCACCAGCGTCAATCCTTATGAATCTGTGCTTCTTGTTCTATCATGAAGGTACGTACGTAAAGCATAACTTTCAACAAATTCAAGGACCCAGTAGTTGCCACAAAAAACGTTGCTTTCAATTAGCTTTAGTAGATCCAGAGATTAACGTCTACAAACTCATAAACTTTACCTCTTTATAATATTATAGATTATTATAGCTCCCATCATCAAATTTTAAATTGCAGTTGAAGTTCCTGGCTGCGATGCCTATCGTGAATATCTCTTTATATCGTTGCGTCAGCAACCATTGTGGCAGCAAGCTCGCTTCTGGAACGCCGTCTTTCACGACTCTATGCAGGCTGAGCGGGAGCATCGAATCAGTTCACAGCTGCGACGTCAGCAACGACGTCAGGCAAAACAGCAGCAACGCCTTGAAGCAGACGCAGCAGCAGGTGCGGAAAGCGTTCCACCTGCCACACGCAAACATGGCGTTGATTCCTCATCAAGCTCATCGCATCATGGTGCAGCAGCGACGACAACAAAGACGAAGACTGCGGAAACAGCTAGGCGCAAATCGAGCAAATCCAGTTTGGGACAGGGACAGGGACAATCGGCCAAATCGGCTAAGGAGCTGGAAGATATTGCATTTCGACAACTAAGGTGATTAGTTCCTTATTAGATCATAAATCTATGTTTCTAAAGCATTTATATATATATTTTATATGTGCAGTGCATTTACTTGCAACATGCACTCGATGGGAACTAGCCAGGCATTTTGTCTCGAATTTCTCAAGAAGCATGTTGTGGCACTGAATCTCTCCAAGGGTGAGTGCAAGCAAACTTTGTATTCATCATTTTATATTTCAGTACGCTTTTAAAAGTTATATATATATATATATTTTAAAAAATATAGTAAAAATAAAATATATAGTTATATTATAAGTTGATATTAATGACAATACAATCATTTTCCTCATGTCCTGAAAGAATTTCGAGAGTAAAAAAAATATTATTGTGTTTGTATCCGATTTTGAACTGGGTTGTGGTTAAAATCTGATTTTAATAAGTAAAACAAGTAAGAAGGCTCTAGTCCAGAAATCCCGACTAGACGATACCCTGAACCCTATACTTTACGCGTACAGTCAGTGCCTGCAATTATGTGTGTGTGTGTTTGTACGCGCATACTGCATACTGAACTTGAATGCTCCATATCTTCGGTGTTTATCAGCCGATTTTAATAAAAATTTCAAAGATTGTCATAATTTTGTTTAATCTTTCAAACGTCGTCAAAGTTTTCCAAATTAAATATTTTGTTGTTATCGATCCCATGTGTATATCGAAAACGGGATGAGTTATCGAAAATCGAAAGCAAACTTGTACTTAAGTTCCAAATCTGGAGTCTCTAGCTTTTGTAGTCTCTGAGATTGACGAGTTCATACCTACGGACGGACAGACGGACGGACGGACATGGCTATATCGACTCGGTGTTGATCAAAATATATATATACTTTATAGGGTTATACCCTTTTTACCCATTTTTAATGGGTGCAGGGTATCAAAATGATTTATAATTAGTTTATATGAAAACTGAGAATAGAAAATTATATTTATAGTTGGCAGGATATAATGCTTATGAGCTAAGGGCTAAGGTTAATATAGTATTAATATTTAAATGCTAACTACTTCACACATACAAATACATAATTGAAGCAATCAGTTAAGATCATAAATAACATAAATGTAGACAGTGATCTTTATTTTTTGTTTTTTCACAGTAATGAATAAATAAATTCCATGCGAAAGTAAAGTTCTTCTTTTAATGGGAATACACAACAAACTTAAAACAATTTTTCGTATTTAAATTTTACAGACAAGGCCAAGCTGATAAGAGACAATATATATCGAATGTACCGTGAGACGGATCTATGGGGTGCTAACCAGTCTTAAGTATATGCGTGTGTTTCATATGTGTGTGTGTGTGTGCCTTGTGCAATGGACCTGTTTACCACTATCCCAACTTGTTGAAGTGCCCTCCCTCAGCACTAATAGTTTTAAAAACTAAACGTTTCAAATTTCGTCTCAACTTAAACTAAGCTTTTTGACTTCTAAATAACTAAATAACTATACAGTCAACTTTAAAACTAATCTTGATGTAATATTGCACTGGAATGTAGTTAAAATTTTTACTCGCATTGTTGACTAAACCGATACAAATTAAATGCAAAGATACTATATACATTAATCATACAACGTGTATGTCTATTTAAATACAATTAGCAAATATGAAAAGAATACAATATTTATATCCGCAAATTGTGATAATAATATTTTGTGATTACTTTATACTATATCAAAAAACAAAACTTAGTTTAGCAAATGAGATATGTATTACTTGAAAAAAAAAAAACAAACTACAAATATCTCAAATTTCAATGCAGTGAGAACGAGTTCTCAACAAATCAAATAAATATACAAATATTTCTGTAATTTAGGTACAATAAAACAGCTACTAATAAAGTTTAACAAAAGTACACAAATCTAAACTGTACTAACAAAATGTTTAAATGAAAAGTGATTTTATTTATCTAATGGACTTGCTTTGAAACGGGGTTGATCGGTATACGGTATAAGATCTTACAATTGTTGGACAATATACACATTAAATTAAAGCAAACAAATGATCAATTAAAGTTTAAACAATTTTCGAAGCATAACACAATTTTTTGTTTTTATTTCTTTATAGTTTATTAAATAAGCAGTAAAATGCATTTATTTTTGCTAAATAAACTATTGCTTTCGCCCATAATATTTACAAGAAATGAATTCAGTAACTACATATTTAAAATCTCTTTTTTCTTAGCTAACTAGCTAAACTAATTTGATATGGTCTTTGGCCATCGGTCATGGGAAGCCTTAAGATCTCGCTGGCCATAAAACTTATATAAATTGATGCAGCGAAGAGCGCTGGAGCGCACAAGAGTTGCTTTCAAATCATTAAATCAAATGCATTTTTCTTGATTTCCATATGTCAAGTTCTTCACTTTGTGGCAAAATTCCGTTTGGGCGTCCTGATTTCAGGATTCTGGGCATTGATCTCGTTTTACGCCTCGCCTGTTGGCATTCGTGTGTGTTTAGTTAAATCGTATTTGTACATGAAGACTCTGCCGTTTGTGTCGTTAATAAAGGACTTCTCGCCAGGCTGCCAACTGAATGGATACAAATTGACAAATATAATGTCTACAAGGTTTATTAATGCTATTTACTTACTGCTTGGTCGTTGCATTATTTGCTGTCAGTCGTCGCTCTGGTTCGATGTCCTTGTGCAGCCGCAATATGTGCTTTTTCAATCCCTCACTGCGCACACATGCCTTGGGGCAGTGTGGACACTTGAAGGGCTTCTCTCCCGTATGCTCTAGGATGTGCGCTTTGAGATCACGATTTTGGGCAAAGGGTTTCGGGCAATAGGGACACTTAAAAGGACGTTCACCCGTATGCCCGCGTATGTGACGCTGTAGATTATCATTTGTGGCAAATGCCTTCGGACAGTGAGGACAATTTAATGTGCGCTCACTCGAATGGCGTCGTATGTGCTTTTGCAGATTGTCATTTGTCGCAAATGCTTTGGGACAATGCGGGCAGTTCAAGGTGCGTTCACTGGAGTGGCGGCGTATGTGCTTTTGCAGATTATCCTTGGTGGCAAATGCCTTTGGGCAGTGTGGACAATTCATAGTGCGCTCATTCGAATGCCTGCGAATGTGCTTCTGTAGATTGTCGTTGGTTGCAAACGATTTGGGGCAGGTGGGGCATAGAAATGGACGTTCACGATCTCCAGAGTGCGTGCGCGTCAGATGAACCTTTAGATTGCTGCTTGTTGCAAAGTCCTTTGGGCAGTGAGCGCACTTAAAAGGTTTTTCACTCACTGGCACATTAAACGATTTGACATTGTTTTGAAATCTGTGTTAAATTTTGATTTATTTTCGATTTTATTCAAGCAAATTTTAATTTACTAGAGACCACTGTACTCACTTTTTTTGTGAATGCTTTTCTGGATGTCTCTCCTTGTTGTCGACCGTGGTGGCACTGCCAGTGCTTTGCCAAACAAAGCTCATGTCCTGCTCAATTTTAACGAGTCCCAAGTCCCTGTGTCGCATTGTTAATTGCCAATCTTGTGTTTTAAACATATTGCATATTGCCTCACAATGCTCCTCCTTCACACAGCCCACATCTATCGCTTGCTCCATGTTTTTGTAACTTTATGCGCACCACTTCTGGCCGCTGCTTGCTTCAAAGATTGTCCAAACAAACTGAAGCAGCTACAAAACTTTTGTTTTTAATTAGAATTTGCAGATTTATTGTTATTTTTGTAGCGTAAACAGCTAAAAACTGACAATAGCAAGAAAAATTCCGATGAATTTTTTGCTCGATATATCGACTAGCTGTCAGCTCAATTGATATGCGCATCAGCTGTGCGCTCATCAAGTTGGCAGAGCCGTTGATGTTTTGTGTAGTAATCGAGTAAGCAGGCAGGCTTGCCACATCTTTTTACACTGAATTGATAGCCTATCGTAACTATCGATTTCTTAAATAGTTGTAATTGGCGCGATTTTCAGGCTGAGATTTACATACAAACAAATTTGGTTTTTGAACCTTTACATTGTAGCATTTAGTTGATTTTTTATTTTTTCATTTATCAAATGATGCAACAAAGAAGAAATTACTTACAATTTTCAATTCATATAAATCTCAAAAAAACTTAAGTATTAAATCAAAAACATGCCTGGAATTAACTTTAATAATGTTGCTGCTATTTCTAAAATTGCACTAAAGGATATACATATATATTTTTCAATACTTGTTGTATGCATCCTTACAGATGCGTTGCAAATTATTACAAGACACATATATATTATTTACGTTAATTTTCTAGGATTGTTTTCTTGAACATAATAACATTTGATGATTGTGTTATACTTTTTACAAAAAAATTAAAAGGAATTGATAACATATATAAATAAAAACTAAATACAACTGACAAATTAAGCATATTATTATACAAATAAAATTATAAATTAAATATTATTTGTATATATTAACTTATAGCAATAGACAAGCCGGGTGTACGATTTGAACTTTTGTGAAATATGTTTGCTTCGATTCAGTTTAATTTCTGGTAATTTTTTTTTCCTACATTCTTTTGGGCAGATTTTTTGTTATTAACTCTGCTCGTCGATATCATTTTAATTTTTTTTTTTTATTTAAATATATACAATACATTTAAAAACGTGAAAGCGTCTAAGCTCTAAGTTAACTTTTGTTGTTCTTTCAATATTGTTGGTTTCGGATATTGAGTTAAGCAACCGATGCTTTATAATTTCCCATAAGGCTAGCTTAGGTTGTTGCCATCACAAGTTGTTGCACGTAGTTGAACAAATCCTCATTTTAATCCACCAACAACTGGAAGGTAACCGAACCCATGCGATCACGTAAGCTGCCACTATAGATGATATTCTTGGCCCAAGCACGGCATTCCACATCCAACATTCGACCCTTTGGCGGATCATTGATTTGCACGGCGACAACGGGACTCAGATAACCCGGTTGATTCTGATACGGATAGTAGTACGCGGGAAAGCCCTGGCTTGGATAGTACGTGATATTATGGAAGATCTCCTTATCCTTGCCTAAGTGACCATTGCATGTCACCCATATTTGTTGGCGCTATAAGGGCAGTGAAAAAGAAAGCAGTTATAAATCAGTGATTAAAGTGATTACATTAACTTCCATTCAACTAACCTCTTTTATGGGTGTGTTTGTAATGAGCGTCTGTAAACTTTTGGGCATATCATCAATAGGCGTATCGTAAAACTCTGGCATCCAGTCAAAAATTTTATTCAGCTTGAGAAAGATGCAGGGTTCGCCACTCTTATAGCCATATCCTTTGGAATGTGTACAGGGTCCAAAGTTGTCCGTATTGACGACGCACACATCGCTGGGGTTGTGAATTTGATTAAAATCACAATGCTTCATCTGGCGACCCTCAGTGTGATTATAATCTGTAAAACAATTATTATTTTTCCATATACTATATGTATAGAGTGTGTCTGATGTGATTTACATACCCTTCACAAAGTCATCGAGCAATTCAATCCAGTAGTCCGTCTCGGCTGCCCTCTTGCTATCGAATCTAACAACCGAACCACGTTCGGTGTATTCGGTTAGGGGTCGGAATCCCAAGCCGGGATTGGTGCCAATCAGCGACTCGTCTAGCTTCCATTTAGGCTGATGATTATCCACCGTAGACAGCATGACCTGCATGCAAATTGAAAACAGTATGCCCAAAACGATGTAAAAGATCGTATAAAATGTGAACAGTTGTCCTGCAAGATAATGGTAATGGTAAAATAAATAAATCATTCATTCATATAAATGATACACAAACTTATTTTTGTTTATTATTATTGTGATTGCGATTCATTTATTAGTTGATAGTGATGTTGCAATTTGCAATAGAATATTAAGGAATCGGTAAAAATATATTTGATCCATTAATTTCTATACATAAAGAAAAAAAGATTTGACAAATGATCTAACTAATACAAAAAGACCCTCCAAACGTTTGTTTGTTTCCTTCCTTCTATGCGTTACACTTTTATAACACACTTTTCCAAATGTATAAAAATAAAAGATTTATCCATTAATCTGCCCAAAATCAAGCTAAATGTGAAATTTGCATAGATAAGTAAGTTAGGTAAGTTTTTCTGCGTTTGCAAATTTTCTTATCAATATTAAATAGACAAAAGTTATTCAATCAAACAAAACCGATGATGGGTAACCCCAATCACATTTTTGTTGTTATTTGTGTTGAGTAAACTGAAAAGCGACAAAGAGAAAAACCGCAGTAAATGCGGTGAGGTGATTGCAATAGGAACAACAAACTGAAATGAATATAAACAAATAGAGACAAGTGAACTGGACAGTATATAAAAGGGGTAACTATTTATATACTACGTTTATATACTATTCTGTTTACGATAATTTCAATGTCAATAGCGCATTAACGACGAGTCAGCTAGAATCCAGATTCGATCCGTTTGTTACTTTCGCACTGAATAGACGGATGGACGGATAGACGACAGCGTAGCCCAGCCTAGCCCCTGAAAAGGCCATTGCATAAATAACGCAACGTCGACGAAAAATCGAAAATGACAACTGTCTTGATTACGACGACAGTGCCACAAATAACGAATTAATCGTTTCAATGAATATCGTGTATACAATATTTACCGATGTGGTGTACAGTAGGCAACAAAAGACAAAAGTTAAAAGCGCTAAACATCTATCAATAAGTAATCAATGACGACAGCGATATTTAATTTCTGTACGAGTATACACACTCTAACTACTCAGTACAACTAAATTGAGAGGGTATCATAAGTTAGTACAAGTAAATTATAACATCAACAAGACGAATATATATGTAGAATTTACCTCAATGTTCTCAGGAACTATAAGAGTGAGCTGTAAATTGTATTCACCCTAAAAATTTGAAAATATATAATTCTCCTCAAATGTTTGCATTCTAAACAAATGAGTTCTAATTGAAAATTCAAATTTTAGATGAACTTTACTGTTCAAGAGTATTAAATTTTCGTTTCTTTGTTCGCTCCTTGTTTTTTTGTTTTGTTTGGTTGCTCATCAAATTATTAGACTGTTTGTTGTTACCAAGCGGGCAAGAAAAAAATTATTTCGTTCAACTACAAGGAAATAAATTTGGCAATGAACACACGCAGCTCGCTGCTGGCCATCATAGCTTATACTCAAAGCGCTTTTTTTTTTTCTTTTTTTGGGTCGCCCAGACACCGAACAACTGGGCTATGACGCCAGCCATTCAGGCTGTCTCTGTTCGTCTGTCTTTTGGTCGGTCAATTGTCCAGACTGTCTCAGGGCCAAGGTGGGTGCCCCCGCGGCGCGGGTGTAACCAATATCAAGGGCGGCAGGCACACGAGTATATTTTGCAATTACATTCTTGTGTCTTCAAGCACACAAACCCTGACAACAAAAGAAGATATTCTTTTTTACGTAATCGATAAACTTACTTCGACTTGCATATAACTTTGTAACTTTGTAAGTGACTCAAGTTTAACATGATGGATAGTCAACTGTAGGTGAGATGAAGGTTATCGATACATAAGTATATACGTCAATACAATATAGTGTATCTTGTCATGACCCGAAAATTAACTTTAACCTGTGAACAACCTTAATGATTTTCATTGCCCTTTTGCTTCTTTCATTTACATATAAATTGATTTGCTCAAGGAAAATGTTAAATTCAATTAGTTTTATTAAATGGATTTTCGTATAGTTCATCCAAATTTTTCGGTCCTGCAGATTAGAATGTATATAATATGATAACTATACTATGAAATCTATAAAAAAGCTTAAATCTAAAAAGGTCGAATTTATTTATAAAGTGTTACTTCAAATATCGTAAAGTTAAATATCGTATGAAAAACTAACAGTTAACTTTCTGTACGATTATTATTATTTTTTTTGGTTAGCTTTTCTCGATAGTTTTCAGTAGGGTAGCTCAATTCTTTGGTGGCTGCCTTGTAAAATGTCACGCAAAAATTCGTAATAACATTTCAAGTGTATTTTTTTTTTTTTTATAATTTTTATGTTTTGTGTCTATTTTTGTACGTTACGAGTAGAAGAAGAAGACAGAGAGAGCGAGTGAGCTAGAGAGTCGAATGAACATATTTCAAGGCAAAATGCCATGAAAATGCCAAAAGTACAAACCGATGAGTGGCATTAAAGAATCGGAACACTGCTGATCTATATGCGATATTTGTAATATATGTTGCGTATGCGAATAGAAATTGAAAAGCAAATAGAAACTAGACATTTAAATGAAAAGCACCAAACATCAGCCTATTGAATAATACTTTTTATATAGTATATCAATCAGCACTTATTTTGCATTTTTTAAATGTCAATTGACCAAAAATATACGCGTAATAATATAGTTATATAAATATAAAACACATGTATTTAATTATTTTCATTAAGTTATTAAAGTCAAAATGTTTGGCAATAAAATTAAATTTTCCATACAAGGAGGATTTATATACGTAATAAAAATTAGCTGAACTTTTTGTTCTTAGATTGAAATCATTTTGAAATTAGCCATTCTAAATAAACGAATAGTATTGTCAAAGTATCAAACAATATTTTCTGTTCAATCAAAAGATTTTGAATCTTAATTTCGAAGTTTTCGTTAAGTTTTATATTCTATTCATAAATACATAATATCGTTTATAATTATTCTGAAAATTCAACAAAATATATATTATTAAATTAATGTTAATGTGTTTTTATTTACTCTGTTTTCAAAATTATTTTCCAAAATCATAACAAATGTTAAATGTTGCCACTTGCTTTACTCGTTAAACAACTTTTACTATTTGAATTCGAGTTGCCAAAGTGGGGCACATGTAGGGCTTACACACCCAATCCATTCCCAAAGCCCCTCGAGCGTACATAACAGTAAATACGATTCAGTTGAAACCTTATTTACCGGGGCAAGTGCAGTTGACCACAGGAATGGGGAGTGCAACCTGTTAGGCGCCGCATTGTGTAAACAGACGCGACTCAGTGACCAAGTTTTATAAATAGCACACACAACGACACACACTTTCTAACTTTGTAACTTGTTGATGTGGTAAACAAACTTTAAGAGCCCGTGACCTATATACACAAATATATAAAGCCTCTAAACAACCCCAACTTCTGGCTTTGTTACAAGTTTTGCATGACCAAGAAAGATTGATAGTTTTCGCGTTTTCCTTGGCTTTTCCTGGCATTTGAGCACCGCAACATAGGTCAAATATAGTTAATAATTAAGTTGCTGCACATATGGCATATTAAGAGCAACATTTTATTCAGGGATTATTAGCTCTTTAGCTGCGACTTTGCACCATCTGTTGTTGTGGGTTTGAGTTATTTACTTCTGGTGCGTAAACTGTGGCAACCTTCTGTTTACTGACCACAAATTTGCGACTCATTCATTTGCCCTTATGGTGTTGATTACACATATGTAAAACGTGCTTGAATTTAGATTTGAATTAGTTTGTTAATAAAGAAAACAACGACGTCATTTAGAGTCATACAACACAATCAGAAGGTGCAATTGGAAATCAATAAAAGTTCTCTTTACTTTGAATCTAAGATATATCATTTTAAGTGTTGGAGTTTTCGGTCTTTTTCATAATAGAATGTTTTTAGCTTTATTTTAATAATGTTTTATAGTTCATTTTCGTATTGTTTATTTTTAATAATAGCTTAAGGTTCGAAAAAAACTAACAATAAAAGAAAAAACAAGCAACATTAAATGTATGAAAAATAATATAAGTTACCTTTAAACAGAAAGTTGCTACAAATCAGAAGCAAAAAAAAAAGCAATGGTCCAACGCACAAATATTCATGGCCAGAGAAAAGCCGTCAACCAAAATAATTTGTAAAACCAAAAAAAAAAAAAAAATAAGCGGGCTTAGAATGTAGAGACGAATTTAATGTCTAGTTTAATGGCACGAAATAATTTCGATTGGCTTAATTGAATATCATTAAAAGTGTATTATCCAAATTATCAATAAATGCTCGTAAAGATTATTTGGCATAAGGTTGTTTTTGAACACATTTTTGTATATATAACTATTGAATTTTAAGCGTAGATATTTAAGCAAGGGCAACTAGTAATTTTACACACAAATAGAATGTGGAAAAGTTTTGCAGTAGTTTTCAAAATTTACGAATACTTTTAAGAACGCCCCACAAAATTGAGCTACAAGTAGTTTTAAGTTTTTATACGTCGATTAGATTCAGTAAGCACCCACTCCTTATATTTGACGACATTTGACTGACACTTTCCACCCTTCATGTCACTACACGTGACTTGAATTGACTTGATTTATGAGCTGGAGGCACGATGACTCTTTAACTTCCTCTTGAGGTCCGAAAGGAAGCAACAATTATTGCCCAGCAACAGCAACCAGCAGCAGCAGCAACAACTTGGTGTATGTCATCATTATACTCATTAGGACAATCACCCGCTCCAACCCTAACACACATAGGGCACACATAGTGGGCTAACGGTTGGTAAGTGGGTGAAGGAAGGTGGTTTGATAGTTTTAGAGTCCACCATCAAGGCGTTCCAAATAACGAGAGCAAGCGACGCTTTGGCGCCTACTTCTGTTATGGTTTCTACACCCGCAACTGTTTAACCTACCCCAATGTCCCCGGCTCCACCCCGACCCCCACTCCCCTTCGCTGGTAGTAAACCAAATCCTTGGTGTGTTTAGGACCGACACACCCTTTTGACCAATGCGTCATCTTTTCGTATTCGTAAGTACATACTAAATAGCATACTTTGCGGTATTTTAAGTGAATTAATTTCACATGTTACCAGCATATAAAATGCACTCCTCTCCACCGCCTTCCCTCGATGCCTTTACCCGGCTTAATGGTAACATTACGGGCCCATTTAGTTGGCTGATTTAATCGAGTGCGGCTTTCCGCTTGATTGGCTAAAAGTATACAAACATACACATATACAAATACAAATATATCCGAATTGATCAAGTTTTTTGGGAACACATTTTTGCTGTTTCTGTTTTGGCTAATTGCTGATTGACAATGTAAACAAAAGTTTTACAAAGTTTCTCCTTTGAACAAAGCTGAGCAATTCTGTTTTATTGGTAGATTCGAATTTATTTTTATTTCAATTGAGTAACTAAATAGGTAAAATAAGTATCCGATATCTGATTAGCATAGATACAATATAACTAACTTAAATACATATGAATAATCAACACAGAACATTTACTACAACAAAGTCCATTTTGCCCTTGATTTTTAACTTAAACTCTTCTTCAGAGATATTTAACACATTCAAGAATTGTTGTTACATTTTATCTTGAATCATATATTTTTGTCTTAAATTTGTAAAATTTTAACTTGTGGAATAAAAATTAAAAATATAATAACTTAATATTGTTTTATTAAGTAGTTGATATTATTTATTAAAGCTTCAAAAATAGAAAAAAATTCATTTTTTATCCCAAATTTACAAAAGTTACAGTACATATTCAAATGTCAGAATTCGGTTTCAAAAACACATATTTAAATCGCAGAATATGTATTTTCAAATCCGAAAGATTATAAGAGAAAAACATAGTTTACAAAATACACTTATTATTTTTTCCAGTATGCAACATTTTTCCCATTTTTTTTTCCCCACATTAGAATTATTCATTGTTTGAGCACAAATTGCTTAAAGCATTGCAAAATGAGCGGCGGATGTGAAATAATTAAAAAAAAAGTAATAGATAGCACAAGAAAAAAAAACAACAACAACAAACAATCAAATAAAAAACATTTGAATTAAATTCGGCAATCTAAATAATGTCTTGTGCAATTTGAGACAATATCAAAGCATTGCATCGTTGGATTTTTCGCTTATTTTCACTCTCGTCTAAAATAATTTTGAAATTCTGCAGTTTATTGTTTTGTATTATAAGCCTTGTGATATATATATATATATCGAATCAATCTGAGCTTAAACGGGTTTTTTTTTCTGTTTTCGAAATGCTTTCGTTACAAATTCGATTGCTCGCATTTTTTGATTAGCTTGCACTTTGTTCAAAAAGTTTCTTTTATTTTTGTTTTCAATTTGTTGCATTCCCCTTAAAAAATCAACAACAACAACAACAGTGATTACACCTGTTAATGAACGTGTATTGCAAGTTCTAGCTAAAAACCAGTTTAATCTGCTAATTGCCATTTTGCGGCATGGAGGGTCAGTTCAGGTAGGTCATTACCCCTCTAAAAGCTTTCAAATGCATTCAGACTGATTGCTTACCCCTCGCCCTGTAATTAATTTCATTTAGTGAGTCGCCTATTCGTTTGTGAATGCAACCAATTATTGCACTTAATATATCTCTATATATATAATCACATATGTATAGACGTGTGTCTGTATGTATGTACGTGTGCGTGTTTTCGACCTAGCTACGCACATTTTTGGGCTGTAATTGTTTTTTTTTTTTTTTTTTGATTGGGGCACAGAAAATAGTTAGTTCTTCTTGTTGGTGCCACAATATGAAACCCATTAAAGCAGATCGGCATTTCAAGATATTATTATTCGAATTTTTTTTATGTAATTCGAACAACATTTCACCGATTACAATTGCAATCAAATTAACACACCAACAAAGGATTGAGTTTCTTTTCATCAATTTTCACACATTTTTTCATGTTAAGTCCAAAGTGTAACGAGTAAAACGCCTTAAATATGAAACACTTTAAATTTGTTCTTCATACAATTAATAATTTTTTGTTATTTAGACTTTTGTTAATCAACTAACCAATAATAAATACAAAGTAAAATTAGGAGTATTAAAATATTTTAAGTAATATTTTTTGAACGAAATAAAATAAATTGTAATTTTTTTCTAATCTATAAGAAATATGTATTAATTAATTATATTTAACAAAAAATTCCATCAAAATCATGGTACAAAAATCATTTGAATTGTGTTTAAAAAAATGTTTGTGTAAATCAAATAAAAACACTGTAAGAAAGATTATTTTAATCGATGGATTACAACCGATGAGTGCTAAAAAGCTTAATTACGTATTTAAGCACACACACAATAAAAATGTCAATATGTTTATGATTATTACTCACAATGTTCTTGGCAAACAACAAAAAACAAGCCATGACATGGATTTAATGATAGGAACGGACATTAGCAGGACAACAAGAACAAATAAAAACAAGTAAGAAGGCTCTAATCGAGAAATCCCGACTAGACGATACCCTGATCCCTATACTTTACGCGGACAGTCAGTGCTTGCAAGTATGTGTGCGTGTGTGTACGACCATACTGCATACTGCATATTCAACTTCAAGGTTCCATATCTCCGGTGTTTCTCAACCGATTTTAGTAAAAATTTCACAGATTGTTATTATTTTGATTAATAATTTCCATAATGCCATCTAAAATTTATTCAAATTCAAGATTTTGTTGTTATCGATCCCATGTGTATATCGGAAACGGGATGAGTTATCAAAAATCTAAAACGATTAGGCGAGCTTAAGTTCCAAATCTGGAGTCTCTAGCTCTTATAGTCTCTGAGATCGACGCGTTCATACATACAGACGGACAGACGGACATGGCTATATCGACTCGACTGATGATGCTGATAAAGAATATATACACTTTATAAGGTCGGAGATGCTTCCTTCTGCCTGTTACATACTTTTGCACAAAACCATTATACCCTTTTTCCCTTATTTTAATGGGATCAGGGTATAATAAAAAACACACACAAAAAAATAGTTATATATATGAATGTATATGGCATTTGCTATATATAAACTGAGTGTATTTTTTTAATTTATCTCTCGGGTGCATTAATAATGCCACAGACAGGTGTGCCAGAAATGGGTTAGAGGGGGAGGGGTGCCAAAGAGAAAGGGCAGCAAGGTCTAAAGGCTGGGCC
Source organism: Scaptomyza cyrtandrae (assembly GCA_035044605.1). Classification (NCBI taxonomy): domain Eukaryota; kingdom Metazoa; phylum Arthropoda; class Insecta; order Diptera; family Drosophilidae; genus Scaptomyza; species Scaptomyza cyrtandrae. The sequence continues at coordinate 4,458,865 of JAWNNS010000648.1, forward strand.
AAATGTACTTTGTAGTCGAATTGTTGGCCATGACAAAATAACCAAAAGGCATGAGCTATAAAAGTTATAATGAAGATCAAAATTAAACCCAGTTGGGCTTAACATTCAATTTGTTGTGTGTTTATAACCAGCTTATGGCCATAAATAAAGCAAACTAATTGATTAATGCAAATTAGTTTAGTTAAGCATTAAATGTTAAAGCTTCACAATTCCTAAAGCTTTTTAGTTAAGACTGTGTACACATACATACATATTTTTCATGTTCATATTGCATACTGTTTTTTATCTTTGTTTCACTCATAACGCGTACAACATTGGCGTCAAATAATTAAAATAGAGAGAGAGAGAGAAAGAGAGAGAGAGGGAGGGAGTGAAACCTTGAATTTGTTTACAGAACTTATTACAAAACGAATTTTGATGCAGAATGCAACGTACAGTATAAACCGTTAATGTGCTCCCTCTTTTACGCTCCATATCATTTTCTCTCTCTCTCTGGCTTCTTCATTTCTTGTTCGCTCTCATTCGCTAAAGATAGAAACGTGCGTCCGTGTTTATTGGCATAGAATTTTTATCTTTTTGGGGCGAAAAATATATATATATATAACGAAAAACGAAATGAATGTTCTTCAAAATTTTATTTATATAAGTTTCTACACTTACTTGTATGTAGAATAAATCTAAATAAATTGGCTGACTCATGTTTATTCGTACATACATAAGTATGTACTTATGTTAGATTTGAAAGTAAATGAACTTTGGAAGTTGAAGTTTTATGTTTTCGAAGCTTAAAGCTCACTAAAATACATTTCTGTCACAAGTACTTTTTCGTTTTCACATAAATTCTTAGTTCTTTAAAGCTTTTAAAAATATTTTATATAAAAACTTCACTTATTAAATAATGTTTATTATTCAAATAAATACTGTCGCCACAAATATTAAATACACGCGGCTATAAATAAACAAACTACTAATTAAGTGCAATGCAAAACAAGTTTTTACAAATGTAAATATATTGAACACATGCAAATATATACATATATTAATATATACATATCCCAATGCATGTGTAATTATCGTATTAGAAGCAATTTTCTTAGAAGAATAAGTATTTTTTGTAGTCATAACTCAGTTAGAAACTAGTGAACAGCTTCATAAAAAGCCGCAAGATTTACTTAAATATTATCGCATTTAAAAATAAAAATTGTGTACAATAAGTGTATAATTTTATTAGCAAATATAACAGCACATAGTTTTATCTAGTTTTTATGATTTTTCAGACTATTATCGCTGTATAGAAGATTTTTAGCATTTGAAATGCAGAGCGAGTAAAATGCAGTAAAAGTAGCTGATAAGCTCTTTTTATTTGCTTACACTCGCGTTTCGTTGCCGAATGACCGACTTGCATTAATACACACGTACATATGTATATGTAATTGTTTGTGTAAAAACATTTCACTTATTTCGTTCGTTTTCTTTCGTTCCTTGTAACTCAGAGGGCTCAGCATTCGATTGACGTATATATTATGCATATTATGCAGTTCACCTTCTAAATCGAATTCGAGCATAGGAGCAAAAGAGTGAGAGAGAGTCGAGTATGTTTAATTGCTCGTTATCGCTGCCGCTTTCGCGTATGCTGAGTAAAGTGTTAAGCTCAGCTTAAAGTTCTTTATGTTGTTGTCAGGAATGAGAGTCGAAAGGGTGAGAGAAAAAATATGTTGACTTTAACCGACGATGAGTGGTTTTAGAGCGCGCTGTACTTCTGATCAATTTTAAATTTAGTATTTTTTCCATATTATTTTGTATCACTTACCCCAACTTTTGGGTGTGCGACCAAAGAAGGTACCATCATTCGGATCGTGGATCATTTCCGAGATAGTTTTCTTTTTGGCAGGTTGAGGAAATTCACTCACGTATTGTTCACCTTTTCTGTTATTCTTCGACATTTTGCCGCTCTTTTCGATGTGTTTTCGCTTTTCGACTTATGCAAACAGTTATGATGTTTTATACATACGAAATTTTCGCAAATGCACGTATTTTTGATTGCGTTTGCTTTGTTTTTTTTTTTGCTCACGTGGACGACAAATGGGTATTTTAATATTTGAAAAACAGCCTTTAAAATTGAGTAAATACACAAATATTTGAATACACTATATATTAAGAATTTATTTCAAAAGCACGTAGTTTAAAATTATTTATATTTTTAGATTTCTTGAACTTTGTTTTAATATTAAAATAAAAGGTTGTTATTCTTGAAGTTTGTCTCCACGAAAAAAACTATTTAGCAAGCTCGAATCTGTGTTTGGTCGGTGCGTATTGCTTGCTTCGCTCGCGAGTTAAGATCACCAACTGAACCACAAAACGAGCTGGGCAAACCGGCCGACATCGACTTCAACATCGACAACGTCAACGAAACCGACATCGCTTTTTGCAGCTACTGCGCTGCTCAACACTCACACAAGCAACACTGTGCCTCTCGAGAGTCAACACGCACACACAAACGCAATGCACAAGAAAAGAAAAAAAGTTCAAGCATACGAGACAGCTGTTGAACGCTTTTGAAACAACAAAAACACGAACATTGCCAAAGCGAAAAGCTCCTTGTGTACCGGGGTGGGTGCCTTGTTGCTGTTTTTGTTTTGGCAATTGTTGTAGGTAGTGTTTTTAGTAGTCTTTTAGTTTAAAAGGTGCGGGCGAGCGCTTAAGAGAGCCTGGCCCTGTGTCTACGCAAATAGAATGAGTGATAGAGTGCAGACATCGGCCAGACAACAGATTACAGGTGCGCTGCGAGGGTTATAACAGAGCCGGCAGGCAATTTTCATCAATCTTCTGTAGACCCTTAATTGAAAATTTATAATCATACGATATTTAATGTTGACACATATATTACTGTACTACTGACTCACTTTCTTGAACAATTGAGACACCAGCATTACCCTCATAATAATTACCTACGCCCCCGTAAAGCGCTTCTAATGAAAAACTGTTGCTTTATTAATATGTGTTAATGTAAAGCACAAAGAAGAAACGGCTACGCACATACAAATCTTAATCTCAACGTGCTGTACGCTCTCTCTGTGTCTCTATGCATTCTTCCTCTCTATGTCTCTCTCTCTCTCTCTCTCTGATACACACCCATACATTCACTACTAATACATTGTACACTGGCTTACGCTGCGAGTACATTGCCTTCGCGCTTCAACTCTCGCGAAGCTTAATGCCCATCATTGTTTTTGTGTGCTGTTTTTTTTTTTGTTTGTTTATATTCTAGGAGCGCCAACATAATGTTTAGTGTATCGTTTTGTTTTTATCTTTGTGCATCACATTGCATTGTTATGGTTTACTGTACAATGAGAATATCCAACGCTAAAACACAAAATACACAATTTTTTGATGATGTTTTTTTCGTATTTGTTATTTTATCAAGGGCTCTGCATTAGTCATCGTGTCATGCGAAAAGCTGTTGTCAAGTGTCGCAGCAATTGAAAATTATTAATTCACATTAACGAGCATTTCCATTCAGCGTTGCCATTATTGCCATTGCAAATATGCATGTAAGTAGGAAAATTGCTACCCCTTCGTCGGCTGTTGCCCTTTCGAGACATGCCCCATTGTTATCAGATTAGTATGTGAAATCTTGAATCTTTATCGTCTGTCTTATGGCATGCAAGTCTTTCAATCTTTGCGCTTTATAGTTGTAATCATCATAAATTTATTAAATTATACTTGACAACGCTTGTTATCAACCCCGCCGCCCTTCAGTGCCTGACACTATGTCGTCTCTTTAGTTGCTCAGGAATCCATCTCTGTACTGCATGGAAGGCGGTTTATTGGAGGTTTACTGTTATACATATTCACACACACATACATACATTCGTCATATACTATTGATAAGATAAAGTCATGTTGTAGAATCTTTTGAATGGAAAAATGGCAAAATGTTCCCAAAATAAAAATGTTTTTTTTTAAAGTTTGAATGCATAACAACAAAAGTTATATTCTATGTTACCACTTAAGAAAATGCTTAAGATGTGTAAAAACAAGTTGGAATAGACTGAATACCTTCTTAGATTCTACTCACAGTTATATAAACGATAAATGTTTTGCCTCAGCTTCAACTTGAATTCAACTTCAAGTTAAGCATCATTAAAGACTAGGGAACACAGGGCTTTGGGTTAGGGGCTTTGCTAAATCTAACAAACCAGTTTATCTTGCTTTAACTGAAATGTACTTGATTTTTCCAGAACATATCACATATCCCACGAGTTGGCTCAACGAGTGGGGCGCTTCCTCATTAGAAAGAAGTTTTGATTTTTCCTGTTTAGCAAAAAGATTTTTGTTTGTTTTTTTTTTTTTTTGTTGCATGTTTCTTATATATTTTTCTTGCTTGTCTCTTTTGTGTACTTTTCTGATTTGCAATTGTCCACGCGACTACTTTAAAGCTACTAATTAGCGATTCAATTGGTAGTCAACAGAACTGCTGATAATATTTGACTTCAACTATATAGTAACAGATATGCTCAATTGTATACTCTAAAATGAACCATATGACATGACTTCAACTATATAGTAGCAGATATGCTCAATTGTATACTCTAAGATGAACCATATGACGACTGAAAATAATTTCAAAAATATTGCTGCAATATTATCTTTATTGGTCTCATTTATGTATTATTTATTTGACATTATTAACATAGCGTAAGTTTGACGTCATTAAAAAATAAAACAAATAATCAACCATTAGGCATTTTAATCTTTCTGACAATAACGATTGCACACATTTATTTCAATTGTGACAGAAATTCGATGAAATAAAAGTAAGAAGAATATTTCTGCTGAACGATCTTTTACGATCTGAAACAATTGTAAACTTCACACTCATGATAGTAATAATCGTAACAATATTAAATTCATCGAAACACTCATATTAGCACCATTATCAAACAAAAGTTCATTTATTTGCTTTGATTCCAGAAACAACACGTTACCACGAGCGGATCGTTTCGAGTGTTTTTTTTTTGTTTAAACTCATCGCTCATATTTTAACACCTTGATGTGCGACTTTAGTCTGAAGCAGGGGCAAATCAATCAATCTATCAATATATTATAGTGCATGCGAACTAATCTTGAACGAAAACTTGAAAATTCATTTCAAGATGAAAGCATATGTATGAATAACTTTCATTTGGGTTAAGTTTTTCACTGAAATTTTCAAAGTGAATATGTTTTTCTCTCATTTCCATTTCGTATTTAACACCCTTTGGGTAAGAAAAACCACTTGGCACGCAATTAAAATAAAATAGCGTAACAAGTCATTCAAAAATTAATCATATACTTAAACAAACATATATATCATGAACATTCTGTTAATGAGCCGCAATGACGCAATTCACCGATAACTTATCTATATTGAACACCTCGAAATAATAATAAATAATATATATTTGACTTCATATCGATCTAGCTTTGTCCACACTACTGACCAGCAAAAGCTGGCGCACAGATTTCAAATTCTATGATTATTATCTAGGTTACGACGAGTGCTTTACGGAATGAATGTTGTCGCACCTTTATATCTTATCTGGCAAAGAGTATGTTGGTTGGCTACGCAACAATGCGACGACAGCAATTTACTTTTTATATACGTCAAAATAACGGCATATGACAAAAATATAAGTGGCATTCTTCTTCTTACTCATTATCAGGGCCGATATCGAGTGAGGGGTTTAACAATAGTTTGTTAAACTTTTCCATTAAATTTTTTGGCTTAACTATCTTAGCTGGCTTCAATCTATTGGGTGATTTTTTAAAATGTATAATTAAACAACATTTTCAGAAGCTCTCGCATACAAAAACCTCGCTGCTTTTTTACTTTAGTTGTATGTGAATGCGTCCTACAAAAGCTCATTGCTATGTACACTCAACTGCTGTTTTCAATGAGATTTTTCTTAAAACCGATTTGGATTTGATTACAATAATGTTTTTTTTAGGTTTCTCACACATATTGGTCTACTTAAGGGTTTATTATAAACAATTATTATAGTAAATGCCTTAAAAATTATTATTCACTGTAAATCGCATTGCCTGAGGCGTTTCAACTTATATAATCTTTGGTACTCATAAGCCTACGAATTTCAAAAAGAGGGTCATCTTTTTTAGCTAAAATTCGAATGTTAAAAGATTTTAATTTTATTTAAATGAAGTTAAAACACGTTGTTAGTTTTGTATTGCCCATTTTTATTGAGAACAGATTGAAAATGAATTCAAATATAGTAAGTAGCCTTAAACGGATTTGTTGTTGATGTTTTCTTTAGTTTTCAAATCGATTTTGATTGTTTTTTTTCTTAACTTAAAAAATTAAACGATTCAAAGTGTTCATTGATTGATTGTTATACATTTCATTTTGACTTGTGTTTTTTTTTTTTGTGTGGGTTAGAAAAGGATTTGAGTAAAAGCTATAGACTGCTGAATATATATACGAATGTAAATATTTATGTGTAAATTTGTGTGTATATATAGAAGATTGTTGTGTATATATAATATATAAGATTGTTTCATTTATTTGTTTACTTGAATAAACTTCTATTTGAGTTCTGGTAAAACTAACTAATTCGAATAAAATTGTAATACAAAAATTTCTTCATTTTGTTTTTGGCTCCGAAATTGGTCAGCTGCGGTTTTAGTTCCGTACTAAGTTGTTGTTGGTCAAAAGGATCCCTCTTTTTTAACGTTAGCTTTAAATTTTTGTTAAATATTCATTCATTCATACATATATATATATCTATATTTTGTATAACTAATGTCTGTGTTTTGGTTTTATGTTTGTTAACCTTAACTTGGGGCTACATAAAAATTTGATTTTTGTTTTCATTAAATGGCAGTTTAATTATTTTTATTTTAAATAAGCAATAATAACAGGTAAATTTGTCTCTCGTAATAGTTTTGGAACAGCGCTAAATGAGATTCATACTTGGCTAGCATTTAAAGTTTAGGTTATTTTTCTTTAAAGAATTTTCTTACAGATTTTCTTCATTCTTTTTCACAAAACGGCATTTAGCATTTTATCATCTTAGCATTCAGCATTATTATAATTAATTAATAAATTTTATAAAAAATGTATTACATATTTTAGTTTATTATAATGCAAAAATCGCTTGTTGTTATATAGTATTTGTATATATAGAAATCTTCTTAGGCGGTAGACACTACATTTTTGCTAGTACATATATACTATATATATATATATATTTTTGTTTTCGTTTTTGTTACTTTGCATCATTATTTGTATAAGAAGAAGCTAAATTCAAAAATTGTATTGTATCCAAAAATGTTTTGTTTTTTGTTATTATTACATTCGTGGGTTGCTCTTATCAAGTTTTTGTAATATTAATGTATAATATGTGTATAATGCTTTAATTATTAGGAAAAAAAAAACTGCATTTTGGTGTTTTTATCCTTCGCTTCCTTCCTTCTTTCATGCCTTACCTACACATTAGATAAACAAGCAGCTTTTACTTGCATTCCTCTCGCTTCCTTCGCTTCTTCCTTTCCATTAATCTGTATTTGTATATTGTTTACTTTTTATTTATTACATTACATTAATCAATCAACAGCTCATAGTGAACCGAGCCGAGTCTGTCCTTGCGATCATGCTTTATGTTACGTGCCCAGGCTTTGCACTCCACATTGATGATAATGCCACCTGATCAAAGAAACACATACATATATATCTATAACCTTTTACTTTTTATATGTTTTCTACTTACGCTTGGGACGCTGAAAGTGCACTGCGACAAGAGGACTCAAATAGCCCTCGGAATTTTGATAGGGATAAAAATAGCCAGGAAATCCGCGAACGGGCAAATAGTTGACGGGACCAATATTCTCTTGATCGGCTGGATTTTCGCCCTCGCACGATACCCAAATGGTGTTCAGCTGCATTATTTAAATAATATGAATTAGTTATATATTATTTAAAATTTACAACTCCCTTGAACTAGAATTGATAAAGATGCTTAACTTATTGTTGTCGCAATTCATTAAAAAATATTTTCTACTTTTAAATAATTGTAAGCAAAGCAATGACAGTAAATTAATTATTGAATGATTTTATATCTTTTTTTTATAAGAAAGTAAGCTGTTTAACTATTTAAACTTTAATCATAGTTAAATCTTAGTTGCTATAATTATAGATACTTAAATAACTGACAATTAATAAATTTATAAGTCTTATTCTTCTCACCTTGTGTGCCTCTTTCTTTTCGATTTCAGCAATGTAGGTCTTAAGACTGTCGGGCATGTTATTAGGTAAGTCTGTGGAGGTGTTATAGAACTCGGGCCTCCAGTCGTAAATCTTGTTCAGCTTGAGGAAGATGCAAGGCGAGCTCTTGTGGTAACTGTAGTTGTTCTCCTTGGTGCAGGGAGACCACGACTTAATGTCCACATCGCACACCTGACCCTTTGGCGGGGGCTGATTGTAGTCACAGTTGTAGATGTTCTGACCACGTCCAGGTGTTAACCCGGGCACTTTGTACACTATATAAAGTGGAGGAAGTGGAGTGAAAAAAGGAAACGTTAAAAATATTATCATAATTGTTTTTTTTTTATGTTTTTGAAGGTCTTTATTCCTCTAATGGTTTTGTGGAAGTGTATGTAACAGGTAGAAGGAATCATCTCCGGCCACTTTAAGTATATATATTCTTCATCAACAGCCGAGTCCAACCGTCCGTCTGTATGTATGAACGTCGATCTGAGACGTTACAAGTTTGTTTCAAATTTTCGATAACTTTTCCCGTCCGCGTTTGAAACATTAATCGAAATAATTACAATCTGTAAAATTTGTATCGGCTGAGGAACAGACATACTTGCAACTTGGCATAATGCTGAATACGAGGTTCAAAAGGCTAAGTATTGGGTTGAGGTTATCTTCTAGACGGGATTTCTTGACTAGAGCCTTCCTACTCGTTAAATACTTCATTTACGCTAGTCTCAATACTGACAACGGTTTATTCTTAGCCTCGTCCCAGTTATTTTCACTTCAGTTAACTCGACATGCAAAAACATGTAAGCCTAAAAACGACCCCATTGACTTATTATATCCTTACATGCAATCAGCAAAAATCGGAGCATAGCTTGCTATGTTTCAAATTATGTGAAAATGTTAAAAAAGGAAACAATTCGATGCAATTTTTTTTTTAAATTAAAAATTAATGCTAAACACTATGCGTGCGTGTTGTCAAGCAACCCATTAACTAGACTCCTTGCAACAAAACCAAAACACTTAGTTCATGGCCCGTTGTAGCATAAACTAAGAACATGCAAAGACCATTTGGGGACGGCTGTCAACAAACCTGCCAGAAAGTCATCGAGTGAGTCCGTCCAATGTTTGTAGTTCTCATGCTGAGTTCCCTTGTACCAGATCAATGTGCTCTCCACCATCTCAACAGGTGGCAGGGGGCGAAAGCCAAGACCTGAGTGAAGAAAAAAGTTCAGTTTTAATGATGAATTTTATTTGGATTGTCAGTAAGATGTGTGAATTATATAATTACCTGGATTTGTGCCAATGATCGAGCGATCCAATGTCCATTTGGGTATACGGGGATCCAAGGTTTGGAAGAAGGCCCACATGCATATGGCCACCAGGGCAGCGAGAACGCCATAAAAAACAACGTAGAAGATGCCAATCTTAGCTAAACACAAAAACAATATAAAGAGAATACAAATCAAATAATTAGATTACAATTAACACTGAACAAATTGGAGTGAGCCCCCAATCAAATAAGAATTGTACAAGAAATATTGTCCGCTCAATTGAGCTGATTAAATTAAGCACTTGAGATCGACTCAGCTAGTGACCAAATGTCACTAATGGGTTAAACTCTTAATTGGTTGAAGCGACGCGGAGTGTGAGCAATGAGCGCCGGATCTTAACTCAGAAAAAGCATAAACAAACGGAAAGCGTTACTCTTATACTAAACAGTGAAGATGAGAGAGTCGCAGTGACACATGGCGTTATTCATCGATGAATCATAAGCGTGTATAAGATTGAGTATAAGACTTGAGCGGTTCGCTCTTAGACACGTAAGCATCGTTTCGTTAAGTTTTGACATCCGCTCAAGAGCGTACTTAAAGGGGAAGCACGCTGTTTTCGAGATCTACTTGGCACGCTCTTTTAATGCGATCGCATTCACGCACACAGACACACACACACACACACACACACACACTGACTGACATAACCTCAACTTGGCCAACAGCTTGGACAAGTGGCATCAACATTTCGAATTTGAAAAGAGAGAGAGAGAGAGAGCGAGAGAAAGAAAGAGAGTGGGAGGTTTTTTGAAACGTACGTTTCTGAATTTGTTATTAGGTTGGATGCACAAAAAAAAAATTCGATAAAAATTGACTCTTATTTATATAGTTTCGCAATAAGAAAAAAAACTTTTGAGAGTATAAAGAATTAAAAATGTTATTTTTATTTCTTAAACATTAAAGCTTACTTATATATTGTAAGCAAACCAAAAAATAAACGGTAAAAAGATACTTAGATATATTTCCTCGAACTAAATAAATTAAACCTCTTCTAACTTATATATATACATATATATAAGTCATCGTCCTTGTTTTACCTTCTTATCACACATCGTTCATGTTTTCTGGCATCCCTTAATAAATTTTTGATACTTTTAACGTCACAAAGTATGTCAACCAATAAATTGGCGACAGGTGGCAACCTTGTCACGCAGTAAGTACGAGGAGGCATGTATTTTGAGGTATATAATTAAAGAGTTTTGCAACTACTTGACACCCGCAAAAATAAAAATAAATAAAAAAAAATGGAGACTTTGCCATTAGCTCGCTGAGTGATTTGTGAATGAGTTGAGATATATATATTTTTATTAGCCTAAATAGCACCTAAAAGCTGTTCAAGTCACGTTTTCACAAAATGTGTTGTTCGAATGTTATTTGGGTTAAAGGTAAAGCTAGTTAAAGTTAAAGTTAAAGCTTGTTGAAAGCAAATAAAATTTTTATGGATTTTCATATATGGTATATTTGGAGCACCCTTTTATATGGCAGTTTTCGTTTATCACAGTTAAAGTTATCATATCTTGTACAGATGGGCTTTAATTTAAAAAGTTGCTTTCGGGAGTATTTATTATTGGTTTCCTTTAATTTTGATTCTACATATGTATATGTATATTAAAAAGTATTATTTTTAGATTACTTTTTAGTATTATATTATTAATTTGTTCGTATATATAAAGATATAATTTACAACTACAAAAAAATAGTGCTTGGTTTGGTCTTCGAAAGATAACACAAAAAGTGACTTAGAATTGTTCTTGAATGCTTACTTGTTTTAAGTATCTTGTCTAAAAAAAATATTCAGCACGACATAAACATTTAAGACTCTGCCAATAACTGGTTGACGGTTTTGTGAAAGGGTTGTGTGGTTTGCTTTTAAATTAAAAATCGAATATTAAAAATTATATTTTTACTTTTTACAATTTTGTAAAAATGGTAGAAAAAAAAATTCAATCACCTTTTTGGTATAACAACAATATTAAATTTATATAAGCTTCCCAAAACTTTCATTAATTCATTTATTAAAATGTCTAAGGAAAAAATTCAGTTTATATTGAATTTTGTTAACAGAATAGAAATGTAAATATTAAATAACATAGATAGTTATTAAACTGATTCCCAAAAATTGAATGACACAGCTCAAGCATATATAGAATTTCGACGACAAAACTATATAACTTCTGTGTTGTGTTAAATATTGTGATATACATTTTGAACACTTGACACAACATAATATGAATATGTATATATTGATCTATAGGCCATAGCTTACCCCATGAGGCACGATTTCTTCCCATAACCGTGCCCTCCTTTGAATTGTATAAAAATTCACCGAGCCGAAATGGTTCGGGTTTGCGTAGAAGCAGCAGATCCTCATTCGTATTTGAATGTGGCATTGGTACAGGCGACATTTTCGACATTTTGGTGGGTTGTGTTTCTTTTTTTTTCTTCTTTTCTTTTTTTCGTTAGTTTGTTGGTTTGTTAACTCAAATTTGTACTGACAATTTTTAAGATATTTATGAATAACTTAGCTTTTTAGTTCACTCGTTCGTTACACGATTTGAATATAGGACTATTTAGTTTATTGAACCTAAAGATATGATTAAAAAATTATTTCAATATTTATTTTATCTTTTCTTTATTTTATCTTATCCTTTATATGGATTTACAAATAACTCATTCAAATTTTATTTTGTTTTATGGTATATGGCATTTAATTTCAATTCAAAGTGTTATTTTGTGTCTTTTATTTATTTGTCATTTTTGGTATTAATTATTTATTTTTAACTCAGTTTTCACACTAGTTATTTTTTTTTGTTGCACTTTCGTGTTGCACACATTGTTTCTACATATTCTTTTATTTTCGGCTCTTTTTGACATATTTTACAACTTTTCTACACTTATTCGCTCTCTCTCTCTCTCTCTCTCTCTTTCGCTCAAACTCACACTCTTCCTCGGATTTGTTGCTCTCTGTTTTGTTTTGCCTCCCGTAAATGTCACTACAGTCGTTAACGGCTCGCAAACTTTTCAACTGGCAGCAACAACAACTTTGGCGCCTTTTTGTCCATCTACCCCCGCAAACAAATAAACATAAAGAACTTGTGGAAAGACAAAAAAATCGTGTCACACTTTTTCCAGTGAGTTCAAACGCCTAAGCGGCTTTTTGTCCGGCCTGCCGCACGACGCCTGATTGTCAGACGAAATTAAGAACCTATGCCAAGGCGAGCCGGGAATCAGGGCTTAGACGTACACATGTACAGCTGGTACACTTGCTAGCTGCATCTGTCAGATACTTTTAGCTGCCACAATGCAACAGATAACAATAGACAATTGGGCCAAAGAAGCCTCTTTCCCTCTTTCCCTCTCTCTCTCTCTCTCTTTCTCTCTCTCTCTCCTGTCTACCTGCTAGGAACTATTTCCGTTTATTATACTTTGGTTTTCAATGCCACCTCTTGGCTTTGACCGTTAGATATATTTGTGTCTAGCCTGGCTTCTGTTTTATTTATTTATGTTTTCGCATATCTTTTACTTTAGCTGTTATTCTTTCATTCGTTTGCGACAACGCTCTTACAAACACACACTCACACACACACACACACACACACACACCTACACACATACGCATATATGAGCACTTTTTTCAGGTTTTTTTTTTGAATCTCTTAGCTGCTGCTTTGGGTTTTTTGTGTGGCTCCGCTCTTAAAGCCGCCATATACAAGCATACAAACAACCACACCTTTTTGCTACAGCTAGGGTACATTAAAGTAGCAGATACTTTTTAATAACTACGTTAAGTGTATCTTTGTGTGTGTGTGTGTGTGTGACAAAATATATATCCTATGGCAACTAATTAAAGCCAAAGCAATTGGCTTCTACTTTCAACAGTTAACAAATAAACACAACACAAACCAAAATCAAAAACACACTTCTTTTCACTTTTGATGTGTGTGTGTGTGTGTGTGAAACTTGGATAGAATTTTCAGGCACTTGAGGAAGAACACAACACAAGGAACGCACACAACCAGGCCAGGATGCAAGCTTGACTCTTTTGACTAAGCTGCTCCTCTTTGAATTGTTATAATATTTTCTTTTCTATTTATACAAATTTTTTTGTTGTTGAATTGGCCCCGCTTGGCTTTTAACCGCTGCCCGCTTTCGCTCGCGCTCAAAACAAATGTCAGACTGAAAACCAAAAACTGAAGTCTGGGCAACACAGAACTTGGCTTGGCCTTAGTTGAGTTGAGTTCATATATTGAGCTGGAAAGCGAACAGCAGCAGCAGCAGCAGCAACAACACCAACAACAAACGGCACCCAACAAGCAGTCTCTCTCTCGGTCTCGCGCTCTCAATCTCTTCGACTCAATGCTGTCTTCGTTGAGTTTGTTTTGAGTGTGAAATATACTTTTGGCGGCATTTGCATTTTTTGTTTGAGTGACTGTGAACTAGGTTTTTGGGCTTCGGTTTTGAGTGCTGAATTGGGTTGGGTTGAGTTAGGGCTGGGCTCTGGGCTCTGATATCTGGTCTCTGGAACGTAATTGATGTTGCAGAGTTGTTGTTGTTTGCTGTTGTTGCATTTGTTTTAATTAGTCGCATGCAACGCAAATTATGGTTTCTAGTGCAGTTGTTGCTAGTTTCTCCGCATACACTTAGTGCAAATTGTCCGTCGTTAGTTAGGGCTACACTTGAAGAAATTCATGTGTTCATCGCGTCGCATTGCGTTGCTTAATAGCTAAACAAATGTTCTTAGCCTTGACTGAACTTAACTGAGATTTTAATGAGGGTGACAAATGATTCACAAGACGAGAGACTTTAAGGAATAGATGGATGGAAAAAAAAAGAAAGAAAGAGAATAATTTATTACGTCAAACAGCACTTGTATGTTATTGTAATCAATATCCAATTAGAGCTACTTGATATTTAAGTACAACATACGCTTCGAATCCACTAAACTCAAACCGAAACAAATAAGCTGATGGCTTTAGAGCTTTAAAGTTTCCAGAGCTTCTCAAAGCAAGGTATTAAGCCGTAAATGTTCTTAATTATATTTAATCAGTCCAAACGATATATTGAATTTCAAATATGAAACCTATAACCCAAGCCAAATATAAAAGATTATAAGAATTTAAATAAAAACATGTCACATCGAAAATTTCTTGCAGTGCATAAATTTTATGCACTTAGTGGCTGACGTTTCGTGCCAGGCGACAAACGACAAGTACCAAATGCATTTGTTAAATGCAAATGCACAGTTAACTGCCGCATTGTTGTTTTTTTTTATTTTTTGTGGCCATGATGACAATTTTGGAGTCACTCAAAACATTCGTTGAGTGCCTTTTTCTCTCGCACTCTATCGCTCTCTTCTACACACGCTCTCTATTGTGCAAAAGTGTAAACATTGCAAGATCGATTGGATCGCTGGAAAGTTAGCGCCTTATCCAAATACCAACAAATATTCCGGTGCATCAACCATCAACATAGTAAACAGGTAAGAGTGAGAGAGAAAGTGAAGTAGAGAGAAAGAGAGAGATGGAGTTGAAGAGAGCAGTTGGTCGCATGGCCTCAATAACTGGTTATTGCTTTGGAAGAACTTCATTCAACTCTATTCAGTGTTCGCTTTCCAGTGGACCGCTTGCCTAGGGAGGGTTGCTCTTCCTCTTTCGCTACTCCAGCTAAGGGTTGATTTTAATGCGCTACTGTTTTGGTTTGGAATTTACGCCACATTTACTACACATTATACATACTTCCCTATACATCGTATATTTTTTGCGTGTACTTCACATGGAGTCAGAGAATTGAGGACTCTGAATGAGGTTAAGATTTGAGCTTTCAGTTTTAAGTATGTGTGCGTGCGCGCGCAACAAACACATATTTTAAATAAGAGTGTGTGTGTTAGGTATGTGTGTGTGTGTGTTTTGGACAAGCTCTAGATTTGAATACTTCCATCAATCTCATTTCAAACACATTCAGATTCATATCAAATATTGACAAGCCATTTAAAAATACAAGCTTACACGTAACGGAAATCTCAACTCATTTCCGACTCATAAACCGAGTCATAGGCCATTCATCTTTGTATGGAAATGTGTCCTGTTGCGACGATTCCAACTGACACGCTCCAATTAGCAAATCGTCTAACTGTAAATCGAGTACAGACCGAGTACTTCACACCGGACGGAGTTAGTTTTGATTTTTTGGTTTAATGATTCTCATGAATGAATGCGAAAGGTAAGTAAGGTGGTGGGTAGGTATATGCAAAGGTAACTAGTAGTTGGAGTCAGTATATTACAGTGGTCGAACATTGATTTTGCTTTCATTATTATATTTAAATAAAAATCGTAGAGTGTTTTTGTTTTCATTTTTGAATAAATCTTATTTCCTTTAAAAAAGGTTAATTTATTATTTATTTATTAATTTAATCCCTTCTAAAAAAAAGTTGAAATTTTAAAATAAATGTTTAAAAAAGATAACAGATTAAAACCAGTTAAAATCAATCAACATTTATTTCAAAACTTTAAGCTTTTGAAAAAGTGAAAAAATATAAAAATATAAGTATTGTATTTCACATGACTATATGCATAACAATTAAAAAAAGTCTTATCAGCACTTAGTAGTTAGAACCACTGTATAATGCTGCAAACTATCTATACATCTAGTGCTTCTCTCGCTTCTCTCGAATCTTGCTGAGTGTGAATGACAGCAATCCTTTTGCAATAATGGTAAGCGATTCAATCGAATGAATGACATAGATGCGACCTTTGGCTTATGGAACTCTGCGTTAGAAACTTTTGCTTCTTCCTCAACAATATCTGGATTGTGTGATGCGTGTGATAGATTCCGTTACTTCAACTAGCTAAACAAGGATAAGCTGTCCGTCCATCAGAAACATTCGATAACAATTGGAATTCCCTTACTGAGTGTAATACTTTGACTTGATGTCATGTGAAAAGCATCATCGAAGCTTATTGAAATTAAAATTAACTCCTAGATAACACATACCAATTAAATTCAATGAAATTTTCTAATCAGTACCAGATTGTTCCTTTCCAATGATTTTAAGCTTATTAGACCCTGAACCCATTAAAAATGGGTAAAAAGGGTATAATGGTTTTGTGCAAAAGTGTGTAACAGGCAGAAGGAAGCATTTTCGACCCGATTAAGTATATACATTCTTGATCAGCATCAAGTCGAGTCGATATAGCCATGTCCGTCTGTCCGTCTGTATGTATGAAATGATGAGACTCCAGATTTAGAACTTAAGCACGCCTAGTCCCTAGGCAGTACAAGGTTGTTTTCGATTTTCGATAACTCCACCCGTTTTCGATATACACAAGGAATCGATAACAAAAAAATCTTGAATTTGGAAAACTTTGAGATGGCATTTGAAACATTAGACAATATAATGACGATCTGTTAAACTTTTAGTAAAATCGGTTAAGAAACACCGGAGATATGGGACATTGAAAATGAGTATGCAGTATGCAAGCACTGACTGGACGCGTAAAGTCTAGGGTTCAGGGTATCGTCTATTCGGGATTTCTCGACTAGAGCCTGCTTACTTGTTAAATTCTGAATTTCGAATAAATTTTGCACGAAAATATATATCGATTTGGTACCAAATAAGGCTCAGTAAATTCCACTCTTCATTTGTCAGCGGCATGAAAGATTTAATTAGATTTACATTAAGAAAAATACAAATAAAACTTTTATATGTATTTATATATATGACTTTTCTATCGGTTCAGTATATTCATATTAAGTACGTCTCTCTTTATCATCCCGAATTTGATATAAGCAAGTTTGTTGGATATTTATATATATCTCTGTTTAGTTATAGGTATAATTTTGGAAAATGCAACGCGTATTGTAAATTCTTACTTATACTGACTTAACCGTATTTTAATAGGGAATACACGAATTAGTAAATGGTTCTATTCCATTGAATAAAGATTTTTCTATTTAAAACAAGCAGGAGTAATAATATCTTAATAATCGTTTGTGCTTGTCTTTTAAGAAAGGTTCAGATTCGGATTCAACACGATACAAGCCTTTAAGAATTTACTGTCAAGTATTCGAAAAGCGAAACTAGTTGGTCTGTGTAACGTTTGTGCTAAAAATTATGAGGAACTTTAAGTTAGTTTTTATTTGTATCAGATCAAATTTGTATTTAACAGAAACATGTTGCATATTTCAAGTATTTCAATTTAAGATCATATTGCACAACTTGTTCATAACTACAAACTTTTTTTTTAAGAAAAAGAAACTTTAATTTCTTTGTTTGTGTATAATTTTAGTTGTTCGTGAGTTAATAAGACATCAAATAAGTGAAGTTATGACTTGAATGTAATCAAAGCTTTGATTCACATAACTGATAACACATTAATATTATGTTACTCTTTAAAATGAACAACAACAACAGCAACAAACCATAAATAATGATTAATTATCTTGGAAATACAATCTAATAACATATTCAAACATCCGTATATATTTCTTTAAGTAATCGAAATAGCTTGAAGTATGTACACCAATATCTTTGAATGCATCTTTGCAAAATACTATTCTAAACCTTTATTGATTCTAAACTTTTATCCCTTTAAAAATTGTCCAACAACTAGCTAAGTGTTAATTAGCGAAGTGTTTGAAATATCAAGTCCTTTATTTGTTGCTTTTTTGCAATTGCAATTTTTCAAACAAATAAAAAATTACTATTTTCGGGATGCACAAAAAATAAACGAGAAGTAATATAATAATATTTATCAATGTCAGCACAAAAATATATAATCATGTTATGAGTAGATGTTACCGTTGTTGTTGTTGTTGTTATTGTTGCTTGCTATTCCATATTATAGTTGCATACTTTGATTGCATAATGACATAATTGACCGGCATATTGGTCGAGTGTACTCTGTAGTACTCATGAACATATATATACGTACACTCATATATATATACACACATATACATACGTGTTTATCTACAAGATAGATATGTAACTGTGCTTCAAAGGTCAAACCGAGCACAAAAAAATACAAGGCAGGAATAGCTAATAAAAAATGGTCCGCCTACTTTAGGTGAATTTCCACATACATATAAATAGCACTATATAGTATATATACGATATGTGATTTGATATTTCTGTGTGTGTGTTTGCGTGTTTTGTGTCGCACTAATGCGGCGACAAAAGATTTTGATTAAATCCACAATCTGGCACAGCTTGACATTTATCAAGATTTACGCTTTTGCGCTTTTTACGTAACTGCACACCAAGAAGAGTAGAAAACAAGAGGGAAGAGAAGAGGAGCCCGAGATTTTCTTATTCGATTTTGCAGCTTTGAAACTTTAAAACTTTGAAACTTACCCCAGCTTTCGACAGTCCTGCCAAAATATGCATTCTCTTCCTCATCGTAGATCATTTGCTTGATCGATTTCTTCTTGGGTCTCTCGGGCGGACGTGCATAATACTGTTGGAATCCATCGATACAATCCTCGGTTATGGTCGGCATTATTCTAGGCACTTTTCGATGCTGCTTCTTCAGCGCAACAACTGGAATATCCTTAATATATGCTATATATTTTTGATGATATCCGTTTCTTTTGTTGTATCTGCCGTTCACGAGACTGATCGACACTTCCCGTTCCAGAAATTGGACTCAACTGAGTCGAGCTCGTGCCATAAACCACAAATCCACAATTTCAAAACGCAAAGCCTCAAAATTTGCTGCTTCGCTGTCGTCGTCGTCGTCGTTGACGTTGACGTTGACGCCTACGTTTGAAGTCGCAGAGTAGTCGCAGGCGTTGATCATTATTATCATATAAGGCATCATCATGATCATCCTCAACACAGTGTTACAGATTCAATAATAAAGTATTTTTTTTTTATTTCACTCGCTCTGCAATGAGGGTTGCAACAGATTTTCATTGTTGTTCTTGTTGCTTTACCCATCGTCTGACTGAGGCAGCGGCAGCGGCTTCGGCTTTGACTTCGACTTCTCTGTCAACGTTGACGCCAGCATCGCAGCTGACTTCTCATATGCAAAATTGTGCGACGTGTTAAAAAACAACAACAACAACAAGCAGCAGCAGCAGCAGCAGCCGCAGCAGCAACAAGTGTCGGTCTTAATCAAGATATATTCAGATTTACATGTGAATTCATTTATGTACCACACTTAGTGATAACACCATAGAACATTTTAGTACATTTTAAATCAGTCTCTCGAACATTGTCAAAAAGAAACGTTTCAAGATCTGCATAAAATGTATGTTGCAGTATGTATAGTATAAAGCATTTGTTTCCTTTAATTTATTGTTATATTTGTATACTTTGAACCTAACAAGTCATTGCATATCAAATTCTATGTTTCATTATAGTAAAGTATAATAACAGCATCTCAAATTATATTAAAAGAATTAAGTTTATTCCAACTCAGAATTATTTATGTCTTTAAAATCAATTTTAGTCTTGTTGAAATCAATCTCAAATGCCTTAAATGAAATCCTTTTCAATTTTAGCATTTGAAGCATCTTCTATGATATTTAAAATGACAAGAATGACACTTAAATCTTAAACTCATCTTAAACTTGTAGAACTGCGATTTTTTTTCATCAAGCAAATAAAAGAAGATTGATATTGAAGAATATAATTAAAATACTTGATTTATATAATTTTACAATGGTTTTAAAATTAAAGTATAATTATCAACGCATACTCTTTTCTAAACCTAAAGGCTATATATTTTTATTTATTTAGGGTAGGTAAGTTAAATGATATATTTTATATCTTTTCACTGTGTAGCACTTAAAAAATCAAAGTACAATTAACTTGGCTTATAAGCATGTCTGCAGCGACATTCAAGGCAATCCCACTGAAAGTTTATATTTGCTTTGAAAGTTTATATTTTTCATTACAAGGAATTATTGTGTGGCTTGTTATGTCAGAAAGTAATTTACTCTTTGAAATGTTATTAACTAATAATATGATTATAGATCATTACAGCCATCAAAAGAAAGTTTGAACTTTATTTTTCTTTTTTGATAACGATTTTGTATGTGATAATTCGATTTTGCAATTAATATTTAAAACTGATCGACTATATATATTTACCCACTATTTATTACTGTTTTTAATTTGAAAAAAAAAAAACCGAGAATATTTTCTGTTCAGTATTCGTTGTTGAAAGTGCGTAAGTTAAGCAGAAATATGCAGAAGCAGACGCACAAATGCCAGCACATGCTAATACAATAGAACTTAACTGGTAAATAAGAAGTAAGTATGTGATATATACATATACTCGTATACTCGTATTCCCCCCGACCCATACATAAAGACACGCGCGTGACTCAATTTTCGCTTAATTGAATTTGAAGAAATTGACTATGTCCAAGACTATATATATAGTTTATCTCGGGTAAAATAACATTTTATAAACTATTCGCAAATGACAGTTGATTATAGTTAAACTGTACAGTTGAAAAAAAGTTATAACAAATTCGTGTAAATGACACAATTAAAAAGTAAATAAAGAGATTCACGGCTCATCGCAACTAATTGCCAGATGAAATATGATTTCCTTTGACACTGAGCACAGTTTATATAGTCAGTTTGCATCGCATTGGATTCTCGTCTCGTTTCCCAGTTGTCTGCTGCCTTGATTTGTTCAGCTTTAGCTTTAGCTTTAACTGCTTGTTCAGTTTATTGCTATTATTATTATTTTCATTAGAACTTTTTTTTTTTCTTTGTGTCGTTTGCTCGCGGCTGTTTCTATAGCTCGTTTGCCCATAGCTCGAGGCTATGTATGTGTGTGTGTGTGTGTGTGTGTTTGTGTTTTCGCATAAATATGTATATTAGTAGTACTGAGTACATTCACAGCATGTTTTAGTGTGTAGTGTGTAGTGTGTAGTGTGTATGCCTCATCTAAGGTCTCCGCTTTCAATTGAGCCGCCACGAAAAGCCCAGTGAGACAACAGGAGGAGCATTGTCTTTCATAATGTACATACATAAATCCAAATATATTTTAACAGAGAGTATTATAAGGTTTTGTTGTACAGTGTGCAATGCAAAGAAGAAGTATTCAATAATTTGGTTCTATGTCAGAATCGGGTAGATACGATAGAAATAGGAGCTTTAACTTTGAATAGATTTACTCGTTATTTATATCTTAGTGTTTAAACCATTTTAATTTATTTTGGCGTAAAGCGTACAATCCCATTTTCAATGCCTTGTCGTTTTATCAGCTGTTTTGTAATATAAATTGCTTATTCACCATGAATGTTTTTG
The DNA here is from genome assembly GCA_035044605.1 of Scaptomyza cyrtandrae. NCBI lineage: Eukaryota > Metazoa > Arthropoda > Insecta > Diptera > Drosophilidae > Scaptomyza > Scaptomyza cyrtandrae. The sequence goes on from JAWNNS010000648.1 coordinate 4,480,724, forward strand.
TTTGGCCTTCGAGCCGGTTTGACTGTGGAGTTGTCACAATTAGTCGGGGATGTGACCAACCTTTAATGCTCTGAGCTACTCGATCCCTGTGCATTCATTTAGATATTCGAATAAATTTTATTGATTTAAAAATGATATTAAAATAATTTAAGTAGTATGAAAATCGATGTACTAAAGTTTTCAAACTATCAAGTGGTTTGAATCTTTAATAAATAATTGAATCCCTTTAATAGTTTGATCGTAACTTTGTGCTTCGAGGGTATTTAATCTTCTGCAGTTCTATTTTTTATCGAATTTGCTTAAGTAACTGTGCATTGGCTAAGAACATATATTTTAAACTAGTATATATTTATGTGAAGAAGAAGAAATCTGTAAGAAATTTACTTTAATTTATGAAAACATTTACACAATCAAAAACTAAAGCAAAAATCTCTGTTGTTAAAAATAACAATAATAAGCAATTGGTATGTTAAGATTTTGAATATTTTTTGGCCTTGAATATGTTTCACTTTCGCATCATATAAAGATTTTTTTGAATTTCTGATTAGTTTGCAGAAGTTTTTTATTGACAGTAAAGTTAAATCGATTCGGTTTTTTTTAGCATGAGTTGAATATTTGTACGTGTAATTTTTTGTTTACTATTCGTCAACTGTACCATGGCATGTTCTCAATGTATACAAACAACTCAGTTGTTTTATTGTCTGTGCCACTAAAGCCATCTGATTTAACAAATAAGTCAATAAACACAAACAATTTGATTCAAGCAATGTTGAGTAATGTTTTACAATACATTTTTATCCTAAAAACAGGTAAGAAGGCTCTAGTCGAGAAATCCCGACTAGACGATACCCTGAACTCTATACTTAGCGCGTACAGTCAGTGCTTGCAAGTATGTGTGTGCATTCACAACTTTAATGTTCCATATCTCTGGTGTTTCTCAACCGATTTTAATAAAAATTTCACAGATTGTTATTATCTTGCTTAATGTCTTAAAGTTTTCCAAATTCAACATTTTGTTGCTGTCAATCCCATGTGTTTATCGGAAACGGGTTTTTCTGCCTGTTACAGACTTTTGCACAATACCATTATACCATTATTCGTATTAAGTACGTTTCTCCTTATCATCCCGAAATTGTAAGCAAGATTTATAGCAAGTTTTTGAGACATATATAAATCTCTGTTCAGTTATAGGTTTAATGCTGAAAAATTCCATGCGTATTGTAAATTTTTACTTATACCGACTTAACTTTATTTAAATACGTTTCCTAATCTAAATACACGTTTTAGTAAATTGTTCTATTACATCGACTCTGGCTAACTAAAAACAATTTAGTTTTACACATCACAACTTTCAGTTTTGTATTTAACAATTTAGTAAGGTAACAATATAAAAGTGCATTGTAAACTGCAACAATTACGCTTGATCTAAACTGTTTGAATGAAGGCTGTGAATGCTATTGATAGGCATTGATTGCTTGAAATAGCCATACAAATTCTACATTTGACGAACTAAGCTGGCGAGAAAAACAGATACACAACCTTATGCAACGGTTATTTTCGCTGGTTGGATGCTTAGGATGTAGTATTCGAGCATTTGAAACGATCGCTCGTTGCGCTTTGTAAATGGCACACAAATCGACAATTTCCTGTGTGTACTTTATACGCCCACCAAGCGCCGCCGAAATTGTCGCTCGACATATTCCCAGCATGTTCCCAAATTAGTCAGAGAGCAAGATAGAGGCGAGTGCAAGCCAAAGAGGGATGGCCGCCATATACATATGTGTATTGTGTGTGTGTTTCGCTGGTGTTTACATCAAGCTTTCTGCATGCTCTACAGTTCGTAAGGGTTTTTTTTTTTATTTATTTCAATTTTAAATTTAATTCAATGAATGTCGATTGTGCTTTGGGGGCGTATGCGCAACGAAGCGACTGCTTGCGGTCATTACTGGAACTACGGAAACGCTTGTGAATGTTGAACTTGTTCCACGTTTCTGTAGATGGCGCTGTCAGTGTGCATTAGATGGCGCCACAGTTTTTAATTGGAAACCATATCTCAAAGAAAAAATGTTTTAAAACAACTTACTTAATTTATAAACTACTTTCAACCAAATAAAGTGTATGTACGTTATAATTATGTTAATCTTTAATATTTATTTCACTTCATTTCAGTTTCTTACAATATTTTTCTTAGCAGTTGCTTTCGTATTACATTTCACAATGCATTTTGCCATTGCTTTTAATGAAATATATATTTAATTTAATTTTTATTTATTTATTTCATATCATGCTATGTTATTTTACGTGTGTGTGAGTGTGTGTATGTTTAACATTGGTTATGGTATGCATTTTATTTTGTTGTATGTACTTTATGTAATTTTATTTTATAACCTTTGCTTAACAATTTAGATATTTGACTTTACTTTTCGTCTGCATTTAACATTTATTGGATTCTCAGTTATTATTAGTATTTTATATTAAACTATAGTTAGCGGCTAACGGTTTTAAGTTGTATCTTTGCATTTCATTAATACATTTATATAAAAACAAGTTTTTCTTCCCATATAAAATATAAACTAATTACAAGTATTCATATATATTTGTGTGTGTTTTTTTTTTTTTTTTTTTTGTATATCCTTTTAGTTTATTCATAACTTTGTTGCCTGAAAAGTAAATGTTTATTTACAATAATTGGACTTTTGAATTTTCCCATAAGCCATAAGACATAGTTCTTGAGTTGTTGTTGTTGTTCGTTTTGGTTTTGGTTTGTTTAAATGCGCAAAAGGAATTTGTTGTTTGCTAAATTTTACAATGTACTTTGAAACATAAATTTTGAACCAGAATCGAATAAAGAAATGCAGCTTTTCCTAACGTTTAGTATTTGCTATAATATTTACATTTATGTATTTAGTTTGTATATGTATTTGTATAATATGTTTTTCCACATTAGGTAACAGTGCTGAGTTTATCTTTTTTTTCGTTTTCCTTTCTCAATTTCATTGTTTTTGCCGGGTAAGTTTCTTTGGGTTAACACTAATTCTTTTAATGTGCTTTGGGCGTTTGCTAAAAATGAAACGGAAATTTGTATCTAAGTTTTAGTTGTACAGTGAAAAGAAAAGTTAAGTTTTTCATCTAGATGGATTATTTAACTCTCTAACATTATGGATATTCATTCAACCTTAAATCGATTGATTTTACTGTATATACTGCAATTTATGCTAAACATTTCAACGGTTCTATGTAGCGCCGTTTTTTGTAATCTCTCTTTTTGTTTTTTCTTCCTTTCTTTTTTGTAAGTTATCCTAATGCACGTCTTGAAGCATAGTCAAAAATTGTAGGTAACCATTTTTGTTTTCGGTAGCATAGGTTATGGATGTGAATGATTATTACATTATTACATTCAAATTTATATTAAATACTTAAAGTATTTAATTTTGGAAATGCTTAAAGCAAAAAGCTGCCTCTGTGGCAAATGTCGGAAATGATTATACTATACCATAATACCATTATATCAAATACCAATTTTGCCAGCCTGTGTGCTATGCTTTTGGGGCATATCTAACGATATTTTGCGCTTAGTTTACGAATCGTTGTTAATATTTAATGCCACGGTTATTTATGTAGACAAAAAAAGGAAAAACGAGACATACAAGTAAGTTAATTAAATGTGAGTAATCCTTAAGTTGATCTTCTGTGTTTTTTTTTTACTTCATTACAAAGTATACCAATTACGTTTAACTATGCCTTAAGATAAGCTCAACTAAATTGCACTTCGATCTTCGGCTTTCTAGTCATATTCATCATACATAAAACAAGTTAATTGTACGAGTCGCATCTACAGCTTGTCATAAGTTAGATCCTCATTTACCCCTCATAGTAATTGCTTGATGATTCTATTGAAGCTCCTGCTGATTGGGCTGACAGGAACCACAGCATTTCTCCTTATACCGATGCAATCGACAGAGACCCATGGCCCGTGCATTCCGACAATAACGCGATGTATCGTGACAACCACTCGATTTGGCCACTGTAAATATATAGATAAGACATCGAAGACATATAAATATATGTTTTTATGAATGTTGAATTCGATAAAGACGATTGAATAAGTTTACATAAGTATTAAATTTAATTTACAAGAATATTAACTTAAGCGTCATTAAATTTATTAACTGTAAAATTAATACAGATTCTTAAACAGATTTTTCTATGAATCTTGTAGAGCTGATTGCTCAAAGCAAAAGTAAAATGTTATTTTAATATATTTTTATTGTAAGCTTAGTATTAAAATTACATTTTAAAGGTTAAAGTCTTATAGATGTTTTGTGCGTTGATAAATTCTATGTTTGGACTTTAGGTGTACAAAATATTTGGCATTATGAAATTGGTCTATAAGTAGATGTATTAGTATCTTAAAGAAATGATTAAAAGTCAATTAACATATTAAATCATCAAACCTTTTTCATAATTAATTTTAAAATATGCATTACGATACACATGTTAATAATTTATGTTTATGTAAGTGCGTGTGTGTGGGTGTGTGTGTGTGTGTGTGTGTACTTACGCTTGGATTGACATTGTGGACTCTTGCACACCTTCATGACGGCGGGTCGGGGCTGATGCTTGCACACATTGCCGGCGGGTCGACGGCTGCCATACCAGACGCATTGCAGAATGCGGAATTTAATGCCCTGGCGACCACAGAGCGCATTGCACTGTGAAACCAAAGCAAAACGAAACGAAACGAACGAAAAGCAGAAAGCAGAAAGGAGTTGCATTGTGTCATTAATTAAAGATGCGCTCAATGTTGCTAGCCGGGAACCAGGAACATTCTATATAGTCATAGTCATAGTCATAGCTATGCTAGCAACAATGTATTGAACAATTACCACCCACCTCGGACCAGGGCTCCACACGCCAGACGCCCTTGCAGCGTTCGTTGTAGCATTCCTGTCGTCCTGTTGGCCTTTCGTACTCATCGCACAGGGTGCTGGCGGTATCGTTGTCATAACGGCAGCTAACCTCTCGACGTTGCACGGCCGTGTTGCGTCCGTGGCAGCGTGAATGCTGGCAGAGAGACCAATCGCCCTTGGTCCAGTGCGGACACGGCTCGTTGCCGCAGCTCTGGAACGTGTCGGGCATGTCCAGCCCCTCGGCACGGCACTCTGCATTCTCTACAACTTGGGCGACTTGGGTGACTTGGATGCCAGCATCAGCATTTGACAACGAAGCTGTCGTTCTCGTTGTCTTCTTTGTTGCCTCACGCCGGCAGCTCAGCGTGCGACGCTGTAAGTGTATGTGTGTGTGTGTGTGTGTGTGTGTTGATAAAGGTGGCAAAAAGAAACAAAGTTAACTGTTATTTTTCGCTGCTTTCTTTTCTCTTACCGCACATAAAACAATGCCAGCAGAGAAGCAAGAACAGCAGCCCGGAGAACCGTGTTGGTCGGTCTCCTTCGTTCACTGGCTGTTAAAATATTTAAACTATTGCTTGAGTTTTATGCGGACTTGGGATACACGAATACATTCTCAGTGGCTGTTTAACATTATATTGCCTTGCCCTGCCTCGCCCTGCCCTGCCTTGCCTTGCTTTGCATTTGGCTAATTATAATATAAGTGTCGTCTGTTGCTTAGGGAAACTGCTATTGCCCTCTCACTCTTTCGTTTTTTGAGTTCTATCCTTTTCTCTTTGCTTACGCTTGTGGAAAACACAATTTTATGGCCTCTTACAAAGCTAATTTTGCCAGGAGCAATACTCAAGCCTTATATACATTCACATTGTATTATTAAATAAATAAATATTTACATTTAATTAACAAGTTCTTTTTCTTTTGTTATTCTGTCAGAAAAAAACGAGATACATTAATATAAAGCATAAATTCATAATTTTAAACTATGCTGCTTTAACTAGAAGAGGAAAATGGTATTTTAAAGAAATATGAAGAGATTTTGTCTTTTTATGTAGCAAAGGGTTTATTGTGCTATTATATTCTCTGCGAGATTGTCAAAACTAAGACTTAAGTATTTGTATTAAGACTCTAGACTTGATTTAATACAACTGACCCCTTTTTTAACATTTCGTTCAATAACTAATAATATTCGAACTTACCTGTAAGCCGCTGCCAGCAGCACCACACTCCTGTGAGCATTTAGACCAATCGCCCAGTTCCCATTTGTAGATATAGTGACCGCTATTTGGTTCACCCTCATTGCTGCTACTGCTGCTGCTGCTCCCCTTGTTCTTGTTGATTTGGGGAGCCATTGTGATTGTTGTTGCTGTTTCCCAGCGAGCGTGTGGCATATGCGGCGGTACATCCCCCTCATCATTCTTATGCTTCTCCTTCTCCTCCTCTGTGCTCTGGCTGGGAATGCTGAACTGCACTCGACCCGCCTCGGTGTGCAGCTCTTTGGTCAACACATGAGCTGAAGAAGACGGAGTAGGGAATGGAAGTGGGGCTGGGGATGGTGCGGGCTCGTCCTGTTCGTAGCGTTGCTGCGGCTCAAAATCGAGGCCATAATTGAGCGCCTCACGTTGCAGCAAATGTTGTCCGCGTGAATCCTTAAAGCGCTGCAGCGGCCAAATCAACTGTGAAGGGCGGAATCGGTGGAATAATCATCAAGTTTAGATTACCTATGTTAGTTAGCTTAAATATAAGGCAAAGTTTTGCAATACATAGGCACGCATGCAGCACATATGTGGCATGCAGCAAGCAGAAAGCATCCAGCAGCAAGCAGCTGGCAAAACAGCAGGCAGCATCAGTTGAGGCGCCATGTTGTGTTCTATGCTACGGTAAATTTGCACGGCTATTCAACGCGTTTCCGTTTCCGTTTTCATAACGTACGTAATGCTCATCTCTCTCTCTCTCTCTCTCTCTCTCGCTCTGTGTCTGTGTGTGTGTGTGTTTGTTTTAAACAAGTTTGTGTGTGTGCGTTTCAGCGCTGCCAACTTTTGAACAACAAAAAATAGCTAGTTTTAAGACATAGCATTAAAATCTATATTTAAAGAAAAAAAAACAACGTAAACGCTTAACTTAAGATAGTTTAATGAACATTTGAAATAAAAAAAATTTTTCTTATCACTTTTTAAGCTTGCTTAACTTTGACATTTTGCATTTGACAAAATTAAGTTCTGACATATTTTATATGTCTTTTTATTTTCGATATAAATATATTACTTATCATACTTTGTATTGGTTTCTTCTTTTTATTTACTTTCTGTTCGATTTCTTTTAATAAATGCAAAATTTTTTTAATACCGCCAAAATCTTAACATTTTATTAACATTTTATGAAAGTTTTTAATTATTTTCAATCCATTTATTGACAAATAAAACTTTTTATTACGTAATTAAATTTATTTTTGATACATTGCGTTTTGCTTACAGAAAACAAGTTGACTTTTATTAACATTTCATTTTTTTTTTAATGAAATTTTCACTGCTTACGTTATGGACTTCAATTTTCTTCTACCATAAACAAAAAGTTTGGATTGATGACAGTTTGCAATACTATATTCCACGTACATATTGTGTTTACTCTCAATGCTCGCTGCACACGCAAAAAAAGAACTGTATTTTTCATCATCACACTTTCGATAATGGCCAGTTTTGACTGTCTGTGAATTAGCGGGAAATGGACAATACTGGCTCTATTCATGCATTGTACACTTGAATTGGCCTCATCAATTGCTTCACGTTGACTGACTGCGTACTGCAAAATCCGATTAGCCATTGAACTCTGTCCCCTTCGAATCGCCCGCTCCCAATCCTTCCGTTCCGCTGCCACACTGCTTAGCCCCACTCTCTCTCTCTCTCTCTCCACACACAAACAAACACAGCAGTTGTGCTTGGGCTGTGCAAAAATTTGACTACCAAATGGATTTTTGGGTGGCCGAACAATTTTCTAGTGCATATGCAACGTATTTGGTTTTTGACTTTTGCCAACTATCACTGCTTTCCCCGTACCAATCGCCCCTCTCCTCCCCCCATCTCTTTTCGTTCACCTTTTAAGCCATTGTTGTTGCTTTTGTTGTTCAGCATTGTCTCACTGTCAACATCATCATCATCATCATCATCATCATCGTCGTCGTTGTCGTTGCCATCGTCGCTGGTAGTTTTCATTTACAGCCCCCTCCAAACGACTGGGTTGGGGAGGGGGGAGGAGGTGTGGGTGTGGTTCTTTGGGAACCAGCCGAAAAAGATGATTTCCCAAGTGGTACTTGAAACCGACAAATACGGTGTTCAGTGTTTGTTCTTGTTGCTGTTGTTGCAGTTGCATCTGCTGCGCTTTTATTTGAAGCTGCTGCTTGTCTATATATGTATTGGTGTTTGTGTGTATGTGTGTGTGTGTGTGCCCCGTTGTCATTTGTAGTTCGACACTAACGCCAACGCCTCCATTGCCTTTTATTGTCACCGCAATCGCAATTGCAATTGCAACCGCTGCCATTGGCATTGTGCTTTTTTCAGTTGTTAGTACTGTTGTTGTTGTTGTTGTTGGCCCCCAGTTGTAGAACTGTAGCTGTAAGCCAGCAAGCAAAACTGTTCACAGCTTTCCCCAAGCATTCGAAACTTTTGTTCTGTTTTCCTGTAGATTCAGGCCTAGGAAGCTAATGCCAAAACGGAAGTTTTTAACGTACAAAGGCTTTCGCTTTTGAGTTTATTTTTTTTTTGGATATTGCTCGATGTAGTTAATCATTTTCAGAGCTTAAAGCGGTTTATATTATCAATCTTCTTCAAAGGGTCAAAATAACTTAATTGAATTGGTTTGGTATCCGAAAAACAGTATTCATCAAGATAGAATAGAATCGGCGCAAAAACAATTTTTGCTCTTGCCCTTCGGGATCTTAACTGGGATAATAATGTTAATTTATCTGCTTACCACAGTAGACTTTTACCAATAAATCTACCCTCTCTTACTAATCGTAGAACTATGCTAGCAATAACCTTTTTCACAAATTAATAAATGTTGAAATAGATTCCCCTATACTAATCAACCAAATTAACTTTGCTGTACTCATTAGAAATACTAGAATTTTTTTAACTATAGCTCTTCAAGCTTGTTCTTCTAACTATGCTAACCATAACCCTTTTCGCATCTTATGTGCATTGTATAATATAGTAACACTTCTGCATGCCCCCTAAGAAAAATTGTCTTATGTCATTTGTCCACATGTTCGCGGTGCGCTTTTCGGTCGGACGGGCGGGAGGTGGATTGCTTTGTGCTTGGGTCCGCGCGTTAACAAGTCGGTGCTTGGTATCGTTGGGCCACTTGAATGTACTGTCCGTTAGTACATCTACGTCCAATAATAATAGACCTCTAAAGTTTGTTTTCAGGAGTTGTAAGAAACTAAAACTATTTTAAAACTAAGCTTCTCTGAAAATATTCATAATTTTCTTTATTGACCAACCAACGAAAAACATTAAGATTTGAAATAACTAACAATAGGTTCTGAGAGATATATAATAATGGCATAGTTGATGCTCAACTGTGTGAAATATTTGTGTCAACTTTGATGATCTCTGATATTTTTTGTTTAACATGTTTGTTTTAATTGCAATCCTCGATAATAAACTTCAATATACATTAGCTAAAATGATTCAATGTGCACGCATAAATAAATTTGTAATATGGTTGACTTTTAGCTCAGTTTTGCCGTACTCATTAGCATTTTGCAAGTTAAATAATAGAAATGTGCCATATGCATTTTGATTGCGACAATTCGAAAGGGGTACAAATTGAAGGCACGCACATCGTTAAATTCTCACGCCTGAAAAGCATTGCAAACGTTGCAAGAGACAGGCAGGTAACCAAACAGGAAATAAATAAAAAAATCACAGTTTCAGTTTACACATTTCACAGTATATTGAACGAGCAGGTACCCTATACATGCCTATATCCAACTATATTTAAAGTACAAAGCTGTTTTAAACGAGCTTTCTGAGTATCATTTGAGATTATAGATATATATCCAAAACTTTTTTATTACATAAATAATATACCCAACTAACTGATAGCTTAATAGCTACAGGGTATTTAAGTCAACTCATGAAATGTGCAGCATTTACTTTTATTTTATTCAAGTGAATTTAATTTGAGTTTAAATGGCGTTGAATTAAATAAATGCGCACTGAGAATGCTGCAATTTGCATGCAGTTTAAATGGAGCGGTGAGAGCTGCGCTGCGAATCAGAGCCATAAAACAGCCTCTGGGCCTGGTTCTTATCCTGTGCGAGGCAACCAACATCCTGCGAGCGGAGCATTAATAAATAGTTGCAATCAAAATTAAAAGGGCAGCAAAATTGCGCAAACATTTTGCATTTTGTATTTCGCTTCTTAAAATCATTTTGCTTGCCGCCTGATGAATAGCACTAAAATCTGCATGAAGTAAGAGCGCAAAAAGATTGAGTGGGGTAAGGGGATGCAGCTATGCGTCGTTTGTGAGAATTTATTAACGCTCCTTTTTGGCACTGCAATATTTTGGTCTAAGCCCCATATATATCTAAATTTGTTGGACACAGAAAAGACAGTTACATAATTAATAGACCAAAATGCTGAGCAATAAATTTCATGGCCCGAAAGGGCTGCTGCTGCTCCTGCTGCTGCTCATCTCTTGGCTAATTGGCATTCGCAACGTAAGCAGACGCAATTACATGCAAAATGGCCCAAAGTGCATTAGCCTGGCTACCAGCCAGCTGTTTAAGAGCCAATTGGTAATCAATGAAGTGATTTGGCCAATAGACAAACGGGCTGCTAATGAGAACAACTCATTGGCTAGGTGAGAATGCGAGAAACATGATTTAAACATTTCAATTGCTCGGATTTATTTATCTAGAATATATTCAAATATAATATACAGAAAGACGTGGCTAATAAAGTGTGAAGAAGTTAAAGCTAATAAAGCAAAAGCTATTAACGAGAAATTGGTTAAACAATGCATTAAACAGCTAACGACTGCGAGATACTTTGTAAACATATTTGAAACTTTTGAACAGCTCCGGCTTATTAGAAAACAACTTGGTTTGATTGGTGAAATTTGTTGGCCTTATTTGTACTGTTGTACTGTCTCAAAAATGTTTTAGACAATAAATAGACATAGACAATAAACAAAATCCAGAGGAGGATACTGAGAACAGTTTTGCAGTGTTTATAATTGTTTCATTTGATTAGCATTTCATTATCTGCTTTAGTTCATTAAGTGTAAATTGCGTAAAGCCCATTTTGAGGCGTATTTTAAATGCCTTCAAGCTGTAAACTGAAACAAAAGGCGATTCATATATGAAGCACACTAACTAAGGATTATAGCAGTAATGAAAAGCAATATATTACTATTTATGCATCGACTTGATGAAATGCAATTTACTGATTGCTTTTGAATTTTCTGGTTTCCTGATAATAAATTTAATTATTTAGTTCAATTGTGTCATTCAAATTGTATTTGAAAGTTCAATTTAGTTATTGTTACTCACTTGAAAGAGTACTTTTCCACCTGAAAATAGTTTAATCATAGGTCTTTTTTGCCAATTGGTGTTTTAAATTTGTATTCAAATGCGGTCCAATGAATATGCATTAATTATATTTGTATTATGCACTCGACAATTTATGATGATAAAAACACTCTGTTAAGTACTAATTGTTAGCTGTTAACCAATGTCAAATATTTAACTATGACACATTAGTTGAGTCTATAAACATTCAGCATAAAAATGTATGTACGTTTGCCTTATTGTCATCGAACAATTTCATTTTGCACACTGGGAAAAAAGTGTAATTTTCTTTACAGACTAAAACAAATTTTTGGATTAATCAATTTGTGTGAACTCTTCTGTGTATTTCTTTGAACTTTATATATTTGCTTGTGCTCAAAAATCTTTGAAATATTTTCTATTTTACTTTTAATCGTATAACAATGCATTTCGTACCACAGTGCCAACGAGCAACTCAATGAAATGCAAATAAATTTTATACATACTATAAAGCGCTTTTTTTTTTAGTAATAATAATGGAAACTGATTATTTTTGTGAGCAGTCAAGCGGCAATACCGCAAAGAGTTAATCAATGCGCCACAAGCGCTCAACCCAAAAAATACAAATAAAAAATCCAAAAATATACCCGTTATCATTCTGCCTAGCAAACACACACACACACACACACACACATATATATCCACATATGCACAAAACATATGTGTGTGTGTGTGGCTATAATGGAGATAGCTAAAAGCTGCTGGCCAATATTCAAAATGGCCGTTCACATAAGCTTTCGCTTAATGCACAATGCATATTTTTATATAGATATATATATATATTTATTTATATATATATGCATATTTATTATAGTTTTCTGCGGTTCGCGCATTTGCTGTTTGTTGGTTGCTGTTTGCTGCCAACCATAAAATGTGCAACAGCAACAAATATTTTTTGGCTAAATGAGATAAAAATCAAATTTAAGTGTCTGTTTTGGTGGGCGGGCTGCATTCTAATGTGGCTTACAATTTAACGGTAACTAGCTTTGATAAATGTGCCAGCTGGTTATGTGGTGCTATATTTAGGAGGTTTGGCATTTCAAAGTGTCACCCCATAAACCCCATAAGCTGCACTTAAAGTTGCTAGGTTCAGGCATTTGTCTCTGTGTGTGTGTGTGTGTGTGTGTGTGTGTGTGTGTGGAAAGGGAAGAATTTCGGTTTCGCTTGGCTGTGCATAATAAATTATTTTTGCCAAATCTGCATTTGGCATTAAGGATATACATATAGGGTAAAATCGGCTAGTTGCAATATTCCGTCTAGCTGAAATCTGTTTATCGCAGTTGCTCTGCTTAAGTCTCAACGGTTTCATAGAACCAAGAACCGCAACAGTATTAACTTGGCCAAGTGTCAGGTGTAAATGGCAACTTTTGAGCGATGCCGTCAACGATAACGTTGACTGTTAGCTAAATTTCTATGCAACAAGTTTGTATATGCACACACACATACACACGCATAGAAGGTATAAGTTAAGTTTTATGAGCGACAGAGAGGTAAAAATTTGCAATGAACTCGCGCGGCAAGCAAACTTTTCAATTAATAAATTAAGTTTGAGGCAGTTATAAAAAAAAACACAGAATTTGTTGCTAATTGTTTGTTGGCTTGCACACGCACACACACACACACACACACACAAAGTTTGAGGCGACGCTTAACGTTGTGGGCGTGGCACTTACCCAGCCAGCATACCGACAAAAAAAAAAAAAAAACACTTGCTGCTGCTGCTGACGTTCAATGGCAGCAAGAACAGCTCATTAAAAACTTTTTGCTATGCATAAATGAATAAGTTAAATATTTCACTTTATACAAATTTCATTTTATAAAATTTCACATATTTGATTTGTATTGTTTGAATTTTTGACATGCAAATAAAAATAATTGTAATAACATTTAAACTTAAAACGTTTTGTTAGTTTCAAAAAAGAAATCACATTTACAAATATTTATATATATATGTATATATATATAGTACAAACATGCATGAGGGTATATATAAAATTGGCATAAAAGCTTGTTGACTTTAGATTTGTTGGCCCAACTCTCTGTCAATACACTTTTGGTTAAAATAATAACCGCTTAAGCACAAATTGTTTTTTAATTTTTATATTCTTCAATGAATATAAATTTGCTTTTGTTATATTTTTGGGTAGGTAGGGTATTTTACAATCTATATGTTTTTGTGTTTTTTTTTTCCGACCAAACGCATATTGTTGGTTTAAGTTTAAACAAAAGATTTACGGAAATTTCAGCTCGTTTTTGTGTCATGCCCATAAAAATGATTATAGTGTGATTATTTTTCTTCTTTTACGACAGTCTAGCAAAAATATTGGCATGTGTGTGTGAGTGTGTGTGTGTGTCTGTTGATTAATTTAATAAAATTGAAATTGGTCGTTTGTATCGGTTGAACAAATTTGATTAAAATTTAATTAAAAGCTTTTTATTTTATCTGAACGTATTTGTTGGCTTTAGTTGACACTTGGCACTTTTCAATAATTGCGTAGCGCTTAAAGGTCTAAATAACTTTTTGACATAAACTTTTAACCAAGTTGTAAACAATTCTCAAAAGCCTCGATTACTTTTGGTACAAATAATAATTATATGATATTCTCTTAATATACTTTTTGCATTTAATTCCAATTAATGAATTCAACTGACACAAATATATTCTTGAATTTTTAATGTGATATAACAATAAGTATCTGATTATCATAAATAAGCACAAAAATTATAAAGTCCATTTGTTGTAATAAACTTTTCACTCACTGTATTTATTCATGCTTATTTTAAATCAAATCTATATGTATTCGTATTATTCAATTAAATCCAATTTGCTTTATGCAAACTCTGCTTAATTTGATCTTTGCGCTTATTGCAATCATAGTCATAATCATAATCATAATCATAATAACAATAACAATAATTTTTAATCTTGGTGCATGCAAAGCTTCTGCTTCACTTCGACTTTTAGCTTTTGGCCTTTTTTTGGTTATTTGCTGTTTTGCGCTTTGCTTTTGCAATTATTCTTCATTCTTTGTGTGTTTTGCGAAGCCCATTATGCCAATTGTTTGCTCTTTTCAACAAAATGCACAAAATGCACAAAATGCAAATAAAAGTCAGCGAATAATGTCTTTGATAGCAAATAGATTTTTGAGTTGGCGGCAAAATGCGCGCAAAAAGTTCACCTCAAGAGCTAACTTTGTTTGGCTAGCTGGCTGGCCAATTGAGAATTTAATGAAAAATTTCGGTAATTCAACGAATAAATATTTTTTTTCATTTTGAGAGACTGTTCACGCGCTGCTTACATAAATATATAGTGTATATATGTATAAATGTATTTATGTATATTTTTGTTCAAGATTGTACGAAAGATGAATATTAAATGAAATGAAATGGAAATGGAAAGCATATAGCTTGTAATATAAGGTAATATTTGATTTTGTTACCTACATTGCATGTAAATCAGTTAACAATTGTTATTGTGTTTCCATTGTTGGTAGTAGTTGTTGTATTTTTTTTGTATTGTGTTGTTTTCATATATATATGTATATATATATATATATATATTTTTTTTTTTATTTTGTTGTTGTGTGTGAGGGTTTGTTTGACATTAAGCATCGCAACATCGCCCCGCCCCCAAAAAGCGAACACGAACGAAACACGAAAATTAATTGTTTCGGTTTAAAGGTATACATAGGTAGAAAAGGAAAGAATCATAAGTGTGTTTGGCTGTTGTTGTTGTTGTTGTTGTAAGAAATCATCTTTAATAGGTGAGAGAACTTCATTATTTTGCATGCAACAAAGTGCTAAACTAAGAGAACAAAACCAATAACTCATGCAGCACAAGAGAAATATTCTTACGAACTAAGCAAACAAGAAAAAATAGAATAGAAATAAAACTCCAAAACAAAAATGAATCGAAGCCAAGATGCCAACCATAAATTGTGCCCATATTTGCAAATATTTTAAGATTCCTTCACTTTCAATGTTTTTTGATTGATAACAAATAAATATTCAGCATTGGTTTGAAATGCTTTAAGCTCACTTAAATTCCAAACGTTTTTTTAAACTTTTATATTGAACAAAATGCAAAAGTTTCAATCAGAGTTTTCGCAAAGCAAATGAAACTTCTGCTGCAAATCAACAATAATATTGAAAGACAATAGACTAGCAAAATTAAAAGATAATATCAGATGTTAACAATGCACGGCTGCCAACCAGGTATTAACTATCCACAAAACTGTTGGTAATTTCAGTAGGATATATATAGATCTGTGCTGTCCTTGCTGGTTGACAAATTTGCTGGCATTATTGCTGGAAGGTCCAAGTTCCAATCAGGCCAAAGACAAATATGCGCAGGTTGTAAATTTATATGCAGAAATTGGGCAATTTGCATGGCGCACACACCCGCCCCCACGCCCCATCCCCATCCATTTCTCCCCTCTTTTGGATGTGCACTAATTACACACATGCATTTTGGCAGTACCTGGGCCTATCTGGGCTAACAATTACAATTACAAAATTACTTCACGATATATGTATGCATGGGATGGGCGATAATGGCCGTTTGGCCAAAAGCGAGAAGAATTTCATGGAACAAAAAAAAAAAAAAATAAAGCAAGGCAAACGAAGCGAGCAAAATGAATGCATTTAAATCAAAAACAATCTCAAAGCTGAAGTAATGAATGCCCAACAACAACAAAAATACAAGGAGAAAGAAACTAAAAACGAAACGAACGACAAACACAACGAAACGTAACGAAACGTAACGTAAAAAGAATTCAATGCGATCCAATCCAATGCAAAAGTATGTTTGCATCCTCGCCTCACCTGCAGGTTGCTCAGCAACGCCTGGAAATAGGGCATGGCCAGAAGAGTTTTGGTGCGACTGCTGCCGCTGCTGGCGCTCGCTGGTTGTGGAATTCTGTCCTGCGATTGCACTAATTGCGAATGCTATACACACACACACACACACACGCACAAACACGTTAAGTTATGTTTTCATATATATGTATTTGTGGTTGATACACAATTCGCCATCGCATCGATAAAGGATATTTTTGGTTTAGCGTTGGTGGTTAATGGGGAAAGAGAAAAATTTTACAAAGTATTTATTAATTATGGTTTTATTTTTGTTTTTGCAAAGCATGTTGTATATAGTAGTAAGAGCTTGGTTATCGATACATATTGTGTATGTTGATATGAAGATGAAAATGTGTTGATAAAGAAAATGTATACAAACTTATGCAAACATATCAAATATAATGTTACATAGCTTTAGTTATTGTAAAAAGAATGACAGAACTTTATATTTTATTATTCAACTCGACAGAGCACTTTTATAAGAAGGTAATACTAGTCCAATATAACAAAACCAGAGCACTTTTCATTTGCAGCCATGAAATTATTATTAGTTTTCCTTTTTATTTGTTTTTCATTTCTTGTCCTGCAAGATATTTACTTATTTGCAGTTTTTTGCCTTACAACATATTACTATTCCAGACCTACTTAACCTACATACAAATACAAATGTTAATGGTAAATGGTAAAATCAGCCCACCTAAATATTATAAGTAGTAGTCAAAGTCTGATCCAAGTAGTACAAATTAAAGTCTCATCCAAACGTTATTTAAATACCTAATTGTCATTTATAGCACACTACATTATGTAGATGCATTTTTGGCTGACTAACATAAATCAAATGTGAACTGCTTATTGAGTTTCGTAGCTTTGATTGCGGTCAAAATAAAAACAAAAAAAAAACTCATTTTCTACAATTCTTTGTATTTCTGCTTTCTTTGCTTCGAATGCAGTATTTGGCTTGAAATTTGCTTTTGCCATTAGAACAATTTTCAATTTCAAAGTCGAGCCAAGAAAACCAAAAAGAAATAAAAGAAAAAACAAATTCCCACAGCATAAGAACTCAATCAAAGCATTTACGCTAATATTTGTGTTTGTACAACTTAACCTGGCTTCGTTAAAAAAAAAATCAACCAAAAAACAAAAGATAAACAATTTTACTTCAGATTTGTGTGAGCTAGTCGAGCTGAATGAAGCTGGTGGTGTTTCTGCAAGTTTCACCTTGCTTTGCGCTCTTCTCTATCAAAGCAGGACACACACTTGCCAACACCCCCACGCCGCACTTGCCTTTACTCAATCTGCACTACATCGCCGCTATCTGGCTGTTGTTGTTGCTGTGAAAAGGCATTGTGAAATGCTGTTGGTTTTAGTTTTCGGTGCTCGGCTCGGCTGGGCTCAAATCTGCTCTGCTCTGCTCTCTGTGTCTGCCAGCTAACGTTACGTATACGTAATTTCATTTGAAAGAGCATTATGTATATGTATGTATGTTTGGCCAGTCAAGGAGTGAAATGAAAGAATGAAAAAAATGTCCAAACCCTTTACAGCTACAAAATCTGAAATGCCAACAGCCACAACTCAGTTGTATATAGAGTAATCTCGCAGATATTTATACAGTTGATATACTCGTCTGTGGTGATACTAGAGTAAAGTAGAAAAACTATAAGATTACGATGTGGACTGTTGACAGAATAGGGTATGCATATACATATATGTGCTGCACACGGCAATATTAGCAGTCACACAAATCCAAAGCATGGCGACAAGTTTAGTCCGAATCGTAAGTATTGTTAACATTGTGTCAGATAAGGACTTTTAGCATAAAGCAAATCAAATGTGTATATGGGTGTGAGATGGCGATAAACATAAGCATCGAGATTTCGTGTATTGATATTTACCTCATCTTCCATAATGCTGCTGTCCGCATGCTGCACTCCATCCGATTTGGGTCGACGATTGCGTTCACGTCCATTTTGCATCCTTTCCGACTGATTCTGTTTGCGACGTGTTGAGGACTGTTGCTGAGATCTGCAAAACAACAACAACAAAAACAATGAGACAAGAAGACAATCAAATTAAAATCTAAAAACCTAAAAAGGAAACAGTTCTAAAGTTACACACAACCAGGCAGCAAGCCTAACACTTAACGCTAGCCAAAACCTCAAAAAGAATAACAACAACAAAACCACAACGGAAACTCGTTGTTTAGATTTGTTGCAATGGTTTCAGTTGTGTGTTGTTATTGTTTTTGCTTCTGCTTTGTTGGCTGCAAAATGTCAAATGCACAGGCATTTTAAATTTCTATGCCACGTGTTTCGACTACACACACACAAAAGCACTTTCGTATGTTGTCCATGGCTCTACTTAAGACCCCTTACTACCCTGTCGAAAGCTCTTCAAATATTGTGCTTTGTTGTGCACTTACTAACATACTTTGCATTTTTTCCTTTGCTCCCTGCAAAAACGTCATATAAATTGACAAGTAAATTGCTTGCGATTCCCTTTTTCCCATTGTATGCAGATTGAAATATGAACTCGAACGAGTAGAAAAGATGAAATTTGCCATAGGCACAAAGTATTATAATAATAAAGTGAAGTAGCTCTCATCTCACGTTCTATTTAAATGAACCATGTGTGGATGCAAATGTTCGTTCAAAAACATTGCATTATTTTTAAAACTTATTGAATTTAAAAAGTATAAATACAGAAGTACTTCTGAAGATGTAGTTATGCAAATCTAACTAATAAATATATGAAAGTTAAAAAAAAAAAATAAACTTTTGCTTTTAAAAAGGTCACCATGAAGTTTAAAAGAGCACAATAAAATAATTAAATTTCAATAAAATTCTCAAATGTGGCGCCTTTTGAATTTTCAATGTTAATCTATCCGCTCCGTCTATATGTTGATACGATTTGCATCAAAACTCATTTTTATACCCCGACCCCATTAAAAATGGTTAAAAAGGATATAATGGTTTTGTGCAAAAGTAGGTAACAGGCAGAAGGAAGCATCTCCGACCCCATAAAGTATATATATTCTTGATCAGCATAAACAGCCGAGTCGATATAGACATGTCCGTCTGTCCCTATGTATGAGCGCGTCGATTTCAGAGACTATAAGAGATAGAGACTCCAAATTCGGAACATAAACCAAGACAGTGCAAGTTTGTTTCAAATTTTCGATAACTCTTCCCCCTTCCAATATACATTTGTGATCGATAATAACAAAATCTTAAATGTGGAAAAACTTTGAGACAGCATTTGAAACATCAAATGAAATAATGACAATTTCCGAAACTTTAATTGAAATCTGTCGAGAAACACCGGAGATGTGGAACATTGAAGTTAAGTAAAGTATGCTCTGTACACGTACACACCCACACACAAACACATACTTGCAAGCACTGACTGTACGTGTAAAGTATAGGGCTCAGGGTATTTTTAAGTCGGGATTTCTCGACTAGAGTCTCCTTACTTGTTTACTTAGAAGTGCAGAAGCATTTCTTCATATTTTTCTTTGGCTATTTCGATTATTATTGCTCTTTGTGGAATTGATATTTGTAATGCTTGTTCATGCATGATTTAAATATTTTTGCATTATATTTTTCTCCGAAATATTTGATGCTGCTAAGAAATCATTTAACAAAATTTACATATTTCTGGCACTCAGATGACAGATATTTATGACAGACAGGGACACAAAACCACCCGCCGCCCACTCACCAATCCCACAAATATCAACAATATTTCGCCAGTACTCTGGAAAGCAAATAATAAATAATAAACATTGAATAATAAACAAAACGGTACATCAAAAAATCACTTAATGCAGCCTAAAAACACAAAATATTTGTCAAACTGAAACCAAACACACAAATATGCAACCAATCATCGAACCCTGCCCCACCGCGACACCCCTTCCCACCCTCTCTAGTAGCAGCAATAGCTGTTGCAACAAATCTACGTCACATACTATTTGCATATTTTGTGTCCCTTGTTGCGAGCAGAAAATGTCCAAAAATTTGGACACCAACGTGAGCTTCTCTAAATAATTTGATGTTGTTTTTTTTTTTTATGGACCCACATTTAAAATGCGATCAAATGTGGCCGTGCGCAACACACTTCTTCCCTACCGCTGCCACCAGCCACTCCTTTCAAGTGTTACATGTCGATACTATATGTGTGTGCATATATGATATTTATTTTAACATCCTCCCCCCTTAAAGTTGGGCAACACTTTGCCAAGCATGTTGATGATGCATTTGTAAACCTAAAAATGCCACCCTCTCAGCCTCAGCTTCAGCTGTGTGTGTGCATGTGTGTGGGGTGTGTGTAAGCTTGTGGCTTTGGCCAAAATGCATTTTGCTGTTGGCTGTTTGCTTTTAACCATTAAGCAGGTCGTGCGTGGGCCCAACACACACACACACACACATTCACACACATATGGAATTGTTGTGTGCTTGGAATTTTCGGTTATGTTTAAACTCGTGGCCTCAACCCAAACGAACACGTAACCCAAAATTGCAAAATAAACCGCACACGCGCGCTGCAAGTAAATACATTCGAGGGAGTTGCTTCAGCATTATGTGGGAGGGGGGGGTTACAGGGGTTTAGTGGTGAATAGGAAGCCACTCAATAGACTTAAAGGTTCAAGTAGCTTAGACAGGGAGTCGTTGCACAAAAAGCAACCAACTGCCGAAACAAGCAAACCAAAAACAAACGACCTGAACTCTAGAACTCTAGAATTTGCTGTCGATGTCGATATCGGGTACTTGATACCAATAACACATACGGAAACGATGCTCGGCTTAGAGTTTGTAAAATGACTATCAATTGCCCTGAGATCATGTTAATATTAAATGAATATCAAGCAAATGCCAACGAAAGACGATCTTTAGCTGACTAACAAAGTTGAGACGTAAAAAAGTGATGGTAAACTATAGTTTTAAATGTCAAATAAAAACGAATTGCCAATGATCAATGTAAAACATTAGTTCAGATACAAATTTGCACGCCTAAAAATTTATTTCTTCTTTTGACTAATTAAATTTCAACTTTAACCATGGAAAAAGTGTACCGGAAAGTATTGCAGCGGTGTTAAATTTCTTCTAAAACTAAACAAATTTATAAATCCTTCACAAAGCTAAATTTTATATTAACAACTAGTATTTAAATATAATAACTGATGACAAAGACGAGAATTTGAGCTGATATTCTCCTTATAAGAATAACCTTTTTTATTGAGTCAATACAGCCCATTAAAATGGAGCCCCATTCGCTCATGAGTTAAGCACTTTACAAGTTTGGAGAGTTTGTTGGTGCCCCTGGCCAGGGGCTGGTAACGCCAGAGCGTTGGTAGCGCAAGTAAGCATAGCTGAGGTAAAACACGTTTAAGTAACCATGAAATTTACTTAGAGTTTGTTGTTTTTGTTTTTATATTGTTTTTACCTCGGCTCTCCCACACCTTCTGTCTGTTCATGGCATTGTAGTGCGAGGCAAATACAAATAAATGTGCAGAGGTGTGTTTGTGTGTGGCGTGCAACACTTAGAAGGCGATAACACGCATACGCACTGTTGGGTTGGAGCGTAGCAGCAAGGTAGCCTCAAGTATTTGCCATGAGGGAGGTAAAGAGGGAGAGAAAAGCAAAACAGCGCACACATAAGACAAGACAGGAAACAAGCGCATAACTGACCGAACAGCAGAGACAGCATTTAACATTGACGCTTACTTACGAAAGGGGTAAGAGCATATTGTATACGACATGATGTACCACAAGACGGAAGCAACAGACTGAGATAAGCAAGATAGAAATGTTCATATAATCATGGTCAAAAGGCGGCAACTAAACTGCAAATGTACGGCTAGTACAATCTTAAAGAAGTCAAGCTTTGAATTTTATTAGGTAAAGGCAAAGGGTAAGAAAAATACTGAAGTGGATTTGTATACAAGGTAAAGAATGTAACAATTCTTAGAGATAACTATATTAACTACTTTATTTACTACTTTTAATTTGCTTGACAATACACTTTAAATGTAGTACAGATAAAATCTTTCCGAATTATTTTCTACTTCGTTCCACTTAAAAGTATTTTACATATCAATACCCAAAATGAAATTTTGTTGGAAAATAATTCAATTTTTAGTTAGGCGCTCAGAAAAGAACGTTATAATGAGAATGAGTTCTCTAAATAGACAAGAATTACTATTTATTAGTAATCATATAAGCCCGTATGTAAAAAAAGCTGTATAGGAACGTGTTTAAAAATCATAATTTATTTTTGAGTAAGAAAATGTTGTTATTTCCACAAAAATCCTTCTGTACAAAGAGCAAAATGCATTGAATTAGGAGTACACAACAAGGCTACATGCAAAAGCAAATTTTGCGTTAAGTCTTTTAACTAACTCCTGTACATAAGCTGCTTTATCCAGTTCTATTTAAAATGAATTTTTCCGTTCCCCGTTACCTGCTTTTCTTACTAATTAGCTCTGATTTTTTTCCCAATTGCTGTGCCACTCTTACTCAAAGTAACAAGTTGAACGGGAAAAGTTTTTCGTATAAAGGTCAGAAAGGTGACTGTCGTTACTTACCCATTAGGGCCGACATCACCACCACCACCACCACCGGCTCCTGCTCCTCCGCCTGATGCGGCACCATTCGGTGGTGACGTCATGTCCGCTGAGGTGAGCGCCTCCGTGCCACTCCGTTCACGTACTAAGCGATCTAATGATAACGAGTTTAGAAATTTTTTTTTCTCTTTTGGATTCAACGAGTAAAGATGAGAACTTACCTGCTTCCTGGCGTTCTAGCTCCTCGGCCTGCTGGCCGGGCTTGGCCTTAACTTCGATGTTAATCTCGGCAGAGCTGAGGCCGGCATGACAGGAATAGATGCCCGCATCGCGGAAAGTGATGTCCAGAATGCGCAACGCACCCTTCTTGGATACCTTAAATTTGCGAGAACGAACCAACGGCTTGTGATCCTTACTCCACTTGATTTTGGTGCGATTGTAGCGCTTAACGGGACACTTGATTTTCACCTGGGTGCCAAAGAACACAATACCTGCACCGCCCACTTTTAATGTTATCTTGGTCTTCTTGGGATCATGTTGGATGTGCGTTGAGTTGCTGATCTGGATGACAGGCTTGGGATCCTCGGGCGGACATGCCTTTACATTGCAGGGTTTCTTATCTGGCGGTTTGACGCTGGGACACATCGATTCAGGTCGTTCAATCTTGTGCTCCTGTGCCATTATCTGCTTGCATTCCACCTTACGATCCTTGATGCCATAGCCACATGTGTGGGAACACTTCGACCACTCACCCACCTCCCAGCGCACTGGGCAATCGAGAACATTGCAGTATTGCCTGTCCGCCGGTGGTGGTTGGGGGCACATGCTGTTAGGCACCACCATTGTGTTCTCGCCACCTCGCGTTACCTCATGGATGCACTGCACCTCACGGGTCTTGATGCCAATGCCGCAGCTCTTGGAGCAGGGCGTATAGTCCGAGTAGTTCCATCTTGGCGGACAAGGTCGATCATTGCAGGTGCGGACACGTGCCTCCGGTTTGGTTTCCTGAGAGCATAGGAAAGGTGAAACCACACGACCGTTATCTTCCCGCACACAATTGATGATCAGCTCCTCAACGCCACCCAAGCAGGATGCACTGCAGGACGTGTAGCCCTGTTCGCGCCATACGTAAGTCTTGCCCGGTTCGGAAACGCCCACCTTGATGGAATCCCGGGGAAACTGATCATCGTAGCCGTGAGAGGGCAGCATGCAAAGTTCTTCCACACATCGTTCCACTTCATCGTGGGGCTTTGTGCCTTCACACAGCGTGTCATTCACAGTTGCTACTGTTCGTGAATATTCCAAAAAAATTTTACATTTATGCAGACGACGCCGAATTCCCTCGCCACAGGTTACGCTGCAGGGTGACCAATCGGTGTCCTTAATAAAACTACATCAAAGAAAAAAAAAAAGAAAATATTTAAAATTATTGAATTATTTTAAAGCTGCATCACGTGTTACATTTAAAAGTAATTCAATTTGTTTTCTCTTAAATCACAATATTATTGTTTTATTATCAAAAATTCTCTCTATTCAATGATATATTTATATTTGGCCTTGGATAGCTCAGAAAAAAGCATTAAATTAAGAACTACACTAGTTCATCATCAATCAATCGTTCAAATGTTTTATATATAATTATATACAAATATAGAAAAACAATAGTTACAAATAAAAGGAATTTTAAAGGAATTTTACATGGTTGCATTGCTCTAGATTATTTAAACTAAATACAACTGTATAGTTGAGCAATATATTCAGCCAACAAACAGCTGAGCCAAGCTAATAAAAGGAAACAGCTTCAACGCTTTTCCTCTCTCTCATTTTCTTTCTCTTTCTTTCTCTATCTCTCTCTATCTTGCACAACCTTGGCAGCTCCATGCAAATGCCATGCAACAATAGTCATCGGCCACGTTTTACACATTGTATTTCATTTCATGCCACGCAGCATTCGTGCCGCATTTATTAAGCCGCCCGCTGGCAGGACCCCCAAAAACAGTGTTCGATGACATGTTTGCCGCCACTCATGGCCAAAAGCTACTCATATCCTAAAGGCATAAGTGTGGCTAAAATGTATAGTCAGGACTTGCAAACATATGTAAATTTCTAAAATGTTTTGGAATTTTATTGTGAATTTAAAAATGATGAAGTTATAACAAAAAACCTTTGAGAGATAAATGAAATTTATTATAACTAGTCATAGGGTATTTATAAGGTCTAGCTTCGTTAAACTGTTAAATGCTTGGGACTTATTTACAGCTATATGAAATATTGTTGTTGGCTTTGCAGGATTGGGCATTATTTGTTAGCCGAAGTGGTTTTTATGACCGCATTGACAGTCAATAGAGAACAGACAGAGCGCATAGTTTTCTGACCGCTCACAGTTGTTTCCCCGCCCGTAACGCCCACCCCTGACGAATTTGCCCGCTTGTCGACACTTATTGATTTGTAGTCAAATTGTAGCTGCTGTCACACCGCATCATGCGCATTAAAGTGGCGCCAATGTTACAGCAGCAGCAGCAGCAGTTGGGGCAGCTAGCACATCCTCGAAAAAGGTCCTTAAAGTAGGTCGCTTGCTTGATTTCATAACCATCGACCCACAATGTAACTCATACGCCGCATAGGCCAAATGGCAACCAAAAACGTTTGAAACTTTTGTTTGCTCTTTTTGTTACTTTTGTTATTTTTTTTAATTTTTTTTTTTGTCTGGCTTGTCGCCAGCGCATCTCCCATCGCCTTGTGCCGCACACATTGAGAGACTGAGAGGCCAAGGTTTTTTCGGCGGCATCAAGACGCGACTTTATGGCGGCGGCAGGCGACAGGCCGCCAATAGTTTCAGTTTAGTGCCCAGCAGATACTATCTATCGTAAATATGTACACACGTCTAAGTATAAGTTTAAATGGCCCTCTCAGCGAAATATAATAATAAAAAAAGCGGCAGTTTGTTTTTTTGAACTTCGCTCCATTATGTCTTTGAGATATGGTTTTGGCCTGGACCTTGCTTGGGTCAATGTACGAGTGATTGCGGGGGCGAGGTGTGTAAGAGAGAAGGGCGTTTTATGCTGCCTTGGGCTATTTGACAAAATTTATTTATTCCAAGGACTTATTGATAATGTCCGGTAAATCAACAAACGCGCATAAAAGTAGTTAAATGTAGTTAAATTTGAATGACACACAAAAGTTTTGTTAGCAATAAAAGAAATAAACAAGTAAATGCTATAACAACATGTTTCCAATGTTTCCTTAAGATGTTTCACTGCTTAATCATAAAAATTGTATTTTATTTAATAACATTTGACTCAATAAACAAGGCTAAGTCAAATACTTAGCCTGGCTAAAGATGTTTTCCATTTTATACAAACATTAGCCAGCTACACTAATTTAGTAGCTAATTCATGATATCAGATTGCTACTTTTTTCATATATTGATTACACCTCTGATAAGGCGATAGAACTTGTTATTTCCTGCACCTTAGCATTAGGGTGCCTGCCTAATTATGTCAGCCAGTTTTTTGTCCAGGAAATATTTAAGTAATTCCGGATATGTACACTAGCCGAATTGAGTACTTAAACTTGCCACGCCCACCAACGTTGCCACATTTCAAGTTTTGTTTGCATTGACTAATTTCTTGAATAGAGCCAAATAAATACATTTTCGTCAATATGCGAACGCTTAAATACCCTAAGGTTTGCCTTATGATAGCAACATGATTAAAAAAACTAATTGAAAGAAAATAAAACATAACTTTAAGAGATAATGGCATAGGATACTTTAAACAAAAAATAAATGCAATTGAAGATTTCCCTTTTTAAAATGTTTTAAAAGTGTTAGATTTTTGGTTATGTTAACTAAATAACTTTTAACAAGCGTTGAACTTGCTTCCAAAAAGCTCTCACCCTTAAGTAGAGCTAGTGAAAGAGAGAGAAAGAAAGACAGAGAGAGAGTGAGAGTTACTCCAACCGGGGTTGTAATTTATTACTTGGTCGTATATATTCTACACTCATACCAAGTTTTCCCCACTTACCAATTAACAGTTAAAAGCATTTGATTTAGCTTCCAGTAGCTGGGCTCCTAGCGATTTCATTAGATGTTCCCAATCGCCTGCACCTAATTAAAGTGTTGGTTTATATTCACTACCACAACCGCCGCAAAACTCTCTTGAACCGTAAGTAAATTGGACAGCTTATCGCGGCTACTTTATCGCTTTCCAATAAACATCAACAAAGCAGCAGCAGAAGCAGTAGAAGCAGCGGCAGCAAGCACTTTAATTGTCATTAGGCGTACTTTACTGTACTTACAAGCTACTCGAGCAATTTCATATTCATGATGATGATGATGATGTCGTTGTCGATAGCCTTAATTTTAGGTGTCGACACGGCTCAAGGACATAATGAGGAGGACACACATACACTGAAGAACGTGGCAACAGCCAATCTTGTGTGTGTGTTTGTGTGTGTGTAGGTACTTCTTGTAAGTTCTTGTAAGCCAAGTACTTAAGCTAAAGTCGTGAACAGAAGCAAAGCTCCAATGCGAGTTGCAATATGCGAAAGTACTGAAGAGGGAAAGGAGATACAGTTGAAATATGTCAAGTGAGTACTGGCTTGAGCTCTGAGTCTCGAAATCGTAGTCGGAGTCTATAAAATATCAGATTGTTAACCACTTAGACAGTCAGACGCATGATAATAGCAAATTGTACGGGTCAACAACAGACTGATGCTCACTAAGACTGAGTTAGTTGTAGATATAATATAGTTTTATACCAAAAATTTATTTCTTACACACGAACTAATGGTAAAAAGAGATGGACATGTTTTAAGATTTTCCCATATAGCTTTTCTGCTAAGAGTCTAATTTGTATAGTAGCCAAATCACCTGAAACACATTATGACAAAACAATAATACTCTTTGCAAGAGTCGACAAACTATATTTGGTGAACTCTTACACATTTTTACTGCATTACCTTTTTGAAACTGAATCAATTTGTTTTTGGGTTCAATATCAATTTAAGATCGCTTTATACCTAGCTGAAAGGCATTATGGCTTCCAGTTAAGCATATATACTCGTATTATGTTAACAAAAACTTTCATTTTTATGCCTTATAGAAACTTAATTCGTGTTTCATTATTATTTTCATTAAACGTAAATTGGCTTATGGATTGCACTCACCTTGGATCCAGCGATGGCACATCTGTGCCTCCATGACTAACACTTTGCCTTGCATTGTTGTGGTTCTTGCTGGAGCTGCCACTCATGAGACGCATGGTACGTGGCTCCTCGGGCGTCTCGTGATGCAATCGACTTTGGGTATGATGCGCATAGCGCATCGGTTGATCCGCATAGGAGAGTCCCTCGCCATCGTCCGTGTCCTGGCCTGATTCCATATCATCTATATCTTCAACTTCTTCTTCATCCTCATCATCATCGTCATCATCCAGTTCTGAGCTGTCCATGTGTCGTTCGGAACGCTGTAAATGGTGATTATTAAGAGCATTATGCTCGGAGCAATTTGAAAAAAAAAGCTTACCTCATTTAGGGAGCGACTGCTGCCAACAATGATGGTACCGCCGCCCTTATTCTGATTACCTCCTCCGCCTCCACCACCATCGCAATGGATGCCCGTGGAACACTGCTGCATGCTGCCTGGCTTGGTGAGTGGATCACATTTGGCACTCAGGCTGCCATCCGTCGATTTGCATTCAACGCCACGCATTTGAATCCCCTGCCCGCATGAAACGGAGCACTGTGAAGGAGAAGAAGCGTTAACATCATTATAAGCATTATAAATTATTGCAATATGTTTCACTAAGGACGAGCAATAAAAATTCATTTGTTTGCTCAAAAGCTGACGCGAGTCAGACGCAAAAACCCAACACGCGAACAGTAAAAAAATGACGAAGTGAAATTGTGTAAAGTGAAAAGTGAAAGTAGAAGCTACTTCACAGTAAAAACAGAGGTGAGGGTGAACAGAGAGACAGAGAGAGAAAGAGAGAGATAGAGAGAGATAGAGAGAGTGAGTGAGAGAAAGGGTGACGAGCTGAGCCTGACCATGAACCAGGCTCACGCTGTCGTATTCTCTATCCCTCTCTGTTCCTTCCTTTTTGGCACGTGGACGCGCTCACGCATATAAATGCAAATTTTCATATTGTTTGCGTTTTGTCAGTCGCCGGCTTTTAACGCGTCGTAAGTGTAACGTAACGCAATGTAACATAACGTTACGTCTCGCTTCGTCTCCTCACTTTTCAAGTGGCTTATCCCATTGTTTATATGCAACCTCCCCTTTCATTGCTTTTATGCATCAACTCCCTCTCCCTCTTCCCCTTCTATTTCCGCTTTTCATCTCATTTTAATGGCGCTTAATTTTGTGGCGTATATTTATGTTCGTACACATACTTATTTTGTTAATGTGCAAATAACATTAAAAGTATTTTTTGATATCCTAAACCCATTGAAAATGGGTAAAAAGGGTATAATGCTTTTGTGCAAAAGTATGTAACAGTCAGAAGGAACCATCTCCGACCCCATAAAGTATTAATAGTCTTTATCAGCATCAACAGCTGAGTCGGTATAGCCATGTCCGTCTGTCCGTCTGTATGTATGAACGTGTCGATTTTAGAGACTCCAAGAGCTAGAGACTCTAGATTTGGAACCTGAGCTCCCTTGGGTTTGCAAGTTTGTTTCAATTTTTCGATAATTCTTTCCACGTTTCCGATTCAACACATCGATAACAACAAAATCATGATTTCGGAAACCTTTGAGACAGCGTTTAAAACATTAAACGAAATAATGACAATCTGTGAAACTTCTTTTGAAATCGGAAGAGAAACACCGGTATACAGTATGCGCGTACACACACACACACTTACTTGCACGCACTGACTGTACGCGTTACAGTACAGGGTTCAGGGTATCGTCTAGTCGGGATTTCTCGACTAGAGCCTTCTTCTTGTTTTTATTAGGCTTTTATGATGGTTGGGCAGCCGGCTTGATGGCCGTCCATAAGGTATCATTAATGTAATAAGATATAAATACGTATGTATTCATTACAGCAGAAATAATGAGTTAACATTATTATCAGATCTGATATAATTTGGGTAAGCAGGCCTAGAGAAGATGAATTTAATAACAAATTGATTTAAATTGCTAAAAGAATGTAAATCAGATATCAAAATTGTCTCAGAATTTGATATTCGCATTGCATTTGCTAGGGTATTTGAATCTTCGACGCTTCGGAGTTAACTTTTAATATTTTTTTGTCGTTATTATTTCAAGAATTTTCGCATTACCATGCAAGTCGTTAAACATTTTTTTTGTTTTATTCTGCAAACTTTTCATTTTAATGTGTTCCCCTCTTGTTGTTAGTTCATAAAGTAAATAATAGGCTGAAGTTAAGCTCATTATTTTCAAACATTGTAATCCACTTTGTATTAAAAGCTATAAAAGTCACTTTGTCTGACTTCAAGTGCCAGAGGGAAGTAGATATCAAACCAACTAAGAAAGGCACCGACCATCTCATATGCCCTTAACCTACACAAAAGTCAAACAATGTTAAGTAACATTCAGCGAAAATGTATATAAATAAAATTCAAACTCTAGACAATTCAATTAAGCAACACATAAACTTGACACCACTGGCTGGCATGCCTTCACCCAACCCTTAAGGCCAACCCCTTAGTTTCCTTTACACACACACATATACATACGTATAGGAATCGAGTCGCACATTAATAAACTTGCACTTTAAATGAACAGCAGCGAAATGAGCTCGATAAGGCGGAAATGTCGGGTGTAAATGGGGTTTTCTACGGGAGGTCTGAGGCACTTGCGTCCAGACAAACTTAAGCAGCAAAGAAACTACGGTCGAACAACTTGATTAAGTTGTACGGCTGGCTATAACCGGGAAGAGGCTTCATTCAGTGTTGAGTCTTGGGTCTTGAGTCTAGCGGCTTATTACGAGCCAGCAAGCAAAGTAAATTGCAAGAAACAACACCACAACGAAAACTACATAAAACTAACACACCAAACAGAATAATGCTCTTATTTTATTAATATAAACTACTTTATAAATATTAAATACTGATAATGTTACTATTATTATTTGGAGCAGCGCTATTAAAAACGTAAATCCCCTTTTACTAGCTTGAGTAACTTTTATCTTTACTAATTTTATTGAGTCACAACTTTATTATCTGTTTTAAAAATTTAAAAAGGATACCTGAAATGTAGCTTGGAAACAGATAGTATTAAGGAATGGTATATTGTTTATATTTTGTAAATTTAGTTCACCTACAATGTTTGTTGCATGTGTCTTATTAAAAGACTTTTATTTTAGGTTAAAAACTTTTTAAGTAAAGTGTAAAACTGAAAATCATCACATATGTTTATGCTTGTGTATAGATTAATTGACACTTATTCTTAGAATTCATAAAGATATTATTTAAAAATTCTCATAAATACATTTCCGACGCTCTTATAATGCAAATATAAGTTGATGTATTAGTGCAAATGCAACTTTTCGGCTTTCCAGTTGTTGCTTAGTAGCTTGGTAGGCCATGCAATAACATTAGTTTAACTTTTAGTTCAACACATGTATTTGAATTTATAAAATGATGTTAACAATTTAACTGAGTTTGCCGATGTACCCTAAACTCTTTGCTAGGGCATATGAAACAAGTAGCCGTCTACACATTTAGCTAAGTATACACGATGGCCAGACATGGCCTCTCGTCATCGTCTCTGTCTACGTCTGCGTCTGCGTCTACGTCTCCGTTTCGGTCTTTGTGCCACTCTTCAAGAACGTGACGTCTATGACTTGAGTTTAGTTTCGTCTGCGTTTTGTGCCGGCAAAAAGTGCATGATTATTACACGAGTTGTTGGTGTTAGCGTTGGGGTTGGCGTTAGTGTTGTTGTTGTTGTTGTGATACTTACACCGGTCCAGTCCTCAACCTCCCAGTGCGGACACTCCTCGATTATACAGGTCTCCTGTGTTGGCGGCTTTGGAGTACGGCACATAATATCTGCAACCTGTTACCAAATAGAGTTCCAGAGAAAAGAAGACGAAGAAAAGAAGAGTGTGTGAAAACATGGTAATAATATGTCTGCTATCTGAAGTGCAGTGTATGTCCATATATATGTAAGTGTGTGTGTGTAAGTGTATATTTCGAGTCGTTTTGAGTCGAGTCGCCACTTTGTATGCAAAATTAGCAACGTTTAAAAGTGGGCGGCACTTTCGTAACAGCCACTTGCATTCCAAACTAATTTTCCTTTTTTTTTGGATATAGAACCAACTTCTACTTCCTTTCACTCTTTCGCACTTACCCTCGTTTTGATGCCGTTGGTCTCCTCGGCACAGACAACCATCCGCTCACGGTAGCCATGTCCACAGAGGCGACTACAAGTGCTCCAATCGTCGGTTATCCAACTGCGGAAGAGGCGGACAAGTGTGTTAGAGTATCCTACAACTACTACTACAGCATAAAGTAAACCGCAACTTGCGAGGGCGGTATTACTTTATTTTTTGTAGTTTTTTTTGCTAGTTTTTGTTGCTGAATTAGTTCAACTAAATTGTTTCGAAAACAAGTTGCCTGTTGACCGCCTCTGCGGTTTAACTAAAAAATGTGGAAAAAAAGAGCAGAGAAGAAAAAAAAGCAGTTTACGCCCTCCATTTGGTATAATGTTCGACACTAAAGTGCATAGCGTTTAATGCAAACGAATTATTTAACTGGATGATTCACTCCATCGCCAACTTGCTGAGATCATTTCATTTGAAAGTCGAAAGCGAACAAAGACTAAGTTGTAACCAAAGACGAGCACTAGCTAATTTGTAAAGGGCCGAAAAGTATTTCAAAAAACGTCGTTCGGTTATAGTACCTAAAACCAGCTCACAAAATACGAGTGCTAGATTTCTTCTTGATTGAAATATGCACAGATAAACGGATGAATGGAATTCTTAAAAATTATAGCAGCTTCATTTTTCACTCCGACTTCAAATATCTAATATTATTATTAGGAATTAAAATTGTTCGCAGGTATTTTTTGTTTTTGTAATAATGTAAAAATAAACTAACAAATTAATATACAGTAAATGATTCCTGAAGAATGTTTTAAACACACTTTTTGTTATCTTAAACAAAACCTTTTCACCCTTAAGTATTTTAGTTAAATATTCTTTGGTAAATTATACTCATCACACACTCAATTAAACCACTATCTCACATGACCAGAAAAAACATCTAGAATCCTTTTGTTATTTTGACTATCTTTTGCTATTTGGCAGCTCTTGCAATTGCTCTTAGAGGACAATCCAACTCAATTGCAATCCTAATGCATTGCATACCTAACTAACAACTATCATCAGTCTCTGGCAAAAGCACACAATGGTCCTCCAGATATCTTTGGCAGCGAAACGCTACCCCAACCAGCTATTAGCAGCTACCCAAATGTTGCAGTTAACGTTGCCAGAAACAGAAACTGCAAACCTCAAGACAGCCAAAATCACGGCCAATAATTGATGTCCCAAGCCGACGCGACGGCGGCCCAAAGCCGCGAACAGCAATAAACAGACGGAACGCCACAGAGCAGCAGAGCTAAAAAAAAATTGATGCTCGACTAGAAAATATCCAATAATATCAAGAGATTATAAAAGCGAAAGTCAAGGTGTTCGTGTTGATATAAGTTAATATTTACTTAAAAAAAATATTATTTCTTTTCGATGCTTTCTTGCATTAAATACTAAGCTAATTTTTTTTCATATTAAGATTTTCTTCTTCGCAACAAGTTTTAAATAATTTAACATTTTTATTGAGCCTGAAATTATACAGTCTATTTCTTTTTTTTTTTAATTTAGTGACATTGATTTCTTATTCATTTACATCCTTTTTATATTTATTGTTAATACTTCTTAACTGTAACATGACATGAATGGTATGAATTGAAATATTTGTGCTTTTTTCGCTGCTTTTTGCCAATTAACACAAGCTAATATTCCCTTAATTACATATTTTACAGGGTGTTTGAAATGAAAAACCAAAAGTTACAATGGACAACCGCACCGAACGGAGATTAGAATTTGAGGCGTTGGGCGCGAGACGCTCGCAAAATTGGCGTAAACTTTCGTTTCGGTTTTCGAAAATGTCACAAGACGATAAATAAAGGGAAGAGTAGGGAGTAGGGACGGCCATACAAACGAAGAAGACAGCAGCGATGGAGCCCAGAGCCAGGCACAGAAACAGACACAGGCTGCGGCGATAATAGAGCCAAGGTAGGCAATCAAAACGTGCGCACGATAACCAAATGCCATTTAAACTGATAGCTGGGCGGCAGGTGGGACTCTGGAGGTTTGGGTATGGGGGTATGAAGGTAGCTTAGGGAGTTTGGGGGCAGAGCTGTCAGAGCTGTACTTACCGCGGCGGACAGCTGTGTGTATTACATGGCACCACCGATGGCTCCGGGTGATTAGCAACGCTGCATAGTGTCTCATCGACATCAGCGCCAGTTAGACGATTCCTGCATATAGGACGAGACATTTTGTAACCTAAAGCGTAAAAGAAATTGAGAATTGGATAGAAAGAAAGCAAGAAAATACAAGTGAATGTTAGTCCAAGTTGAAAAAAATGTCTAAAATACGAAATGGCATCGCGCAGCCAGACGAGCATTTGCTGCATTTTAAAATCAATAAATGTCTGAAAACGGCTTTTAGTTGGTTGGTTTGCGTTTTTCGGTTCCTGCAAATTTAATGTCACTTAGGCACTTAAGACAGTCACGGAAACGGTGGCAGAAAGTTTCATGGAGGTTGTTTTTTATTCTCCTTCGTTACAAACGTCGTTGCCGAACGAAAACTTTTAACCCAAAGCAATGTTTGTTGCAATGTTTTAAAAATAAGATATTTATAAATAGTTTATAAAACTACAAATTTTATTTCTGTTTTTGAGTCTGGCTACATTTGTGCAAGTTTATTGCAACATTCAAGTTTTTTTTAGTTGTTTGAAAATATATTTTATACATATATTTAATAATTATTTACTACAAATATTTTCAGGGAAAAACTAAACAACTTGTTAAAGTTCTACTCAAATCTTTGTCAGATTCATTGCGCCTATTAACCTTCAGAAATATATTATCTCTATCAAAGTCATCTGTAAGATATTAGTATTTATTATTCAAATCAACCATTTCTTAACGATTTTAAAGGTAGAGAAAAATTTTCAATATGCTTTAATAATTTTTCACTATTTTATATTTAATATTTAATGATAGTTTAAGAACTGTGTGAATTGAAAATGATTGCAGTCAAAAACAGAAGTTTTTATGATTTACACAATTTTACAAAGACGAAGAATTATTTAAATGCAACTTTAATAGCAAACTTCTGCAACCCAATGGGTTAACGCTAACAAACAGATGTGAGTTTACGGCTTAGCTAGTAAATGGGCTGGGCGGGCGTTAAACGACACGAAATCAGTTTTCTTCTTGCTGCTGTTGTACACAAAACAAAAAAAAGAAAGAAAAAAAAGAGCTGCACGACCGGAAATTGAAAGAGCAAACACACAAGCAGCAGCAGAAAGAGGCTGGCAAAAGTTGAGCCAGAGTTCGAGTAGGTAAGAGGGACGGGCAGGTGGGTTGGGCAGGATGGTAGTTCTTGGTGGTTATGCTAGTAAAAATAGTCGCACAATGCATAATGCCATAACGATCTGTCAGTTTGAAAAATAGTAGCTGCAAGCTGCTCTCTCTCTCTCTCTGTTCTCCCCTAACCTCTTCCATTCTCCCATTCCATCTTGCTAGCATTTCGATTGTAAATAGTCTGACTTGAAGCACAGATGGGACGCCGATTTTAAGCTATTGAATTTCGTTTATAAGCTTCATTGTGTGCGCTGAGGCAACGTCATCGTTATCCTTATTCTTGGGTTCTCGCCACATGTTCTTAGTTGCCCCTCCTAATATCATCATAGACGTCAGCTGGCGCTGCTGCTTTGGCTGCTCCTGCAGCTCCTGTTCCTGCTGCGTATTCATGACACAATTGGCTTAAGGCAATTGGTAATATCCTCTCCTGGCATTTATGTCAATTGTTGTTGTAACGCAAAAAGTCGACTTCATGTTCACGGCAACGACACACCCAGAGTGAGAGAGAGAGAGAGAGAGAGAGCGAGGAGGAGATAGAAATGATACTGACAGTGGCATGTGTTGCATTGCTTTTGGGCACTGACACAGCTGGAAGCACAAGGGACGCCAACATGCAGTTCAATGAGTGGATTTATAATGCTCGATGCACCCAGCATGTTGTCCATTTTATACCCTGTGCAGCAATGGGAAATCTATCTGTCATTAATATTGATGATAATTTATATTGAAGCGGAAATGTTTATGCTTATTGCAGAGATTTCTTAGAAACTCAACGCCTCACGTTATATAAGGCAGGTAAAATTATAGTAAATGCATTTAGTGTAATATATATATATAAAGAGAGACTTGCGTCTCAATGGAGTACTTTTTTTTAGAATTTCTGCACTATGTGCTAAGAAACAATAAATGTGTCAATGAACATAGAATAAAATATATAAGAAACCATCTGAGCTTTGCTTTTGATTACGATTTAATAACTGTCTTGATTAAAAAATACGACAATTTGCTTGATATACCTGGAAAAATTAATCACGTTTGATCTCGTTAGATCGTTAGCCAGGATAAAATTAACCAAACTTTAACTACAAAAAAAGTTTAAAACAGCTTTCTCTATTACAATTGAATATGATATTATATTTGAATCACATACTTTTATGCACAATATTAAAACGTCAACACTTTAAATTATAAATTTCAAGATAAGCATAATTTTAGTTGATACTATTAAAGAAAACATTTGAATTAACCATAAATACTTTTAACAATAAGTCAAAAGTTTTATTGACCAACTTTAAGTAAAGAATTTGTCCTTGCATCTAAAAATACTCAATTACATACTTATTTACATTGAATCAAGTCCACTTGCTGCTTCGTACATGCAATATATTTCAAATTCATTCCCTTCTTAAACTCAGAAAGTGAAGTAAACGCAACCTAAATAGGAGTAATTGCCGCAAAGGCAAGTACGTCTAAGTTAATGCTAAGTTCACAACATATTTAACCTAGATATAAACGATCATTAAATGACATTTCGTTATACACAACTGGCACAGTTGTCCATTAAGCGTAGAAGAATATGAATAAAACATTCAGTTGGATATCAATTGGAGTAGCGTCATTAAGCTAGCTAAATGCACAATAACTTAAGTGCAGTAGTAGGTTATACTATGCGTATACGAAATATGTATAATTGGACATAATTGATTACCTGAGATGTATTCAATTATGTGCCGGTGACTTCGACAAGTGAGTAAAATTCTAATGTTCATGTGTCCAGGGCAAGAACAGTAACATGAGACGTTAACGTGAAAGAGAAGTTTCCATGTTGGAACGTTAATTTTGGTCGTTTTCCCTTGTGGATAGACGCCCACCAGAAGACAGACTGCATTTGACATTTAAGTGACACGTGAGTCGGACAAACGCTGAAATGTAATTAAAGCAAACGAAATGGGAGACAGGGGGTATAAAAGAGGGGCTGTAAGGGACGGGGCAACGCCCGTACTTGAAGGTAGCTAAACGATATTGCAATTAAAATTGAAAAACAAATTGATTTTGCCATTTGCAACAGACATCGGCCCAAGATAATGACTAAGTAAACCTATCTGTCGGAAATTAACAAGTCCAGCTGCACACCGCCCATCTAGTTGTTGTTATTGTTAGTTTTGTCACTGCTACTGAAGCAACGCCTCCACCGTAAGCCACAAAAAAACTGACATTTATCAAGCGGCAAACCGATTATTTCTATTTGGCATTTTTGACGGCCTAATGGCCAAATAAGCTAGCGCAAAGTTGATTAAAAATGCATGGGGCCAGGAAAAATTTGTGTATAGAGTGATAGAGTTCAGTACAGCCTTTAAGTTTGTTAAACGAGGCGTAGTGCGGGGCGTGACGGTGCGCATTGGATATATTTGTTTTGGTTTAATGGCATCGCCCGTCGTCATCATTATCATCATTATCGCCTTTTGCGTGTCTAAAAATTTTTCGATTCAAAAATTCAGATGTAATCGATTTTTCTTTCGAGATTAATTATGATTCATAATTCGTTTAGCTTGTCATTTGTTAAATTCATGTTTCGATTCCGCATACATAAAAGATAACTTTTAAAAGAAGTACTAGACAGAAGACATCTCAAAACTGTTGAATATATATAATAAGACAAAGTCTATAGCAATATCAAAAGCATGTTTTTCTATCTTTAAATTTACTGTAAGCTTTGAACAAATTCATTTATTTATTGGGCATCAAGGACCATTGTTCTTTTGGCTTTAATTAGATAACAATTAAATGTAAATTTAACTAACGCAAATAATTCTTATACGTTAAATGACCATTCTAAACATAAAGTATCTTTTTGGTCGTCGTCTTTATTTGATAAGAAGTTCCTTGCTTAAAATGAAACCATTAGACTTAAAAGTACAGCATTCACTAATCGGGCAGACTGAATTGAGGCATTAAAGGTTTTTTGATTTAACAAATGGCTTCGGCTACAAAATGTACTTAAATGTTATGCTAAACCAAATAAGTGAACAATTTCTATTAAAAAATATTATTCTGACTTTGAGTAACTCAACTACTTCTTCTTAAAGGTAGTTTGCCAACCTAATAAACTCTTATGTTAAACAGGTAAAAAACAAGGAATTCAGAATATAACTCAAGTTATATTACCTCATGTTCATGTTCACCATGTTATACGCACACACAGACACTTGTGAACTTTGTGAACTGAATTCGAAAAACTTCTTGCTTCGACTTTTGGCTGCATGCAAAGCAATTTATGAACACACTCACAACGGACAGCAGACAACAGTAGGTTGATTGTAGAGAGCAGAAGTTAACCTTAGGCTGACTAACAACATAAACAAAAGTTGGATCGGATCAGAGTGGAATGAAATGGCTGCCGAAAGGTAGTCGGCAGCTAATCGACAAACTTTACTTGCAAATATATTATTTCGACGAGACTATTAATCATATAATACATAAGTATATATAGTATATGGGGTAACAACAACCATTGGCAAAATGGCATTTAAGCATTCTGCCAGGAAAATTGGTGCACAGTTTTCAACCGCACGCAGCAGGAAGGAGGGCAAAACTGCCACTCGATTACCATGCAAACATTCAATCGAAACAAATTCCAATTCAATGAAAATAAATGAGCACGACAAATAGCTGCCTGCTACACAAAAACACACACAAAAAGACACCCCC
The DNA here is from genome assembly GCA_035044605.1 of Scaptomyza cyrtandrae. Lineage (NCBI taxonomy): Eukaryota > Metazoa > Arthropoda > Insecta > Diptera > Drosophilidae > Scaptomyza > Scaptomyza cyrtandrae. Next base: position 4,519,983 of record JAWNNS010000648.1, read on the forward strand.
AACCATGTTGGAAAAGGGATGGCACGTAAAAAGAACAGAAAGAAAAATTTGACAGCATTTTTCGCGTACGGGGCAAAAAGATTACAAATGGCAGCAAGGCACGCCAATGCCTGTGGCAATGTTCTTGACATATTCCACTTGTTTATTTACACTAGGGACTCGATCCGACTCACAACTACATAAGTACATACGTATGTCTGTATGTATGTATGTATGTACATGTACTATAAGGACGTTGAGCTAAGGACTATAAGGACTTACCGCCGCCGCAGGTGACGGAACATTGCGACATCGGTGCCATCTCCCAATAATATAGCGGTTGCGAACAGGAGTTGCCATCGCCTCCGCATACCCCGCACCCGTCGATTTTCTTCGTTGAGCCTATTTTCAAATCGCAGCCAACGCGCTGAAAAGAGACAATCAAATAAAAAAGAACAGTTATAATAAGATAGCATTTTAATGACAAAGTTTAAATACTCTTTGCAGATCTTAAACATATAACGTGCAGTTGAAAAGTAAAAGAAATAAAAAAACTTTTAAGTACATATATACAAGTCCAACCTAAAAATCAACATGATTAAAATTACAACGAGCATTGTGTACTTTTTTTTTACTTGATGCAGACTAATCCCTTTAACTATAAATCAAAATATATATTATTTTAAAACTTTAAAATTTTAATATATGTAATAATTCGATTTACAGCTATTCAAAATATGTTTTAAATTTTTAAACTTTGTATTGATTTGAAAAAACGTTACAAATTTCGTGACGAAATTATAATACGCTGCGCTGGGGCAAAAGCTAGGAAAACAAATAAAAAAAAATGCTACGTAAATAAGTGTAAATCAACTGTTAGAGGTATCGTATCGTAACCTATTGGCAAACAAGCACACAACACACACACACGCACACACACCCACATGGATAAACGCCAACACTGAAACACATGCTGTAGCAGCTGTAATAAATAAAATATGGAAATCAATGAGAATTCGTTGCATAAGCTTAGGTGCACAGCACAGCACAGACAAGACAAACAAACAAAAAAGAAATAAACAAAAGTGGCTCGTATCACTCGTATCTACTTATGATGTATCTGTATAAGTATTTGGGAATATTCGCATCAATGAATGGTGGCTCATGGCACTTGATACAATTTCAAAGGGTGTACATTGATCCGGATTGGCAAAGGAATGTTATTTAATGCGTTGTTGTTTGACAAATGGAATCAGTGTAGGAGTTTTAGTTAAAAGAAGAAAACTATTTACTGTATACACTGTGCACAAAACGATAGCATTGGCAAACAACTTTATTTAGATTTGAGAAAGCCAGAAAGCAAGTCGAAATTTTAATTATACCAAATAAAATGGGAAAGAAACAAATATGTTAGTTATTTTGTATTTAAAGCATCTTTCAACTAAAACAAATAAAATATTCAAACAAATAAACTAATTCATTAATTGAAATGAGTGTTAAAAAGACTGCGCTCTTCAAATACACATGAATTACTTGGAGTATACTTAAAGGCTAGCAGTAAAACCAGGGTTATCTCAGTTTCCTAGCCTACAAGGCCATAAGTTGTATGCAATTCGTTGCACTGTGTAAAACATTTCTTAGTTAAGCTATTTTCAATGTAAACATTTAAATTTTAGGTTAGTTTTTCATCCCAATCCAAAAACAAGCATATGATTGATTAGTGCTTAACTTTTTTTAACCCTTAAAAAACGAAAATTTTAACCCAAATAGCGGAAAATTTACAATTCCCCAACAGTTAACAGTCAAATGATAGATGGCAATTTGAGAAGTAATCCAGTGTGCTAAAAAAGCAAATGTATTAGATCCTTAACCCATGTCAAGATCTTTGGTACAGAAAGAAATATGCGTTGTGGTTGGTTCTTCATAAGAGTATTCGTATGTGTGTGTGTGTGTTAGTCATTGTGTTTATTTGTGTGCTTATTTTGAGTTTAGGTCTAAGCCGCAAGACAAACAGTGCTAGCAAGAAACAAGCCCGTGGGCCGCATTAGAACCCACAAAACTGGCAACTTGCTATTTGATTTATTTGCAACAGCTACAGACATATATATTACAAACACGTATATATATATATATTTCATGTATGTCTTCATATGTATGTGTGGGTTGGCAGCTGCTGCAACAGCATCTACTCCAGCTCCACCTTGGGGCACACAACGTAAACCACATGACATATTGGCGTTTATTACAACAAATTGGGGTGACGATTTGGCGGCATTACAAAAGGGGAGCGTCCCCCAACGGGACGGGTGGCTGAACAGTGGTAAGAGCGCAAAACTAGGCGAAAAGCCGGATAAGGCCCAACACCAATATATGTAAACACTCACAAACATAGACACACACACACTCACTCCCGCAGACAACTGCACACTCTCGAAACAAATTGAACTGAAACTCAAACAAACCACGGCAAGCTCAAAGGGCCACAGAAGAGAATGATGGAGGGAGAGGGAGAGAGAGAGAGAGAGAGAGAGAGAGAAAGGGAAAATTCTTGAAGGGAAGGCAGAACCGTTGCCAGTTTTAATGCGACACCATTTTCTTGTTGCTATTGTTGCTGCTGTTTTTGTTAGTATTGTGTTTGGGTGTAGTTGTTGCTGTTGCTGTCGCAAACTTCGTTTGACATTATTGCAGTTGTAAGCCTGCCAAACTCGTCGCTGGCAACCTCTGTACTCTATGCAAATCTGCGAAGTGTGCCCTAAAAGTTCGACTAGATGGTGACAAAAGTGATTAACGTTTGCATATCTTTATCTCGAAAATTAGTACTAATCGTGAAATTGCTGCCTTAATATAATAATTATTTTTATGTACTTGAAAAGTGTTTATTATTTTTTTCATTAAATGTGTAACGCATAAAAGGAAACATTTTTGACCATATACAGTATATACATATGCTTGATCAGCAACGTGAGCTGAATCGATATAGCAATGCCCGTTTGTCCGTATGTTACTATGCAAACTGGGCACACAGTTATTATCGAGCTGAAACTTTGATCTACTTTTTGTTGCATTTAAATCATTTGTCAAAATCGGCCAGATCGGATTATTTTACTATGAAAGTAAGTCGGCTTTAAATTGTTTGTAAAATTGATCTTAGTGAAGGTATCTTCCTAACTTGTTTTCAAATGATTTGCGCAAAAATAACATAACACGTTAATTGTTAACTTTTGGAAACTGCTAGTACACCGCTCTGAATCTTATGTCAGCACTTCATAGCATACTTTGTAGCGCGCATTTCTGCATTCCTGCACTGACGATTGAGTTTTCCGTGAAATGGCGACCGCCAGGCAAACGCCAGCAGCACGCTGTATTGGCATTTCAATAGTTGTCCTTTGACGGAAGTAAAAGAAGCAGGCTGTGTTTCACCTCCCCTCCCCCGTTTCACAAACGTTAAAGCAACTACAAATACTTCTCTGCTCTGCTCCCCATCTGCCAAGATAATGATTTATTTATGCTCACGTACATAATGATACAAAGGCGCTTGCGTTATGCAATCTGCATATATATGCATACGTAAGTACGTATTACACAAGCCAAAGGCAATTGCATTGCCTTTTGTTTTTATCGTCGCCCACAATCACGCCCATTGCCAAAGCCTACATACAGTGGATGATCTATTATATACCTCCCGCCTGAGCTAACAACATCGGCATAATTTATCATCTTTTAGTTTTGGAGCACAGCACAGCACACACACACACAAAGGAAGGCTACAAGCCTCGCACACATACACAAACACACACACGCACACTTATATCGTTGACTAAACATTCTGATTACATCAATATAGGTCTTTATTATAGAGAGGAAGAGACTTACCTGACATTTGCCATGTATGCACATATCTAAACTGCCGGAGCGGCAACGTGTTCCATCCTGCACTCGGGCCGACAATTGCACAATGACACTCTGCTCATCGTAGTGCTCCTCGGCATTGCCGGCTGCCGATTCCGGTGAGATGTCCTCCGTAAGATGTGCCGGGTGTCCTCTATATTTTGGCGTTTAAGAAGCGGAATGCAGACATAAGAATATTATCAGCTGATAGATTGTCATGGTTCGTTTAATGCTATTCGTAAAAGCGTAATAAGGTCTTTTGGGGATTTCAATGGATAAAAGAGAGCCCTAAGTCGAGTGTAGGAAAGTTACAGTTTGTAAACAGAAACAGACCTATACTCTTAACATTGCTTTTTCTTTTCCTTAAATGGGTTGGTTATTGAAATTTTAATATAAATCAGGGATTACGAAAGAATAATCTTAAAATAAAGTACACAAAAAAAGAAAAAAACCAAAGCAAACATTGCAAATTTAAATGGCTTTTCTACCGTCTTTTGCTGGGACTTTTTCCATTTCTTAATTTATGTCGCCTGCTGCATTCGTTTAGCCACTTTGTTGCTGTTTTTTATGCGAAACGAAATCCCTTTGGGCAAACGCTTCATTTGCAACTAAATTGCACAATTTTGACGCTTAGCAAATGATTTATAAAGCCTCGCGTATGTAAATAACGAGGCAAAAACAACAAAATATGAAATCTAACCCAAATGGATTAACCACAAAACTGGAACCGCAAAAGCCACAAAAACCCAAAACTGCTGCCACTAATTTTAACCGCAAATACAAACGGATTTGAAAAAAAAAACAACAAAAATTTAAAACAAGTGAGAAAGGATGAAAAAAAGTCGACTTGTGGCTGCCCAGTAAGATTAAAAGATACTCATTTAAGATTAAAATCTTTAATTTAATGTGCACGAAAAAGAAAACAAATTACAATTTTACATTCAGATCAAAAACAAGTAAGAAGGCTCTAGTCGAGAAATCCCGACTAGACGATACCCTGATCCCTATATTTTACGCGTACAGTCAGTGCTGGCAAGTATTTGTGCGTGTGTGTACGACCATACTGCGTACTGCATACTCATACTTCAAGGTTCCATATCTCCGGTGTTTCTTAACCGATTTTAATAAAAATTCCACAGATTGTTATTATTTTGATTAATAATTAAAATGCCATTTAAAGTTTTTTCAAATTCAAGATTTTATTGTTATCGATCCCATGTGTATATCGGAAACGGGATGAGTTATCGAAAATCGAAAACAAACTTGTACTGCCTAGGGATTAGGCGAGCTTATGTTCCAAATCTGGAGTCTCTAGCTCTTATAGTCTCTGAGATCGACGCGTTCATACATACAGACGGACAGACGGACAGACGGACATGGCTATATCGACTCGACTGTTGATGCTGATAAAGAATATATATACTTTATGGGGTCGGAGATGCTTCCTTCTGCCTGTTACATACTTTTGCACAACTTCATGATACCTTTTTTTCCCATTTTTAATGGGATCAGGGTATAAAAATTACTATAAATATTTTACCAGAAACATTTTTAAGACTTGTATTTTAGATTTTGAATACTCATGTAAAGTAAATTATGAAATTATTTGTTAAGTCCTTAAGCATGTGAAATTTTGAAATCTTAAGAAATAATTCATATTCACATTATACATTATACATTACACATAGATTAAAAAAATAAAAATTATTTGTAAATTGTTTTATTTTTTCAAGTTTTTAACATTAAACGTTTTGTTTTTTTTCTTCAATATTAATTATCTCATTTCTTTGTCAAACCATTTTGTTTTTTATTTCTTAATAATTTTAGAAATAAATAAAATAAAAAAAACAATAAACTAAATTGGGGATCTTTATAATTCTTTTTTTTTCAGGACAAAATAAAATAAAACTCACCGTACCAACTCCTTTTTCTGAACAGTTTTTTGGTCTTATAGGGTATACAGTAAACAAAAAAAAGGAGTGCAAACAGCTTTTTTATTGTCACGGAGCTGCAGAGAATGGGTTAACCCACTCGAGGCAAGCAGGTGCAATGCTCCAACAACGGAAGCCATGATGAATAATGAGTGGACAGAAAGAGCAACAACTGAAAGTTGAGCCAGCCAGCCAGCTGACCAACTGACCAGTTGGCCTGGCCGATATAAGCGCATTGGTGTAGACATTATTTTAGTATGCAACAAGCTGCGGGGCATGAAAAATAGAAAAAAGAGACAAACTCGCCAACTCACCTGCATGTGAGGGCACAGGGTTCGACATAATCGTAGTGGGGCGTCCATTTGTAGAGGGTGCCATCGTAGGGGACATCATTGTAGGCGGCACACTGGTTCGCACGGAAGTCCTGCTGCTCCGGACACGGCTGCATGTTGCAGATGCGATAGCGGGCACTCTCCCCACGACAGCTGCCCGGTGTGCTGCAGCGACGCATTTGCTGCATAATTCCGCCATCGCAGGTGCGCGAACATGTCGACCATTCTGACCAGGTCGACCACTGTCCACCGGAGCCAGAGTTTCCGGATGATCCTGTTGCGCTGCCCTTTGCACGTTTCTGTTGCTGCAATTGAGGGATAAGGATTTGTGGCTGTGTGTTTTTCAAGTTTTGCTAATTGAAAGTGTGTGCATGTTTGTTTGTTTGCTTTTTTTTTTTGGTTTATGGATTTTTGGGATTTTGTTTACTTACTTCCAGCTCATTTTCCAAGTCGGATGCTGTATTCCATGTGTCGTCAAACGCTTGACTCGCATTCAGTTTCTTTGCCCAAGCGGCGTGTGAAATTAGCAGGCAGAAGCTCGTCTGTAAACGAGATAAGGAAATTAACTTAAATTAACACTCGTTTTAATATTTTAATGTTCCATATTTTTTTGTTGCTCCCTGGAAAAGCAATTTAAACAATAGTTAAGATAACGTAATTACTTAATAAGAGCTTTAACCTCCAAAAATATATTAAAATTTTATTGATTTAAGCCATTGGCAGTTGGGGCACTAACATTAACTAGAATTTACTAGAATATTGAAAACGTGAAGTTTTTTTCTCGCGACTTTATTATTGATATATTTTTGTTTGTGTATACTTAATATAGTATTATTCAATTCAAAATTGACAAGGTGTTGACAATTTTTTCGGGCTAATTCCTTTCGCTAAGTAAAAATTTGTTTATACCCTGATCCCATTAAATATGGGAAAAAAGGGTATCATGAAGTTGTGCAAAAGTATGTAACAGGCAGAAGGAAGCATCTCCGACCCCATAAAGTATATATATTCTTTATCAGCATCAACAGTCGAGTCGATATAGCCATGTCCGTCTGTCCGTCCGTATATATGAGCAAACCGATCTCAGAGACTATAAGAGACACCAGATTTGGAACTTAAGCTCGCCTAATCTCTAGGCAGTACAAATTTGTTTTCGATTTTCGATAACTCATTCCGTTTCCGATATACACATGTGATCGATAACAATAAAATCTTGAATTTGAAAAAACTTTAGATGACATTTGAATTATTAATCAAAATAATAACAATCTGTGAAATTTTTATTGAAATCGGTTGAGAAACACCGGAGATATGGAACCTTGAAGTTGAGTATGCAGTATGCAGTATGGTCGTACACACACGCACACATACTTGCAAGCACTGACTGTACGCGTAAAGTATAGGGATCAGGGTATCGTCTAGTCGGGATTTCTCGACTAGAGCCTTCTTACTTGTTTTATTTGTGTATACTTAATATAATATTATTCAATTCAAATTTGACAATGTATTTATGTTTGTATATTTATGTATACACTTATTATTAGGAAATATAACTAAATGGTTAGATTTTATTTACAATTGTTTTTAAGATACTTTAAATTGAATTTGAAAGTTTAAATATCCTCAGCCTTTAATGAGTGAAAAAAAAGCCTTCGAATATTATCAAACACCATATTTGAATAATATCTGCTTATATTAATCGGGTAAAGTTAAACAACAATAAAAACATTATCTGGCACGTAATATCCAAAATACAACAATGCAAACATTTCACCTGATCTTATTGGTATTTGAAGTTGAAGAGATGACTTTTATATATTTGTATATGCATATAAAATTTGTATCAATGTACGCGGCTTTCATGTTAGTCACGTTAACAATTTGCATTTTTGGGCGGGACTCTGTATTATATATTTTATTTCGAAGGCACATTAACCTTAGGACACACGTCACGTATACTCCTCAGGCATTGAAAACAATCTCGACTTGGCGTGTCAAGGGTTATGCCATACGATGGATAACAGGGCGGAGGAAAGCGGGGCTATGGATCAGACCGTGTGTCGTGTCTTTACTGCTGCTGCTGCTTCTGCTTCTGCTACTGCTTAATGGCGTGTCGTATGCCACGTGCCCCACGCCTCTTCTTCTTTTTTTTTAGCCAACAACACGTAATCGGGGTTCAACTGGGTTAAGCGCTTTACTAAAATAGACTACCACCATAAGAGCAGACAGTTAGCTAAGTATTTATGTGCTAAATCTCTCTTTTTAGTCCTAAGTAGATGGCAGATTTTTCAATATAACTTTTTATACCCTGAACCCATTAAAAATAGGTAAAAAGGGTATAATGGTTTTGTGCAAAAGTATGTAAGTATAGGCAGAAGGAGGCATCTCCGACCCCATAAAGTATATATATTCTTGAAGAGCATCAACAGCCGAGTCGATATAGCCATGTCCGTCTGTCCGTATGTATGAGCAAGTCGATCTCAGAGACTATATGAGCTAGAGACTTGGAACTTAAGCTCGCCTAATCCCTAGGCAGTACAAGTTTGTTTTCGATTTTCGATAACTCATCCCGTTTCCGATATACACATGGGATCGATAACAGCAAAATCTTTAATTTGGAAAACTTTGAGACAGCATTTGAAACATTAGACAAAATAATGACAATCTGTGAAAATTTTATTAAAATCGGTTGAGAAATATGGAGCATTGGAGTTGAGTAAGCAGTAAGCAGTATACGCGTACACCCACACACACATACTTGCAAGCACTGACTGTACGGGTATAATCTAGTCGGGATTTCTCGACTAGAGCCTTCTTACTTGTTCTTAATGTATGCCTAAGTATTTTATAGTCTCTTCAAATGTTAAGCCCGAACCATCTGGGGTTATTAAATGATAAATTAGTATTCATAAAACTATAATTTAATAAAAACTAAAAATATAAATGAATTTAAATCCATTATAATCTAATTGTATTTTTTCACTTTTGATTTTCTTTAATCCTAACTTTCAAATCAAAAAACTTAACAAAAAAAGACAAAATTGTTATTAAATCGGTAAATTTAAGATCAATTTTCACTAGCATGACATTTAATGCTTATTGGTATTTGTCTCCATTAAACAAGAGTATCTGTCATGAAATCTCTTTTGCGGCAGTTAACCAGCTAAAAGACTCAATAACCAACTACAAATGACCATCCTGGGCTTGGTAACAAGCTCTGACTTAACAGCTTGTTTAGGTTAAGGCCTAACGCTCCACAACACACACAATGGACCAACAATTGAAGCGGGGCCATCCGATGCTGCATCCGATGCTGATCCTCTTGACCGAGACATCGAACAATAAACAGCCGACATATGAAAGAGGGCTAATCTTAAAGGCAAATCAATGGCAAATGGACCACAGACAAGGCAAAAAAAAACCAAACGGGCATTTTACACACACAAACGCACACACATACATAGACAGTCTGAAGTGGAATCCACATAAATTGTCGCTTTCATGAAACATGATCCAACTAGGCAGTTTCACATACATACAGAACGAGTCTAAGCTTAAGACAAAACCATTTGATAGCAGTTTAGCTGGGAATATGTAAAAACCCATTGGGCTTACACAACACACACACACACATATATATATATATATATAAAGGCTGTAGAGCAAGAGGTGGACACACTGGCAGCTAGATGAAATGTCCGATAAGGCAAATGTAGTGCAATAAAGGCTGTAAAAGAGACAAACACACAAAGGCATACACACACACACACACACACACAAACAGAGAGAGAGAGAGAGAGAAAGAAACTCTAAGCTAAAATCGGCGTAAAATCTCATATGTCCACCCATGCGGTTAGAAAAGCTACTAAATTACTATTTAAGTATCTATTACCACGTTTCAAGTGTTTGAGGTACCGAGCTACGAAACGAACCCAAGCCTGACTCGACACCGACTCCGTCTCCGTCTCGGTTCCCTTAATGGAAATAGTAGCTAGTACAACCCTGACGACCCTTACACAAACATTAGAAAAACAAATAACAAATAACCAAACACTGCGCCTGGGCCAACAAGTCAGGTGTAGCATGAGTACGTACAGGAAGTCGTGTGTTTTCAAGAGGGTGGTAGAGGGTTGCGAGTGGGTTGTAGGGGCATCTATAGGCCTACTTGCTTGTAAGTGGCAAAAAAAAAAAACAAGAAGAAGGAAAAACATTAGCAAACACAGCACATTGGATGGGCACATTTTATGCGAATCCGGTAATTATTTATTTATGAGTTGAAGCAGTTTCAATAACTCACTTTGCCTCATCTACCACCGAACCAAAACCTCAACCCCAAATATGTGAAGGTTGAATTCTCAAACATACGTCAAATGTCGGATAGCTCTGTTAGTGTGAGTGTGTGTGTGTGTGTGTGTGTGCGTGAGCTGTGAGTGCCCAGGCCATAGTCATGATGGCAGGAAGTCATTGTTGGTAGTTAGTTAATGTGCACAGTGGTGCGAAAGTTATGAATTTCTTTCATGTCTTTGACTGAAAGGTTAATGGTTAATGGGCAATTTTTAATGCCTAATGCTTAATGCTTGCTGCTTTGTGGTAAACAAAGTTAAAAGATCGACGAGGATGTGTTGTGTGTTTGAAAAGTTCACATAAATCATGTTAAGCACAGTGTCTGTCAGGCCATTTCAGTTAACAAGACGCATTTTTAGATCTCTTGGCTTATCCTTATTGATATACTAACGATACTTATCAAATATCTTTATTAAATAGAACGAATCGCACTAAAAAACAGAAAACATTTAATCAAATATTAATTGTTCTAATATAATCATGTCTCAATCCAAAAATGAAAACATATTCGAATTAGTCAATTAAAAACAAGGTTAAACAGTTCAAACTTAACAATTTAACTTATAATTGTTAAAAATCGATTGTGAGCATTATCTGTACGCTTAGTAGCAGTAAAAATATGTAAAACTTTATCAAGAGTTCCGTTCATTTGCATCGCAAAATACAATTGTATATTCTATAGTCAAAATACTTTCAACAAGGAAATTACCTCAACAAAGGCCAAAACCAAAAAAAAAAGAAATAAAAGAAATGCAATTTGCAAGTTGTTAAATTTTCATAAAAAAGTACTCTTGCTTGTAATTTATTTGCAAACGGCTCCACCGTGCAATGTGGTTGCCAAGGCTAGAAAGAGACAGTCAAGCCTAGTTCGAGAATAAAGAGTCAGGTGTATGGCATAGATACAAATGTGTTCATGTATGTACGTACAATATCGTGGGCGGACTAGACTTGACTTACAGTCGTTCTTGAGGCAGGCAGATTTTTGCATAAATGCCAAACGATTGGGGTAGGAATGGAATGGATGCTGCTGCTACCAAAGCATCGTCAGTCAGTTAGTCAGTTAAGCAGGAAAACAGGCAGGCAGGCAGGCAGGTAGGCAGATTAGACTGTCAAAGGTAAGCGGCGTAGTGCTAGTTGATTGTTTAGTATTGTAACTGTATAAATGTGTGTATATCTGTATAACTGTGTACAAAACTATGTGTGTGTGTGTGTGTGTGTGTGGAGGGGGCGGTTAATGTGTCAGTTGCGTCACGTCAGTTATTTATTCAAAGCGACAGGCGGCACAAAACGTCAATGAGCGAAAATGTTTCGTATGCGCAAAAGGTTGAACTCAGGAAAAAGGACCAACAATAGTGGAAGGAGTATAGGTTACAGGTACAGAACTGAAACAAAGGTAGACACAACAACAGCAACAGCAGCAACAACAATAACAGCAATTGGCAAAAGCTGCGCTAAACTTTTACAAGGAGTTGCTATGGCAACAACAATATAAGCCTGAGACAGAACCCGAGAGCGAACTCGTCTGAGCCTCTGACATATGACAAGGGATGGATGGATGGATGGATGGTTAAATGGATGACTGTTTGGTTGCAACTCAAGGGTCGGGGAACAGATGGGGTGCCTGGATTCCTGTTTTACCTCTGCGTTTCCTCGTCTGTTCGTCTATCTGTCTGTCTGTCTGCTTGTCTATGTGTGTTGGCCTGTCTATCCATTTGACTGACATTACGTTGTCATTAATTTTCGATGGCAGCACTTAACACACATGCAGCATAGGTCAAATGTCAGTCCAGTCAAAAAGCATCCCTTACTCCCCCATCTAAAAATTCTATATATATATAAATATTAGACACAAGTATGCTTGTGTGTTTGTGTATAAATGACGTTAGCAGCGCTATAAAAATAAAATTCGCACCTCTTCTCTCCAATCATCTCTCTCCATTCCCAGCTAGCCAGTCTAATGCCATTTAACAACCGTAAGTGGCCAAGGGCTTAGCCGTTGTTAACTGTTTCCGGTTTGCAGCTTTCGTCTCTTGTCTCGCCAAACTCCTACGGCTTCCCATTTGGCCTGACCCCCAACTTTGCATTGTAACTCTTTTTCTATGTTGTTTCAGATTTTAGCCAGCTTTTTCTTTTATTTTTATTTTTTTGCTGCCGTTTCACAGTCGTTTTTATGGTGCAGCAAACTTTGTTAGGTTAGGTTAGGTTAGCACAGCTGTTGCTGAATATGAAGCTTTGTTTGTTTGTTAGAAGCTGAAGTGTACGCAGTTTATTGTTCTTTTAGTTCAACAGTACTTTATCACTGATATCTGGTTATATCTGGTTATACTTTATCGAAGTAATTTAACTCTTGATACACTGAAAAAAGCTTTTAAAAATACCAAACAAAAAGTTAACCACTAACATATTATTGAAATTAACTATACAAAATAGAATAAAAACAGATAAATTTTTATTATATAAACTTTTTTAAAAACTAATTAAATAAAAAACCAACAGTTAGGTAATTGATTTGACGATCTGGAATCATACATTAACACTTCACTTTGGACATAAGTCTTAAGTTTAAGTTTTAAACTTGATGTTACGTTGATGTTACATTTCACAATGGAAATTCATTCATTTTTATCTGAACTGCCTTAGTTATAAAGAACTCCAGTTCCTTTTCTCTTAACGAAGATTTGAACAGTAGAAAGAAGGAGATGCCTAAGTCTCAGTATGTAATCAATAGGGCCATTCCATGATATGAAGAAAGTTATCTATATTATAGATTAAGTACAAACTTTTATTTCTTCTCGAACGTTAGCTTTTATGATTGTGTGTGCTTGGAAAACAACTGAAACTTAACCAAAGACTATAAAATAAAAGAATACATATGACGCATGCATGGACAAATCAAACAAAGCTATAACCCGACATGAACTCTATTAAGTTAAGAATAAAAGAAAACAAAGCAAAAATATATACATATATGTATAAGACGGGGAATATTTATTTGATGCCAAAAAAAACTTTGTCAATAAATATCATCGATAGTGAGCCAAAGGCGCGAGTAATCAATTGGCTTGTGAATGGGGCGAAAGAATGGGCAAATGGGAACGTTGACTGAAAACAACATAGATGGAGCCCAAAGGCTGGCAAATAAAAATATATAATAAAAAAATTGTTAGGCAAAAGAAATGAAAAACAATGGCCTGTCATTGATGTTGCTTTGCATGTCCTGCAGTCATTAACTCAAAAATGGAATCGAAATGAAATTGAAATAAAATGCACGAATTTCACAGGATAGTTAAGGAAAGCCAGTCCACAAACATGAAGTCGATGGCAACCAGAAGATAGGCAGACAAGTGCGATGAGACAAACGTCTGTAGCCCCGATGAACGACCCAACGAATGGATTACGATAGAGTGTTACAAATTTGAATGCCGCTTCCACATGAAAACGAAGTGTGTTCGACAGAAAAACAAAGAGAGAGAAAGAGAGAGAAAGAGAGAGAGAGAGGGATAGAGTAACAATTGTTATTGTTTTTGGTATTGTAGTTGGTACGTGCCGTTTGGCCAAAGGGCCAACATTTCAAGTGGCAACTGGCAAAATGTCAGGCTCCCAAAAAAGCAACAGTGCGGTACAGTATAGAGAAGATGGGGAGGGGATGGGAGGGGATGGGAGTTTATGGTGTGGACTACACTTGACAAGCATTGTTGTTTTTTTTTTTTTGTAAAGAGGGCACGTTAACTGTATTCTTCTCGTCGACCATTTAAATTTATTAATAGGTTCTTAGGAAGCCAAACAAAACGCTTAAAGTTGTTATAATAATTAAAGTATTATAAAAGTTCATCGTATTAAAGTATTATAAAAGTTCATCTTACTAGTTTGTAATTTAAGTTTTGTCAATTCTCGCATTTTGATGCGATTCTTAAAAGATCATGTTGTATCCTGTCTGCCTAACATACATTATGGAAACTGTTTATTTTAGAATTTATTACCTATTTAATCATGATTACTTACTTACTAACTAAGTGTTCTTTGGTTGCTCTCTTTAATCGTATTTCTTAGCATATATTTATTGTTCCCATCTTATGCTCTCACTCTATTTCTCTCTTGCTCTCTCTATATCTTTCCCTGTCACTCTCTCGGCTTCTTTTCCTATAACAAACTTGCCCTTGCTTATTTTTTGACTCGGTCGCTGAATATCTTCATACAACATTACTTTTCTCATTTTATAAAGAATTTGCTTCGTTTCCTTAACGTTTTTCTTTCGATAACTGTTCGCAATACAATTGCAAACGCCGTTTAGACCACGCTATTCTCTGTTCTTTTTTATTCTTTATCTGATTTTATGTATTTTTGCATTTCAATCTACTAATGCTTGATGCTTTATCATTGTTGTTCAGCTTCTCAATTTAGCACTAACTGCAATAGCCTCACACTACGTATATATATATGTATTAGTCGAAGCTCAACTTCAATCAACTCCAACTTGCTTCTACCATTAATCATGCCAACGCATAGCACAGCTTCGTTCGCTATTTCTTCGTCTTCGTTTCGTCTTTTTCGTTCAACGTTTCGAGTCCCTGGCAGAGAACACTCACCGCAATACTTGTCAAGCACTCGTACGCCTAGGCCATTAACACGCCCTCAACAGAACAAAACAACCTAACAAACAGGCAAACAAACAAATATCGGGACCAGACTCACACACAGACAGACAGACTGACGGAATGCTTGACTTACAGACAGATGGACGGACAGATAGACGAATACAAGATGAAGGCAAGGTGTAGTGGTGGAAAAG
Source organism: Scaptomyza cyrtandrae (assembly GCA_035044605.1). NCBI lineage: Eukaryota > Metazoa > Arthropoda > Insecta > Diptera > Drosophilidae > Scaptomyza > Scaptomyza cyrtandrae. The sequence continues at coordinate 4,535,246 of JAWNNS010000648.1, forward strand.
AAGGAATAAAAAACATAGCGGCACACGCAAAACCTTGGTCGCAAAGTCAAATTGAAATAGCAGCAGAAGAAAGAAGAGAAGAAAGAAACAAGAATGGGCATGGAAAATATTTACAACACGTAACAATAAATCCACTCGAAAAATGGGTGAAGAAATGCTAGCGAAGCGAGCACACAAAACGCACAAAAAATATAAGAAGGAAACTCTGTGTAGTTAAAAAAAAGGGGAACATTTTTCCCTTTCGGACCTGCACCATTTATAACAAAAAGGCTTTCAAGTCCTTCATTGCCGACGAAAGCCCGACGGCACGCAAGGCAACAATTTTTTATACACACACAAACAAACACACACACACACAATGTTAAGTGTAAGACACACTTCGACAAATTGATACCAAGATTAAATCTTGACGACATGAGAAGGCAGAAAAATAATCAAAGAAAACATATATAAGTACACATTGTGTGTGTTAAAATGTGTTCAAAATGTCAACTTGAAAAGGAATTTAAGTTGCTAGTAATTAAATTTTACATTAATTACTCAAAAAGCAGGTGCTCTGATTCTCAGCCAGAAATAATTACGTGCACCCGAAAACTAATCCAGCAGCAAATGTCCAAAAAAAACCGGGACAGTTACCAATTTCAGCTGCCAACTTGGCTCTTCGCCATTTTCTAATTTCAATTTGTCGTTGCGGCTGCTTAGTTGTTATTTTTTTTTTGTGGGTTCACCATTGACGACGAACCGCAGAAATGACGACGCCCAATGTCCATTGACATGGCCTGGCTGTGTGGTCAAGCAGAGTTGCCATCGTTGTCGCTGCTCAACATTAAAATTAATTACCACAAATGGACAAGTCTCATTACTGCGCGTTTCTTTTTCGGCTATCCATGTAATTCTCGTGTACATGGTAACTATACATACATACATAAATACATTCAGACGTATGTATTTGTCCTGGCTGGCTATTGTTGTGACCAGGCTATTAGATGACTGTTTTCTCCACTGCGGCACTGTGACTGGCACTCCAATGAAGAGAAGAATGAGAATGAGAATAAGAATGAGAACTATACACAAAAGTTGCAAAAGTAAATCATTAATGTTTTTGTTCTTTGTGAAATGACCTACTTGCAACATTATGCGGCATTAGGGTTCCCTTAAAGTGGTAGTTGACAAAGTAAGTGAGCCATCGGAACAATAGAGCTTAGAAGTAGTTTATTCATGTTTTGTAGTAAATCATATTCCATACTTTGATTCATATGATTAAAAAATATATTGTTTATTTTTCAATTATTGCTATCATTCTTTTAGATCCGGGACAATAATTAAAGCGAACACAATTGTGATTCAAATTAAGTATATTTATTTTTATATATTAATTAAATTTATATATTATTATATATTATATTATATTAAATTTTTCGTTTTTATTTCCGAGTCCTTTTACAGTATGTGCATTCCTTCTCTGAACTTGTAGAGAGAAAATCACCAGATCAGAAACATAAGTGCGTACGCCTGGTTGTTATTTATTTTTTAATTACTACATTATTTGACTTTACTAAACAAAACTAAATCGCTTAACTTTTGTAGCGCATTTGGTCGCTGTGACCAATTGAATGCATCGTTGCTGACGTCTCAAAGTTGCCAGCAACCCCCAATCGCTCCCCCCCTTCTACACCCCATAGCTACAACTCTATCATCGCTCATTACATTCATCTCCATGCCCCAACCGAACTTTTCGAATTCTTCTCATTTTCATCCCTCTGTAACAATGCCACAGTTGCAAAAACGCGCCACTTTAGCTTTTTTCTGATTGTTGTTAGTTTGAATGTTGTGAAAGAGAGAGCCGGCAACAAACAATCTTAACTCAGCTGCAAATGAATGAACGAAGTTAAGCTAAAAAGAATGGAACATACCAGAAAACAGTTCAGTCAGTTCAGTCCAATACAGTGGGGGACAGCAGCTTACACTCCAAACTGAATGAAACGAATGAATAAAAGAATGCAAGTCTTGTGTTGCATGAAGCAAAGTCAGCAACAAAAAATAAGGTTTGCAGTGAATTCAAGACTTGAGAACACCCTTTAGGTATTTATAACATTAAATCTCACCAATGTGTGTATTTTATAACGTATATTTAGAATTGAGCTGAAAGAAGATCTTTCTTAAATCGAAACCATGTTAGCTAGAAAGATTGTTTAAAATACTCCCGTAACGAATCTTGTAGCATAGATTCATTAAGAATTGGTGCTTCGATCTAAAAAAAAGGAACCAGAGTGGCTCATTGTTTTTTATGACTTAAATAAATATTCTTCGACTGGTCCAAGTGAGTTTTTTAATGATTCTAGTTAGGAACACCAGCTGTTTATAGAAACTGAATTCGTTTGCTGTTTTTTTGCTTTTAAACCTCAAAAATGTTTTAAAAGTTTATCTTTGGTTTACATTAGTCGAAATAATACGATACTCTGTTACCATAATCGGAGGGTATAATAGTAAAAACCAACTGCAGAATCATGAAATATTTTATACATAAACAATTGTTACTCTTCTGACAGAGTATATGAGCTAGTGAGTGTATGTGTGTGTGGGTGTACGTATGTTTTGTGTAGTTGACCCTAGCAAAAGCAATTCCCAGGACACACACACACATCCGCGCTCCTCTCTTGAGCTGCCTCGTAACATGCCAATAATAGTTGAGTTTGGCATTGTTACTAGCCAAAAATCAGAGAGAACAACTTCTTCTATACATAAATAGTACGAGTCTATAGGTATGGTATTGTAGTATATGTATATTTAAGTATATACCTATGCTTGTGTTCCAAGGATAATGCAACGTCTAACAAACTGAGTTTTTGAGTTTATGCTTTTCTTTAGCTTTACTCGCTTCTTCCCACTTTTGGCTTTATTCGTTCTGCGCTTTTCTTTTGGCAATTACTCAAAGTTTTTTGTGCGCCGGTCAAATGATTTCAAAGGAAACAGAAACCAAAATATACAACAACAGTAAAAACCAACAAAATAAACAAAGTTATGCATTTCAATTTCAGCTACAATTGCGCAAATTAATTTATCATTTTGTTAAGCTCAAGTTGAATTTGCTCTTTGCGGTTCAATTTGGTCAGTTTGCATTAGACTTAAAGTTTTTCCTCGGTTTTGCTGGACTATTGCGTTGCGACTGAGATTTGAGTTTGCAACCAGAGCTTGGGTAATTGGGTTAAATCAATTGTACTACAACAAACACAAAATTTTGACCAAGAAGACAATGATCAATTACAATGCACTGCACAAATTGTCTGCTGTGTGTGTTTTTGGTTAATTGGAGTCTTTTTTATATTCTGCAACTATCAAATTGGCATAAAAGAATATTCGATAAGACAATCTTGACACCAAAGACAAATAAAGCATTGTTTGAGATGTGCATTTTTGAAAGTCCTTTTAGTGTTAATTAATTGTAAATAAAGTTAACCTATATATTATGGTTAAACTTATTTACTTTATTCAATATGACTAGTAAGAAAAGTCACAAGCAATTTTGAAATTTGAAACTTTTCTCAGCGTCAACTTCCAGAAAATACTCTGTCCCTTTCTGTTCTTTAATATCTAATATATCTAATAAAACTTGCCAGTTTATTTTGATTGACATTTTTACCTGATTTATGAAGCTTAAAGCTTTTATTTTTGGCTTCTTTATACTGTGTATGATATTAATATCCTTAAAGCTCAACAGTGCTACACACAAAAAGTTCATCACAAATGTTCTCTCTATTCAAGCCTAATCCATAAACATACGTTTCTAGTTTTTTTTAAACCACATTTCAAAAATTCCACACCCAATTAACTTTAATAGCACGTCCACAGCGAGGAAAAGCGGTGTAGGTTTTTTTTACAGTTATTCACGCGTGCCCACTTAAATATGCAACAATTTCCGCATAATTTCATACACTCGCATTGGCCTAAAGGCGACCAGGATACCCAAGCATAAATACATATGTATGAGAGATCCACACTCGCCTCTGTGTGTGTGTGTGTTTGGGTTTGTGTGTGTGTGTGCGTGCGGCTAATCACATGACTGACTAACACGAACTATCTATAGCAGGTGTATGTGCGGGTATGCGGGAACATGTATGTGAGTGTGTGTGTGCGTGTATGGAATGTGCGTGGAAGTGTATCTGTGAAGTTGACGCTGAGCCTATGACCAAGCAATTATTACGCACCAACTGGCACGCACACACCCATACAACAGAGAGAAGAACAGGGAGTCAAGGGAGAGAGAGAGAGAGAGAGATATGTACAAACCGACAGAACACACATTTGGTGGCCAGCATTTGTGTGTGCTTGGAACAGAACCTGCGGCTGGATGTACGCAACTTGGGTTCTGTGTCCAGTGTCGCCGACGTTGATTAATACGAAGCAATTTGCACTCCGTGAATTCGGACGATAGCCATGCGTGAAACTGTCAGGCGATTTTCGCTTGATTCTCAACTGTTGAGCCACACACGACGCTCGACGCAACACTACGCTCAAAGCTAACAGTTTTGATGACCCATATTCGTATGTCAAATGCATACTGCGTTCACCCAAATGTTGGCTCAACAATTCAAATGGTTTCCGCAATTTCTAGCAAATGATGGAGCTCTGCTCTGGTTTAACTGTGGTCTATCGTGTGGTAGGAGATATCCTTATCCATAATTATCAAATGTAAATTACCGCCGTGTATTTTCATTAACTTTTTGTCATTAAGTTTAAGCTAAAGATGCATTGTAGAAAAGTTATAGTCACAAAAGCTAAAATGCTAATGAAGAACACAAAAATATATTATCAATACAATTTTTAATAGTCAAAGTTAACAAAGAAGTTAATTGAATTCAATCTTAATATTAATCAATTTATTAAACCAACAATTAATATTTTAAAAAGGTATTAATGCATATAAAATGTATTCCTTATTCTGAAAATTAAGTTATAAAAATATAAAAACATTTGTTATGACGATGATGTTTAATTTTTTGACGATCCCAAATATTTTAATTATTTATTTACAACATGCAAATACATTTCTCTTAAAAAATTGAATAGCATCGACATTATTGTTTTTGGTTTTATTTTTTCGATTCCCATTTGCTTGCTAGCGTATACAAAACCAAATGGTAAACCTCACAATTTGACTTTTGCAGTCATTTGGCATTCCATTCGCAATCCTCGAATATCCTCGTTAACACAGCAGCACCAGCAACAGCAACAGCAGCGGCTGCCAGCTCTCAGCTCAGGGTAGCTCAGCCCAAGGGCAGCACATGCATAAATTATGGGCACAAATAAAATGCAACAACACAGTTCACGCAACACCACGCAGCATATTTCACCCAACCCTCCACCCTCTTCACTCTCCCTTTACCGATGCCTTAATATATATATATAGTGTACCCAAAAAACATTTTAAAACAATTAAACAAACTTTTATTCTCGTTGGCTCTTTGGTGGGTTCACACAAAAAGCACAGCATTTATTTAAAAGCCGGCACTACATGAAGTCCAGCAGCAATCAACAGAAAAAATAAAACAGAAACTTTACAATATGCTAGCCACTATTGGGAGTGATTAGCGGGGTGCTAGGGTCCGTTTCAGGTTTAGCAAACAACAAACGCTTTCATATTTTATTAACTGCTAAAAACAAGTTTAAAGTTGCAAATAAATTTGGTCAACCAAAATTCCACAAAATCAAAAACAATAGCTTCAGTTAGCCAAATGAGGTCAAATGTATTACAAATCCCTGACTTTAATAGCATTATCGAATATCAATAGAGTTTTTAATGCTATTAAATACTTAACATAATATGGAAAAACAAATAAACATGCCAATACCTATTCAATTGTTCAAAAATTTAAAAACGAAATATTTTTTCTATTATTTAATTGTTTTAGTTTTACAACATACATTTACTTTTATTTGGGTACAAAAAAGCTTTCAATAGTAATCCATTCAATAATAAATAATAAATTATAAAGAACATTAAACAACTAAAACAAAACATATATGTATTTGAAAGAAAAAAGTTGTTTATTCATAAAACTATCTATTCCGTGTCTTAATAAACTTTAAAATACTATTAATGATTTATTCTGTGTTTCTTCTTCAATATTGATGAACTATTTTCAAATGCTTATATTTTTATTTCGATCGATAATGTGTTTTTATAAATGTGGGAGTTAGCGATATCTTAAAATAATCTACGAGATCTGTCTATTGTTTATTTACCCACGTTCCAGAACTCCTCTCTCTCGCTCTGTTAAGTACAAAAAAAAAATAAAATTACAATAGATAAATACTTTAACATCTCCAAATCATGATCAGAAAATCGTTTCTATAACAGCTATACCAAATAAAGTAAATAACAACTGTATTATGTATGTGCAAGATTGCTTTCAGAAAAACTTCAACATTCAGATCTTAAATATGCATACATTTATATAAATTCCGTATGGTCCCTGTTATGCCCACAAAAATTTGTTAAAAAATTATAATATACGTGTACACACAGTAAGAATTCAAATTGCCGAACTTCAATTGCTTAGACAACAACAATTTATATTTTACATATATATGCGTATATATACATATCTATGTGTATATTCTAACTATCCAAAATGAGCTCAGCAAATTTGAGGTTATGCCAAAGCTTGCCTCAACATTACTTATTAACATATCGAAACGAATTCAGTGGGTGCCTACTTTTGCTACATGCACCCAATATACACCACCCCGAGTGACTTGACAGAAAGCGGGGAATTTAGCAAACATATAAAACACAGAAACACAACTACCCATGCTTCTTGTTTTGTAGACACAGCCATTTACATAACATCGAATCGTTTCGTATTGAATTGTTACGTATCCAAAGGCAGGCAGCCCAAAAATGCGTATAAAGCTTAACATTAAATATTTATAAATATTACGTATACGTAATCGAATTGATTGATTTTGCAATTTCACGCAAGTAGAAACAAATGCAAAGACATAAAGAGAATCGGGAATGATAAGGATGTGCCTGATGTGAAAGTTGCCAACCAACCCTGTCAAAAAAGCAACATACTGGACCTTCAGTCCAGTCAACCGAACTGTGGGAAACTTGAAACGAACTAAGCCAAGGGAGTGTTGGGGAGGTATGGAGATGAGAGGAATGAACGTCTTAAGTGATTTCTAACTGTGGGGCCGTACAAGTCAGCAGCCAGATAAAATATATTATGGTAATGTGTTCACAGTAACAAGTTGTATATCCCGCCCCCCACTAAAGCCAAGCCCACATATTAAGGAGGGACAGACAAACACGTACACAAACAAACCTATATATATATGTGGATATAACTATAGAGCAGTTTACAAGCAACTTGCCCTAATCCTTTTTAGTCAATGACCAGCAAAATACATTGAACTTGGAAATTAATGGGTTAAGGATTGGGATCTTTGGAATCTCTTTCGGTTTTTGCTTCATTGGCGCTATAAAATGCCGACGGGTAAGTTGCTAAGTCCCACGAAAAGTATCCGCAATCATAGAAGCAGCACGTATTTTGCTTTCTGACTTCAAATTTTAAGTATCGTCAAGGCAACCGCAAAAGGGTTTAGCCTTCACGCCTTTTACTCTTCATCTCCTCTCGTCTCGCCCATTCATTGCCTTTGTTGTGTTGTGCTTTTCCATTTAAATTATTGGTAATTTGATGTTTTATTACGTTTTTGGCGAAAAATTTGATGCGTGTCCCTTTTTTTTGTATGTAAGAGCTGCTTTAAAATTTATGAATGTTTCATCATAAGGCAAACGGGAAGGGATGATTTGGTTTGGTTTAAAAGGGTTTGTGGGTTGACGACCACGTTATTGTTGGGGCTTATAATTGTCACTCAGTGTTTTTGAAGCAACTGGCTTTTATGATTATGTAACCATATATTTAAGCTGCAGTAGGGTTCAAGCAAATGGTAGCAGCGTTTAAATAATGCTCAGATTTTATATAACGATTTAATTTTAAGTAGAAACAACTTTAGATTAAATTTGCGTTTGATTGTATTTTCTAACGGTATTTACGTACATAATGTTTACAAATTCTTATCATCAATAAAGATAATATATAATATATTTGGAACATTATGCTTTAACAAACAAGAAGATTTTTTCGTTTGATTCAATAATAGTTATACAGTTTTAAAGATGATTTCTTTAAGATTACTTACCACGAGCAAAACTGCCCGAATTTGTTTAGTCTTCCAATAAATTTGCGCTGGCATTTTTTTATCTGTATTTTCTGGTAATCATGTTTTCCATGCTGAAATAGAAGAAATAAATATTGAAAGTTTTCAATTAATTTAACAATATGGAAATGATGAAACTCAAAGCTCAAAACATAAACATTCGAGTTAGTATAAATAAACAACACACACAAACGGCCTTATAAGAACTTAAGTCAATAGAACTTGGCCTTTGCATAATTAAGCAAAATTTTGTTAAATCTTTGCTCATGCAGCGATTAATGAAGGCAACAAACAAAACAACAAAACAAACAACAACAAGCGCCAGCTGAGCGTGTGCCAAGATATATGACAAACGGAATGTTGCAAGATGTGGGGGAATGGGGGAAAGTTATGTCAGACTGTTTTTTGAGGCATCTATCCCTCTGCATAAACAATGGCAAAGAGTGAGAGTAATAAATACGTTTACGGCACTGAGACATTTGTCATTCAAATTAAGTACAAACGACATAACTCATTTCTTCTTCAAATGAGCGCGTTTAAATTTCAGAGGTTGTTCTGTAAAATAGGCGTGGCACTTGACAACAACAACAACAACAACAAAAACAACAAAATGTTGCTGTAAACAAATTGCTAAACCTTTTTTTACAAATTATTCTGGCAAATGGAATTTGATATATTTTCTGGATTTCTTTGCGTAGAAAACTTAATTAAGATTTATGCTCGTTTATTTTCTTGTCGGTTGATTCCTTGTGGCAACAAGCAAGGCGGCAACCGACTCCCTACTGTTAATTGTAAATTAATTTTATTTCACAGTTTACAGTAATTGATCGAACATGAGTAGTCACAATTACTTATTGTACTTTTTAATATACGCACCCAATTAATAGCAATTTAGCAGAAAGTTTATGAGGATCTTATTGTGAAACAGTTCAAAAGTGGGAATATTTAAAGTATACTTTTGAATACATCTTCTTTTATTTACTTTTGTGTGTTTTGTTTGTATAATTGATTTTATAGATCTGATTTATTTTTTTATATTTATATATATATTTCGTAACAGTTGGTTCTTTTAGTGTAAATAAAAATAAAATGATTGTTACAACTTTAATGTAATGAAATAATTAATTAAAACAAAATTTGTTAGTTTGAGTTAAAAGCATTTAATGCAGAGTAGTTTGTTTCAAGTATTATTATTATATATGTCGAATATGTAACAAAACAAAAAAATCAATAATAAAATCAAAATCAATCATTTTGAAATATTAATAGATCAAGTTTCAAAAATCTTAAAACTATATTTGAATTAATCACTTTTATCAGTCAAACCCCAGTCAAACCCATCTATTCATATTTTAGTATTTCATACAGTCCTTTGCATTAAGTAGAGTCTTAAAAAATAATATTACCCGTTTTCTTTTATACGTGTACACAAACAATTTAAGTATTTAACTTTAACTTTATGACAATATATTTACAAGTCTCTGTCAAACATATGCTGTGCATAATTCTCCTTGCCCTTTGCACCAATTCAATTAATCGTAGGAATTTGTGTTATCCCCTGGCTGACAAAATATGTTGGCTTAATCAATTCTTAACCATTTAAATGCACACTAGGGCACACTTAAGGTTGCCGAGCACGTACCAAAAATTGAAAAGCGCTAAAAATAAACAAATATTATGATGCAGTTTTTGGACTAACGATGGCATTTATTGGGGAGAGGTAACAGAAGCGGTTTAGATCTATCGCAATGTTATTAGAACTTTATCATGTAAAACTTTGCCATTTATCATATTATTTTCACATTTTATTTCAAGCGTTCTGCTTCTTTCAGCTGACAAGCTGTAAAACTTCGTCTGATAGGCGAAACATTCTTTAACATCTAATTATGACCAGATAGCCGTGAAAAATACTTTTCCAAAATGCCAATTCTTCAGTAAAAGTTCCCCGCACCACTGCACTCAGCACACACATTTGCCCACACACATTCCAGTTTGTGTCCGCTGTCAGTGAAAATGTGGAATGCGTTGTGACAGGCAATGTTGCGATGTTGCGGTTGTCAACACTTTGCGGTACATGAAGCGACCTCTGCAAGGGTCCCACATCCTAAATAAAAATCAAAAAAAAAATATAACTTCAAATATTACAAGCGAGGTCATAAATAAAAAAAATAAAAAACGTTGGGTTTCGTTGCTTTCCATGCTTGTGTGTCAAAGCACGCAGGTGATTTTATGTGGTTTTTTTTATGTGCGTACTTTGTGTGACGAGTGTGTGTGTGATGTGTGTGGTTGCTTTGTTGGTGTGTTGTGTTGTGTTGTGTTGTTGTTGACGTTGACGATGATGTTGTTGTTTTGTTCGTAACATAATGTAATTAGTTGGCGACGACCAAATATGTAATGAGTTTATTTTTCAGATTTATTTGGTTGACCAAAATTAAGGCAAACTTTGGTTTCGAACGCTTAAAGCATTTAAATCGAATTACTTTAAATTTTAAACAATCACAAGCTACACCGCGATGCAATTATAATTGAAATGTTCCCGTGCAATTCCTTTGGAAACTACTATATATATATATATATATGTGTGTAATGCAATTTTACAGCATTTCTCTCTGTCAGATGCAAAAAAAAAAATAAAAAAATCGTTCCTCAATGGATATTTGCATAACGGCACGCAATTAATTAAATAATAAAAATCTGATTTCGTATGCTCGGTTTTAAACAGAAAACGGAAATCAGACAGACAAAAAACTTTCAAACAGACAAAAGCGAGGCAAGTAAAGAACGCTTGAAATAAATTAACTATGCTCTTGTTTGTTATATACCCTTACTAAGGGTCATTTAGTTTGTTTAGGAAACGTTTTTGAAAGTGCATTATGACTTAAGAATTTTAACAATCGATTTTAAAAATATTGAATAGATATATTTTATTTACTTTTTTATGAATCCTAATAATTTTATTTTCAATACAAAAATAAATTTTAATTGAGCCACAGTTAAAAATAATTATTTCTTAAGAAGAAAATCATTTTAGATAATAAAGAAGTATTAAACTTTGTATTGACTTAATTATTTAAAAAAACTTAAATTTTTGAAAAAAGATGTTTATATTTCTAAAATAAATGTTTTTAAAAAATAATGCCTTAATTAAAATATGAAATATATGTTCTTAATAACATTTTGATCTCAATGTAATAATTGTTATCTGCGAGAGTATTTAATATTCGGGCACGCACACACATTTCACAGCTAACTGTTCTGTTTTATTGTTCCCCTTTTTGTATTTGTTCACCTCATTCCCTTTGTCATTGTCATTGGTTTTGTGTTGTTGTTGGCTATTTGGTTGCTGCTGCCGCTGCTGTTGCTGCTGTTGCCGCTGCTGCAAATGTTGCGCATTGAACTTTTAATTAGCAAAAGTGACGTCTACTTAAGCGTGCAACCCGCCACCCTTACATCCATCCCGAACATGGTGAATGCTGAAAGGTTACGCATGTAAGGTACCAGGTGTTTGGCGAGGAGAAAGGGCTTATGGGTTTGGTCTGGTAGCTTTACTTTTCCTCTTACCTACAACTTTCCCAATTCTACTTTTCACCCCGAACGAAAGCAACAATGACAACAAAATGAAATTCATTTCTATGCACAGATTGTTTGCCTTTGCAGGCGGCAAATGTGGCAAGTGCGGGAGCTGGGGTCTTGGCATTGCATAACATTTTGTTTGTTTATGTATGTTTCGTAGAGAGAGAGAGAGAGAGAGAGAGAGCGGAAGAGGGGAAGGGGGAGGGGGGTGGGGGGTGGGGGCTTTTATGATGTCGTCGTTGTCGTCGACAAGTTCATAAATTATGAACAATTAAAATGTAGCACGGGAATTGCTTGCGGGAAAGCGCATGCTGTGAATTTTGGGGTTCCTGCACGATTCTCTAGTTAGTTCGTCAAATATGTTTGCAAATGTGACAAACAATGGGTCGAGTCAATTGAAGCGAGCTACAGTGAAGCCTAACACATAGTGACTTTGCAGTATGTGTCACATTTCAATTTTCGGAATTCAAATTCAATGTTATTAACAAACTCATGAATACTGTTTCCATTGTAATGTCCAAACCGGTACAGGTGGCCCAGACCATGATACTGAGATCTGCCCGATACTGGGCAGAATTTGCACCGCTGAGAAATTAATTCAGTCCGGTTATTATGTCTTGCTATCCACCGTTCCAAGTCGGTCAATCAACAAGATGCTGTGTAAGTATATAAAAAGATAGATCTTTAAAAGAAAATATAACTTATACATAGTGCTTGAAAATATATCATCAGACTGGGGTGGCAGAACCTTTTTTCTACCTATTATAACACAACCTTATTATTACGTTTTTGCCCTGTTTATAATAAGAAACCTTAAAAAAATAATATATATATAACTTCTACAATATTGTTTTTAAGCTTTGTAACATAACGAGGCCGCAAGTTCCCAGTTTTCCATACACTTATCGGATGATTTTGCCCAACCAACCGCAATCCATATCGCCTGGGTTTGTAGGACATCAAAACTATGCTTATGTACCATTCAGAAATCCTTATAACGTCTGCAATTGCTCAACCATAGCTCAGCAGGAAGCTTGGTATCGTGCTCAGGAACTGCCTCAGCAGAACCTTATCCGTAGACCGCAACTGCAACAAAATGGAGGACCGAATGTGTTGCAGGTAAGCAGATGATCGAAAGCTTTTTAGCATATATATATTTGCATTTGCAGAAAGAAAGTAAAGTATATATATTCTTGATCAGCATCAACAGCCGAGTCGATATAGCCATGTCCGTCTGTCCGTCCGTCCGTCCGTCCGTATGTATGAGCCAACTGATCTCAGAGACAATAAAAGCTAGAGACTCCAGATTTGAAACTTAAGCTCGCCTAATTCCTAGGCAGTACAAGTTTGTTTCCGATTTTCGATAACTCTTCCCGTTTCCGATATACACATGGAATCGATAACAACAAAATCTTGAATTTTGAAAACTTTGAGATGGCATTTAAAATATTAAACAAAATAATGAAAATCTGTGAATAGAGAAATAGAGAAACACCGGAGATATGGGACATTGAAGTTGTGTATGCAGTATGCAGTATGTGCGTACATACAAAAACACATACTTGCAAACACAGACTGTACGCGTAGAGTATAGGGATCAGGGTATCGTCTAGTCGGGATTTACCGACTAGAGCCTTACTTGTTTTAAATTCATATTTTGATTTGTATGGCCAGGAAAATAGTTCAATTCAAACAAGCAATCAATTTGCATTTCCTTCCAACATCGGAAGACCTTTGGTTTACGATAGCCAGGATGAGGAATTTTCTCCCCAACAAAGCCTGAATCGAACTGACAACAATTCCAGTTTAAGGGATAAAAGTGATTCGAGAGTTCACAAGTCCCAACATGGTTCAATACAGGACTTACAAAAAAACCATTCGAGCACTACAGAATGTTCATGTTGTATGATCAATAAGTCTGCAAACTATCTACATTCACTTACCAACTCCATCGGAAGAGCTTCGATATACAATAGCTGGGAAGAGGAATTCTCTCCCCAACAAAGCCGCAATCGAACTGACAACAATTCCAGTTTAAGGGATAAGAGTTATACGACAGTCCACAAGTCCCAAAAGGGTTCAATACAGGACTCACAGAAAAACCAATCGAGCACCACAGAATGTTCATGTTGTATGATCAATAAATCTGCAAAATATCCACATTCAATTACTTGGTCCATCGGACCAGAGTCGATGTACAAAAGTCAGGATGAAGAATTTTCTCCCCAACAAAGCCTGAACCGAACTGACAACAATTCCAGTTTAAGGGATAAGAAGGATTCGAGAGTTTACAAGTCCAAACAGGGTTCAATACAGGACTCACAGAAAAACCAAGCGAGCACCACAGAATGTTCATGTTGTATGATCAATAAATCTGAAAAATATCCACATTCAATTACTTGGTCCATCGGAGCAGAGTCGATGTACAAAAGTCAGGATCAGGAATTCTCTCCCCAACAAAGCCGCAATCGAACTGACAACATTTCCAGTTTAAGAGATAAGAGTGAATCGAGGGTTCAAAGGTCCCAGCTGTTTTCGATGGAGAGTACGCAGGGAAACCAATCCATTAAGGGCATCAGACATACTGCGTCACAAAATGGTAACCAGCTTCCATCTGAGCATAGTTTGAGTCACTGTCAATGCAAGCAGAACAACCAGGATCTGAACGAGAATCAGTCCTTCAAGGAGAGCAGATATAAGCCGAACAGCAATAATCGCACTTGCAATTGCAAGCCAGTTAATCAAAATTTAGTTATTGAAGAGCCTCTTCCCTGCAGAGACAGCGAATTCTATAAAAAAATTGGTTGGTTCAAAGATTCACTGCATGAGAATTGTTCCTGTAAACGCATTAAGAAGTGTCAACATCTTTTTATCGATTGTGGATGCGGCTACAACACAGAAGACAAAGAAGTTAAGGTTGTGCAGCAGAATCTTAAGGAGAAGCAGCCTATTAAGATTATTAAGAACAATGGACCTGTGATACAGAACAGCTATTTCAAATATGACAATTGCAAATGCAAACCAGTTCATCGAAATTTGGTTGTTGAAGAGTCTGTCGCTTGCAGAGGCTATGAATTCTATAAGAAAATTGGACTGATTAAGGAGCCCAAAAAGCCTAAGGACAAACGATGTCGGTGCAAAAAATCGAATTTCCTTAAACGTCTTTTTGGCGGCGAACGTTACTTAAGTTTTATTTGAAAAGCTTAAGACTTTTAAAAATGGAGCAGTAACAAAGCTGCTTAATAATAAGTCCTATTGAATGTTTTGTGGATTAAAGCTTAATCGTTCGACTTTCTGAATTGATATATGCAATAAAGAAAACAATTAGTTTGACATAAAAAATAAAATGCAACAAAAACCCAATTGTAAGGAATTTTCTTAAAAAATATTATAGGTATACAAAAAACTTGTCGATATTTATACAAACCTTTGGCATATTAATGAAGGGTTAAGGGATGAATCCCATGTTCTTATGATGTTATTGCAAACCGGTTTAAAATCAAAACAATCTCTATAAAACTTATGTTTAGAAGATAGTTAAAAAAAAAATAATTCCGCTCACACTGCTACCAAATTAATCCATCTATATATTTAAAAAAAATAAATGCTATCAAATAGTGAGAACATGTGCATATTGTAAAAGTGTTCTAATTTTGGTTATACATATGTATGCCGTTTTGCTTTAATTATGACTGCCTAACCCACTAAACTCCGACTCGCCCGACTCCAAAAACTGTCAATTAAATAATTTGAGGAAAACACGCAGAAAGGGAATTACGAGTTATGCAGAAATATCATAACTAATTAGCTTTTAACCCACCGCCGTGATCAACCACTGTGACAGCGGTTTTCAATTCGTGTCGCAAGCGTTAACAGCGGCTCATTAAACAGCCATCAGCGCTTATTAATTTCGACATTTCAATGGCCATATATCATTATCAAGCTAACAAGCCATCAACATCTCGTCAGCTTGGCCACCATCACCAAAGCCACAAAGCATTTGACTGTCAGATGAAATTCCAAAAATTCAAAATGATGATAGAAAAAAGACAACAAAATAATTGCGCAGTTAACACGCTAATCAGCTCGTTACCAACTCTTTGATTTACAACTTAAACGCAAACTATGCCCATTTTTATGACCAACAACAACGACAACAAAAACAGCGCAAAACACTGAAAAGTTTTCCTCTTGGTTTAAGGAATACCTTGACGAGGGTCGTTAGAACAAAAGTTTCTGTTTCATATTAGACCAGCGGTCGGGGAAACTTTTTTAATCATTACCCCAAATATTGTTGTGTAAGTTGACATTACCCCATTACGAAGAGCAAAAAAAAAATCAAAAATGATTATGGAACTGCATATTAATAATATATATTTTTAACTCACAAAAGTTTCATTTTTACCCCGTTTGGGGTAATTTACCCCGGTTTCCCGACCGCTGTGTTTGACAGTCAAAATTAATCATAACTCAAAAATGTAATTTTAAGGTGTAGTTAAGAAACAATCTAAACTTGTAAAAAGAAAAGCCTTATTTGGTAAAATGTCACTTATAGCTGTCAAGGCGAAAAAGTCCTTATGTTAACTTCAAAACAAACTTAAAAAAAAGTATATCGCCTTTAAGATTCTTTATTCAAATATTATAAGTTAAGAGATTCTTGAACTGTAGACGTGTATTTTTTTTTAAGCTTAGTAAAATCATCATGTTATAAATTGATTTTAAATACATAAAACTATAAATAAAATTTTAAAACTAAATAAAAATTTTTCATACATTCATAAAAATAAAGAAAAAAAATATTAACATTTAAAATTAAAAAAAAAATTAATTCACGGAAAATGAAATAATTGAATATTGCACTGCGTTATTGCGTGTTGTTGTACTTTATGAACACCCCTCGCTCTCCGGTGCACCGCTCATTAAAATTTCAATAACTTTAGTAAATCTTATTGCATTTGGGCGTGTCAACAGTGTTTGCCAGTCATTAGTAACGGCTCAGAGCAGAGGGTGCAACAACTGCGACGCGGTCAGAGACAATATGCAACGCACCATTGGACCGCACACACACAGGGACAGGGACAAGGAAAGGGACAGGTTCAGGTACTGATAAAAATGAGACAGCGAATAAACATATTTAGATAAAGACAGACTCAGAGTAAACCTATTTATGATGGTTATGCATTACTCTCATAACTGCATATGTGTTGTGTTGGCAGTCGAAGAAAAAAATTCATAAATGAGGTCGACACATAACTTGTTGCCCTGTTATGACTCCGTCTTCGCGAGCATGACGTCAACTCGAATTTGCAGTCATCTTATAAGAAACTAAAATATATTGTAGATACCCCAAACCTCAGCAACCAGCAACAACTTCAGTCTTAAACCACGTTGTGTTGACAGCCCCAGCGAGCAATAAGTTTCAAATGGAGCCGACGACGACATCGAAGTCTTGGCTCATGTCAACGCAAAGAGCGATGAGCTGGGCAAAAATATAAATATATACGAGGTGAAGGGAAACTTATGCAGGTATAGGAAAGGGAGCTAGCTACATGCACAAATTGAGAGGAGGCATCGATGTCGTTGTCGCTGTCGTTTGGCAATGCAACACGTTTCGATTTCATTGAACATCATCGAAGTAATGTTTGGCATGCACTGAGCAAAATAAGTGGGCCGTGTATCGAGTAATTTAATAGTCGACTGATTTTAAGGCATCCTCAAATACCATTTTGCTAAAGCTCAAGCTTAATTTAGCTAGCAACAAGAAAGAATTTATTCACAAAAGTGTAATATAAATTATTTGTTTTTAGTTTCAAGACATTTATTTCAATATATTTATTGATTCCTCGTTTGAATCAAAGCCACAATCCAATATGGTATTTGATTTCCAAATATTTACTCCCAAAAACTTTTAAACTTTTAATCCATGGCTCATTCTATGGAAAAATCAAGTCCATTTCCACATAAAGCGCTGCAGCCGCTGACACAGTAAGGCCATTTGAGGAAAATAGAGATTTTCTTCTTCTTCTTCTTTTTGCGTCCAATAAATTATTTAGCATGTATAAATCACAGGGACAGGGGCAGACGTAATGCCGCACAGCAAACTTGCGCTGAAAACATGTTAAAGCCATTCAAAGATTTATTTCGAGATGCTACTCGAGTCTGAAGCAGCCAGCGACCAAGAAGCAGGAGTCAAGCTAGGAGAGTCTAGGTATGGTGTTTGGGGGTGTGTACATTTGGGCTGCATAGGCTGCCAAGCAAATCGTTGAGAGAACGAAAGCAATAAAAAGTAAAATGAAAGGAGTAGGTAAAAGTTTTGCGGCTGTTAGCGCATTTTATTTTAATTTTCGCTCGTCTCATAAGATTTTCCATGCCGACTTCTGACTGCCAGTCGCACTGAATATGTGTCAGGCATGGGCTGAGTTGAGCTGACTTGACTTGACTTGACTTGAGTTGAGTTGAGTTGGGGGTAACGTCAGGTATACCACACTATAGAGCTGATGAAGCAGGAATCACCACCGCCAACATTCACACAACATATCCGCCACTTCGCTAACCAAATACAACTTGCGCGGAACTTTGCATTTTTAGTTTTTATATACCCTGTAACCTTTAATCAATGGCACAAGGATTAATTTTAGAGTCATTGGAAATGTTATTGGTTTGAGTAATATGATGATATTTCAATTCAAAAACAGTCTTCGAGTTTTTAAAATGTTGAACAAAAGTGAATTGAATGGGATATTTCGATAAATATTTATTTTACAACTCTCTCGCCCCATCTAAAATCTATCTAGAAAGCCTTCTAATGATAAATGGTGATGAAGGGAATTAGCATTGAAATGTTTTGAATTACAATTTCGTTTTAAAAGCTGAAGATTTTTGCATTTCGAATGATTGGGGTAGCAATGCAAACAAAAGTATAGATATAGGGTATCTGCTAGTCTAAACAGTCTAAACTATATCACTCTTTCTTGGTAGAACTGTCCTTTGAGGCTGCTGAGCGCTCTGTTTGGCGAAGTCTGCTCTTTGATTTCGTGGCAGCTTTTAAGTGTTTAACTTCGCCAAGTGCCGCGAAGCAGCAGAACAGAGCAACTTTATGCAGTCTCATAAATTTAGTACCCTACCAGCTTTTAGTTTGCAGTTTCCCAGTTTTCTGGATCTGACTGCCTGTTAAGAAGTTGCATTAACGACACACGCGTTCTTTTTTTTCAAAAAGCGCACAACTTTATTATTCTTGGATTTAGGGTTGAGTTTCTATAAACTGTCTATGGCACACAATCAAAAGCATTGCGAAAGTCCTAAATGGAACAAAAGAGCGCCAAAATAACACCATTAAAAGAGCTCGCGTTTAGGGTTTATTTTAATGAATTCGCAAATTGGAGCTTAAGTAAGTTGGTGACTATGAAACGATAACCCTTCAAAGTGCTTCTAGCAAACTGTTTGAAGAATGGTGAGGTGTGAAAAGTTGAAAAGAAATTGCAGTGCTGTTTTCTATGTTAATTTTTAATAAAAATACAATCTTTGACTTATTAAGTAAAAATTATGTCTTTTTATATACGAACGCCCTTTTTTCACATCTATATTCTGGATAACCTACATCTTGATCGGATTGATTTGGTTGAGGATTTTTGTATCTTAATGGACCCAAAGTTTAAGTTCGACAAGCATACAGCTTCAATCACAAATCGAGCATCAAGTGCCTTGGGGTTCATTAATCGCTGGTCGAAGGAATTCGACGATCCCTACATAACTAAAACTCTTTATATGTCTCTTGTTCGACCGATTCTCGAATATGGATCTTGTATATGGTATCCGAAATACAGGATTCATCAGGATAGAATAGAATCGGTGCAAAAACAATTTTTACTCTTTGCCTTTCGGGATCTTAACTGGGATAGTAATGTTAATTTACCTGCGTACCTAGGCTTTTAGGAAACTGTTTGAAGAATGATGAGGTGTTAAAAGTTGAAAAGAAAATGGGAAAAGAAATTGCAGTGCTGTTTTCCACGTTAATTGTTTATAAAAACACAATCTTGGACTTATTAAATAATATCGATATAAATGTAAAATCTATTTTCAATAGAGAATAAATATGCATTTTTAAGGAATTGTTTGTTGTCTAAACAGATTTGAAATATTCAAATGAAATTTGCAATCAATCAATCGAAAGTATTTTAAATACATTTATGAACAAAAAGTCTCTATTAACAACTTTCGTACTCAAAGTTAAGCTTAAAAGCAACCATAAATGAAAAAGCTTACGTTTAACACCACTCAAATATCACTTTTTTTGATCGTAAAGCTTTCTAGGGAAGTGTTTTTAAACTGTTGCTTTTAGCACCCAACGATTTTATCACTTAAAGAACAACTACCTTTAACTAGTGTTGATACCAAAGCTTTACACACGCACTTAAGGCTCCTAACGATTTTGAGGAATTAACGGATGTATACTTTCGATTTGTTTCAGCCACCTGAAAAAAAAAGAGACGCGAAAAGAATCGTCTTTGCGCTACAAAAAACTCATACACATGTATGGCAACTAAGTTGAGAACAATTCAAAACCGTCATAAAGTAAGAGTACTGTAAAGTCTCTCTCCACTTCTCGCTTTTCTATCTATTTCTTTGTTTTGTGGACAGCTTAATAAAGCCAGCTAATCTGAGGCACACAAGTCAGAAGTTTAGTATACAATTTCCACACACAATGGTCGCATTATGTCGCTCTTTTCTGTTGACGTTGATGTTGTTTTTTTTTTTCACTAAATTATAAAACATTCAAATACAGTAATCGCTGATAAATAAGAAAAAATCTCAAGTTTTCAATTATATTTTCACTTTTTGTGAAGTGTATTAACTTGTTTTAAGACATTAGAATAACTAAAGGATTTATTTCTATTTATTTCAGATAAGTTTCTGAATCTTTGTCAGTCAACCCCGAATATTTATTTGTACTTTTTAACGAGATTATGTTAAAGCTAAGCATCGCTTAACACATAGCAAATTTATTGATATAATCATAGTCCGAGTAGCGAGCGTTTACTGTATCTTAAAGTCAAATCCGTTGCATTTTACCACAAACACACAGAAAAAGTATGCAAAAGTCAACGACTGCCAGACAAGAGACAAGCCAGACTTTGCCAGACGTGCCAGACAAGGAAGGACTGGCCGCCAGGAAGTTGAAGGAAACGCACACAATGTGGGAATGTCATTTTGCTTGCGAATGTCACAGCTTCTCTATATGTAACTGCATGTATATATAAATGTTCTCGGATTCTTCGTAACATTTATGCAACTGTATTTCCCATCTCTTCCACTCTTATCCTCACTCTCTCTCTCTCTCTCTCTCTCTCTCTCTCTCTCGCTCGTTCGCTTGTTATACGTGGCTTATTGTGCAAAGTGCTTCTCGGTGCCTCGGTGCCGTATTACATTTGCAACGGTAGAACCGAACAGCGTCTCTTTCAATTGGAACTGATTGCGACGCTTCGTACTGCGGTCGTTCATTAATGTTTTTCCATCGGTTAGCTTTTGAAAGGGCATTTTGTAGGCTAAGCTTTAAATTAAGCTACAAATTGCTGAAATATTTTCTGATATATATTTCCATGGCGATAAAAAATAATCATAAAAAATCTGTTTCACGTATTTGTTAAAAAACAATATTCAGGATTATTTGTTTGATATAGAAAAAGATTAAAAATTCATTCCATTCGCGGACTACTTTTTTTTTAATTTATTCAATTCAATTTATAACTTTAAAGGTTAAATCTTACAACAAATTTGGCAGCTTCCAAGCTTAAATGTGTTAAAAAAATATTGGCAAAGAAGAACTTTGTACGACAGAAACGTAATCAAAACAAAACTGTTATCAAAACTCCTTTCAATGCTGTGCTTTATTTACAGTTAATTTGTTTTATTATGTTTATGTTATATGATTTTCTTCCATGTTTGCTTCGTAAATGCGTATGAAATATAAAACTTGTTTATTTTTATTAATTGCTCAGACTTACAGTATGTGAATGGTTTGTTTTTGATATTCAATACATTCACACTTAAAATTGTTTGTGCTCTATCTTTCCCTCCAGAGAGAATTAAAAAATGCATTATTTAAGCTAAATCTGAGCAGTGTCCGCTAAGATTTCGTAACTCTAAATTAATTACAATTAAGTGAGTGTGAGAAAAAATAAGAAAAACAAGAGTGGAATGCGAAGTATGTGCTAAAAATGGCCAAAAGCCAGGCAACTTACAACAGTCACGAGTTGAAAGACTAACACGCTAAGCGCTCTGCATTAAATCCAAAACAGAGCTTCTCAGTCGCAGCACAAAATTTAACACTAACTGCGCTGCCGGCGGCAATGGCGGCTCCCGCTGCTGCTGCTGCTGCTTTTGTTGTTTTTGCTGCTGCTAATCCACTTTTACTGTTCTTCCGCTCACTCCTAGGTATACAAGCGCACAGACACAAAACACACCGACTCACATACACACACAAACACACGTCTGTATATGCGCGCATACGAATGCGAATGTTCAAAGGTAGCGAGCGACAATGACGGCAACTTTTTCTGCACGCTGTGCTTTTGTTGTTTGTGTGCGGTTTTTGTTGTTGTTTGCTGGCTGCTGGCTGCTGCTGCTGCTGCTGGTTGGCGTTTTTCGCACTGATTGTTACACACTAAAATCGAATTAAACTTGCATGCTGCGTTTTTGTTTTTGTTGTTCTTGTCGTTGTTTTATTGTTACCGCACTTTCGGCACACATACACTCAAAAACACACACATACACATATATACACAACTTTCGCCTCTAACTTTTACTTTGTTTGGCAGCGCAGGACGCGACTATAAAAACAACAAAAAAACGCACAGCATCACAAACTTTTAAAAACGTGCAATTTTTTTTACGCTGTTCTTCTAGTTGTTGTTGTGCTTTGCTTTTTTCTTGATTTTTCTTTTAACTCCTTTTTAACTTCTTTTCGGGCTGCACGCGCAGCGAAGCGAACGTGTAAAAAGGATTTACTAATAGCAAAACGCGCAATAAGACGCGACAAAAGTTTACCGTCGCGATCGGTGACGCGCGCGAGGGGAATACCTTTATTATCCCATTTTCATTTATGTTTTATTTTTATACTTATTTTTTATTGTATATATCCGCGCGCTTGTTCATGTCGTTGCCAGATCAAAAACGCGATTGCGAAACCTTTTAATGTCTAGGTAATGTTTTTGCGGTTAATAAATCCCAAAATGGCGCTGTTCGATTTTTTTCTTTGTGCTCTAAGTAGATTATTTCTCTTAAAGTGATTAAAATTAAATTAAGGGGTAACATATTTAGAAATTTAATTTAATTTTGCTTGCGATTATGTTCCAACTAGTTATTTGCATTACCTGCTTTTTATCTTTTTTACTTTCTCCTATATAAAAATAAGTTTTTTACTTTACAAATTATTTATTGTTAAGGCTTGTTTTCTTAAAAATGAAATGTGTCTTTTTTAATTTAAACTTTCGTCTTTTTTAATTATTATCATTTCTTTCCGTAAATTATATTAAAAGTGTTCACAGCTTAATAAAATATATCAAATTCTTACAATTTTAAACTATTCCCTGTTCTAATAAAAATTTCCCAATGAACCTGATCGTAATTGCCCTTTTCGCTTCTTGCCTCTTGCAAATATCCCACGGAACATTACACTTTGAGCACAACTGGAACATAAGCGAAAGCACTTTTCAAGTTTGATTTTATAATTTTTTCAATATTTGTTAAATTATTATTTTGATGCACTTGCGCTTCATCCTTAACACACACACTCACACAAACACATACACACTCACTTTACGAACAACAACAACAAATCGCACGTGTGTGAGTGTGAATGCTAGTTTTGGGAGTATTAGCTCTTTTACCGTTAGCACGAACCGCACGCACAGAAAATCACTTGAAAACTGTTCGGCAGACCCCATCGGATTTGTTCACGAACTGGCCTATACAACACGCAGCCAATGATGTTGCGACAACATTGTTGCTGCAACGTGTCTATTGTTGTTGTCCATGCACCAGTTAGTTCTTCTCGTTGTTGCCAGCGATGAGAATGTAAAACTATGTTGCTGGCAACGAGGTTTGAGTGAAAATTGGTTCGAACACATGCAAGTTTGTTCCGTACATGCTTGAGCTGCTTCGGTTACGGTTTAGCAGCGACTGAGGTGAGTTTTGGACAAGCAACATACGAAATGTTGCAAAGAAATTGAACAAAATAAAGACACAAGATGACTCAACAAGTTTTTGATGTTTGCGCGGGCGGAGTGAAAATTATATTCTGTTCTTTCACGCCTGGGAAAGCCGTTAAATGCGCAAACAAATTAAGCAATTAAGCTGAGATTAATCATGAGCGTGAATAATGAGCTTTTATTCTGTTAGATTGAGATCCATATAGAAATCGAATACAAAGAAAACCATTTATAATTATAACAGAATCGATAATAAGTTTAAAACAAATTCTGCGTACAGAAAAAAAAATTAAAACTAAATCAATGATGCGTAAAATATGTAGTTTTTTGTACTACAACTACTTTTAAGGTTTTTATTAAGATATTTATTTGCATATTTAATTTAGAGAAATGTATTTTTATCTTAATATTTTGGATATGCATTTATGTTGATATATTATGAGGTAGTGGCAACAATATTAATACGCCAGAAAATATATGTTTATTTGGAACATGCATACGGTAAACTCAGTTTTCATCAATTCAAATACAAATATATTTAAATTTCTTATCGCGCGCGGTTTTTATTGGAAAATCTGGTCACACTTCGTTATTTCGCGCTATCGGTAGGGCTGGCAAACATTCGGAGCAACACAGTGAAGGCCAATCGATATTATCGACTGCAAGTTAGTTTGCCGTCGCATCCCTAGCATAGCAACGTTGCCCGTTCTTTCCTGTCGATACGCCAGTGCAGGCGTGTAGTGTTTTTAAAGTTGGTCCACGAAAATCAATAAACATCCAAAATGGTAGGTGCCAAAAATCAAAACTAATTGCAGCAAATGCATGCCTCATAATTGTGGCAGCCAAATGCATACGAATTTGTTGTGTGTGCGCTATGCAAAAAAGTGCAGACGTGACACAGTCTACCTGTGTACGTTTCTATATATTTGAGTGTGAGAATGTGTGACAGTGGTGAAATGCAAGACAAAGAAAATAGCTCAAGGGGCCGTACAATATGACGTATGCAGTTTGGCTATTCTAAAAACAAGCATAACATGTTGCTAAGTGTTCCTTGAATATGCAGCTGTGTAAGTGATTATATGCTTAATTGTATTTACATGCATCATATACAGCTGCAATCGATGTGTTTCTTAAGAAATTGTTTGACGCAAGTGGTTTTGGTAATAACATAACCTCACAAAATCACATCGTCGTTTTGTGTTGGATTGAATTGACTGAATGTGTCTGTGCATGTGTGTGTATGTGTGTTTGCTGCAAACGCCATTTTAAGTACTCTTAACATAGTTGACCTATGCATATTCCCCTCTCCTGTCTATGACAACATATTTGATCTGCTTGTTTGTTTCTAGGTCAACTTCACCGTCGACGAAATCCGTGGCCTGATGGACAAGAAGCGTAATATTCGCAACATGTCCGTCATCGCTCACGTTGATCACGGTAAATCCACCTTGACCGATTCGCTTGTGTCCAAGGCCGGTATTATTGCCGGTGCCAAGGCTGGTGAGACCCGATTCACCGATACCCGCAAGGATGAGCAGGAGCGTTGCATTACCATCAAGTCGACGTAAGATAAAAATCATCTAGCCATGTCCTATTTTTTTCACAAATCGCTAATTGTTTTCTTTTCATGCCACAGTGCCATCTCTATGTACTTTGAGGTTGACGAGAAGGATCTGGTATTCATCACGCAACCTGATCAGCGTGAGAAGGAATGCAAGGGTTTCCTCATCAATCTGATCGATTCACCCGGTCACGTTGATTTCTCCTCGGAGGTTACTGCTGCTCTCCGCGTCACCGACGGCGCCCTCGTCGTCGTTGATTGCGTCTCCGGTGTCTGTGTGCAAACCGAGACTGTGCTGCGTCAGGCTATTGCCGAGCGTATCAAGCCCATTCTGTTCATGAACAAGATGGACCGTGCTCTGCTGGAGCTGCAACTGGAGGCTGAGGAACTCTACCAGACCTTCCAGCGTATCGTAGAGAACGTGAACGTCATCATTGCCACCTACAACGACGATAGCGGTCCAATGGGTGAAGTGCGTGTGGATCCCAGCAAGGGTTCTGTCGGTTTCGGTTCCGGTCTGCACGGTTGGGCCTTCACCCTCAAGCAGTTCTCTGAGATGTACTCTGAGAAGTTCAAGATTGACGTTGTCAAGCTAATGAACCGGTAAGTTAACAATGTACCCTTTCTTGGTTGCCATTCGTATTGCTTTTAGCACAAATCGTGTGACGCTGAGCGTGCAAACTCTTTTGGTTTCACATCTCAAGAGCCGCGCGTTAGGAAAGCGCTACAAGTGCAACAAATAATAAAAGCAGATCAAATATTGAAGACGCTGCTGAAACGCTGCATCGGGACCGCTTTCCTAATGTCTTAACGGTGTATTTGCTAAGGCAGTGACTCGACAAAATTTTTATATAATTTACATTAATTTATTTATTTTAAAAGCACTTTTCAATTATCATTCTTTGGGTTTAAGTCTAGATTCTAGAAGCTTTCGCATTATTTATGTAGGAGAAAACATATTTCAAAAGTTACAAATCTACTAATCATATATCTTTCTGATTGGCATAAAGATATGACCTCATAAATTATTTGGCTATTTCGAGTTGTTATTTTTATTTATTTTTAAGATCTGTTCGCTGACGTCATTTGCGTAAAAAAGTTTATAAAAATATTGCGTTACTTCTCAAGCTTTATAAGTAGTTAATGTAGAGAAATCAGCAACATGATTATTATAATAAACGAAATGCAAATTATATCTATTTTTTCTAAATTTAAAACTTTCTTAAACTTAAACTGATTTATTTTTTGTCTATTTCTTTAGTCTGTGGGGTGAGAACTTCTTCAATGCTAAGACAAAGAAATGGCAAAAGCAAAAGGAGGTGGACAACAAGCGTTCCTTCTGCATGTACATTCTGGATCCGATTTACAAGGTGTTTGATGCCATCATGAACTACAAGAAGGAGGAGATCGACAATCTGCTGACAAAGATCGGTGTCACCCTCAAGCACGAGGATAAGGACAAGGATGGCAAGGCACTGTTGAAGACCGTGATGCGTACCTGGTTGCCAGCTGGTGAAGCTCTGCTTCAGATGATTGCCATCCATTTGCCATCGCCAGTGGTTGCCCAGAAGTACCGTATGGAGATGCTGTACGAGGGTCCCCATGATGATGAGGCCGCTGTTGCTGTTAAGACCTGCGATCCCGATGGTCCATTGATGATGTACATCTCCAAGATGGTGCCGACCTCCGATAAGGGACGTTTCTATGCCTTTGGCCGTGTTTTCTCCGGCAAAGTGGCCACCGGCCAGAAGTGCCGTATCATGGGCCCCAACTACACTCCCGGTAAGAAGGAGGATTTGTATGAGAAGGCCATTCAGCGTACCATCCTGATGATGGGTCGCTATGTGGAGGCTATTGAGGATGTGCCCTCCGGAAACATTTGCGGTCTGGTCGGTGTTGATCAGTTCCTGGTCAAGACCGGTACCATCACCACTTTCAAGGATGCCCACAACATGAAGGTAAGGAAAAAATTACTTGAATCATTAATTGTACCAATTGACTAATCCATTTTTATTATTTCCACTTTTAAAGGTCATGAAGTTCTCGGTGTCACCTGTTGTGCGCGTTGCTGTGGAGCCTAAGAACCCAGCTGATTTGCCCAAACTGGTCGAGGGTCTGAAGCGTTTGGCTAAATCCGATCCTATGGTGCAGTGCATCATTGAGGAGTCCGGTGAGCATATCATTGCCGGTGCCGGTGAGTTGCATTTGGAGATTTGCCTTAAGGATCTGGAGGAGGATCATGCTTGCATCCCCCTGAAGAAATCCGATCCCGTTGTCTCCTATCGCGAAACCGTCAACGAAGAATCCAACCAGTTGTGCTTATCCAAGTCACCCAACAAGCACAATCGTTTGCTGATGAAGGCTCTGCCAATGCCCGATGGTCTGCCCGAGGATATTGATAACGGTGATGTTAGCTCCAAGGATGATTTCAAAGTGCGCGCCCGTTATCTGGCCGAGAAGTACGACTACGATGTGACCGAAGCTCGTAAGATCTGGTGCTTTGGCCCCGATGGCACCGGTCCCAACTTTATCCTCGACTGCACCAAATCCGTGCAGTATCTCAACGAAATCAAGGACTCCGTTGTCGCTGGCTTCCAATGGGCCTCCAAGGAGGGCATCATGGCCGATGAGAATCTGCGCGGTGTTCGCTTCAACATCTACGATGTCACCCTGCACGCTGATGCCATCCATCGCGGCGGTGGACAAATCATTCCCACAACCCGTCGTTGCCTGTACGCCGCTGCCATCACAGCCGGTCCCCGTCTCATGGAGCCCGTCTATCTGTGCGAGATCCAGTGTCCCGAGGTCGCTGTCGGCGGCATCTATGGCGTGCTGAACAGACGTCGTGGTCATGTCTTCGAGGAGAACCAGGTCGTCGGCACTCCCATGTTTGTGGTCAAGGCCTATCTGCCTGTCAACGAGTCGTTCGGTTTTACCGCCGATCTGCGCTCCAATACTGGCGGCCAGGCGTTCCCTCAGTGCGTGTTCGATCATTGGCAGGTGCTGCCCGGTGATCCATGCGAGCCCTCATCCAAGCCCTACTCCATTGTCCAGGACATCCGTAAGCGTAAGGGTCTTAAGGACGGTCTTCCCGATCTGTCGCAGTATTTGGACAAATTGTAAGCGGTCAGAAAATCCACCACCAACTCCTGCTGCTACTCCTGCTGCTACTCCTGCTCCGCCTGCTGCCGGCTAAAAGAAGAAGAATAAGAACAAATGATATTGCAGGTTGTTGCTGGGAGGGAAACCGATCAAAAATAACATCGCAACAACATGGTCGCTGTCAGCGTTTTCAAGAATAAAACACAACACACATATAGAAATTTCGATGATTATTAATTGTATAACAGTAAAACAACAACAAAAATAAATCAAGTAAATGATACTACTTTAAGTTTATATAAAAACAAATACATTGCGCTCAAAACAGATACAAAAAACAGTAGAAATAGCGGTACAACACAAGGGGCGAAGATAGAGATGTAGATTGCTACCAGCAAACGGGGTAACTTAACAGCGCTGTTAAATCCGAGGAGAATGTAAGATATCAAGAGTGGAAAATAGCGCGCCCTCCATCTGAAGTTTAAAGATGCAAATTGGTTCGTCTAACGTAACGAGAGCGGCCAGTAACTCTTAATGCCAATCAGCTGCTTCTGTTTTGATTCGATTTTTGGACTGCTCATGCTTTGTCCCATGTACTATTCGGCACTGGTCTGTTTATGTTGAACACCTTAGAAGTATTTTCAAGCTTGAATTCATACCAATGAATTTTCCATTTCTTGTATCCTTTGTGTGCCTTAAAAAGAACTAGCAAATTAATCATTTTTAAAATCTATTATGTGAAATTGGTGGGATGCTGGTTGTTTTCTAAAATTCTTGTAGAAAATAATATGTAATGAAATATATAATATAAAATATAAATTATATTTATCATATATCCATTCGCTGTAGTCCACTCTTTATATATTACATTCTCGTTGGCTAAATCAATTTACGTGCTTCGATTAAATTTACGGGACGTAGATCTGACAACAAAATTTTAGCTTAAAATTCCAGCTGACCATGCTCACATTCACAAACAGTTGAATTTGTATCAACAATTTCAAGCTAACTTGCCACAACTAGTTTATATTTAGCATGTTAGCGTTCACACACATAATAGTTAAATTGGACGGCACTGTTCTGTTAAGTCATTAACAGCTGGTCAAAGAGAATGTTAATTCATATATATGTATTACAGTCTCTTTGGTTGCTGCAATGGGGGTTGTGTTTTGAATATTATTGTTGCAGTTCGTTGCGTTTGTGACTCAGTGCGTTGTGTGTGTGTGTGTGCGTAACACGCGGCGCGTGGCCAAGTGCAAATTCACAAAGCAAAGCACACAAAGCCAATCAATGTTTATGATTACAACAAATGAACGACATGCAGCGTTTGGTAAACAAAAACAACAACATTGCCATCAGAGTGGGGTAGTAGAGAGACACAGAAAGAGAGAGAGAGGAAGCCCATGCAATCCCAACCAAAAAGTATCTAAAGTAAGAGAGGAACGCATACTTTACATACTTTTTGATCCCAACAAGAACTCCCACACCATTGAGCTCTCCCATGTGCCGCTTTGCATGCTCTACTCCGCTCTCTGCTTTTATACGGCTGCCCGAGTAGTGCAAATAAACAAGCTATTTTTACCCTCTTTTAATAAGACATATAGAGATGTATGCATGATAAAATGAACTAATGAATAAGGTACGCAAATTGAATTACAGTTACAGCTACAGCTAATATATGCTCCAACATAGAGCACCAAATAAAAGATCGTTGATCGTGCACCTACACAATGTTATTGTATTAGTTTGCCCTGTGACCGTCGTGCGCTCATTGTTTAGAGCCAGAGGGACAATAGGAATGATTGCAACAACAACGTTCACATGCACAATTCGTTACAGCTACAGCAAATCACGATTCACGAATGTGAGAGAGTCAAAGAGCCAGAGTTCTGACAATCGTTGGAAAAAACAACTTCCACCAGATACAGTAACAAAACAGCGCTGTGTGTCCAATTGGCTTCGCTCTTCCGTTTAGTCGTGTTTCGGTGTTTAAGGCGAGCGGACGCGTTTCGTAAAGTTGCTAGTTGCGCCGCAGTTACTGCAATATTTTGTAAATAGGTATGTGAGTGTGTATATATACAAAGTACATGCAAATGTGCGGTTTGTGGTCTGTGTAGTGTTTTTAAATCAAAAACGAAATTATTCGTATCAAATAAATGGAAAGCAAGTCAACAATTTGAGTTGAATTCGTTCTCCAAACGAGCGGAACCAACAAAAAAGGAGACATGTGTGCACATGTATAGATGTGCGTCTCTTAGTGTATGTTTTTGGGTGTGTGTGTTTGTATGCGCTTGTATGTACGTACATATGTAATTCATAAGCGATTTGCAAAATGCGAATAGAATTCTCTTGTTCTCGGAAGTTGTCTTCTGTTTTTGTCATCGTCTCAAAAGCGGACGCCGCCGCTGCCGTCACCGCTAACGTCTCCGCCACCGCTACGTCTGTCACATTACAACAGCAGCAAAGAAGCAGTAGCAGCCCCCATTGGGGTGTCGGCTGTCTCACTTTCGCGCACACGCTCATATTTTTTTTGCTATATTTAGCAACATTTCCAATTGGAAGATTTTTGATTTGACCTTTTGGCAGTAAAAGCTTTTAACTGTAATTATTATGCGATGCCAGAGGAAAAAAAAGACAACAACATGCAAATGCTGATGCCTGCTGTTTGTGTGTGTTTGTGTTTATAAGCTTGAGTGTGGGTTAAAAGGTGTGCGAGTATGGGTGTGTGCGTCTGCATATGAAAAAATCGATGCCAGACTCCCTGCGACGTCGACGTCGACGCCAGGCAACTTCATTCAGTAAAGCAAACGGCAAAGTCAGCGACAGTATATTTTACAGTTAGACAAAATTGAAGCTTTCCTTTGTCGGTGTGCGCGTTTGTGCATGTGTCGTGTGTGTGTGTGTGTGTGTGTGTGTGGGAGGATAGCTGCAGCTAAACTTTTGTGCTCGAATTGAAACTGACTTAATGGACAGCTACCGATAGATAACAACGGAAATAAAATTTTACCATATTCGAAACTTAAATGTTGCAAACTTTTTTGCTTTTGTTATTGTGCAAAAGCCAACAACATTAACAAAAAACCCGAAAGCGATGTGCGCTTGTATGTTTGTTGGTGTGTGTGGGATGTTTTTGTATAGCAGCGCACATAAATTATTATATATTTGTGTGTGTTTATGTATATGTATTTAAGTGGGCGGCAAACAGGGAGGCTAATCTGTCTCCGTAAATGTATATGTGTGTGTGTGTGTGTGTGTGTGTGAGCAGCGAGTGTGAGTGCGCCTGAGCTCCATTTATACATACATACAATACACACACATATAAATATATATAAAACTCCTCTCTACAAACAAAGTGTATAGAAAATATGAATGAAGATACGAGAACGCGAGGAGCAAAGGAGTTAAAGAGTACAATTGTACGGTAGGGGAAGTAAGGGAGTTGGGGAATAGTTAGTCGATGCAGGAGTGGGAGAGAAGTGAGTAGTGCGAATAGTGTTCTCACACTATTGCTCCCATTTTCACACCTCTGTACGTTTATGGTCAGGGTAGGAGTACAAGACAAGGAGGTAGTGTGAGTTCTAAGTGAAAAATCAATGCAAAACTTTGTTGGACGTGGCGCAAAATATTTTTAATTGGCATTCTGAAACTGTTAAGATACTAGCTAAAAAGTTGACATACGTGAAAAGAAGTATTTATTTGTGCAAATATATAAAAGGGTTTTATCCTTGGAATCTGTATTGAAATATTTGACAAGGGACAACTAGGAATAATTTGAAGAGCTATATTTATACCAGTTGAATATAAGTAACGGATTTATTATGATATTTGTTGTTTAAACGGCATTAATCTAGAAATGCATATTGATGAAATTTTTTTTTTTTTCAAGTAAATTGTGTTTAGAACTTTGAGATTTTAAATTAATTTTATAATAAATAACAATAGATTTGAATACATTTTTATTATTTATTTTAAAATAATATTATCTTCATATTGCTCTGATCAATTATTTTTATACCATTTATACCCATTGAAATTAGGTGAAAAGGGTATAATCGTTTTGTGCAAAAGTATATAACGGACATAATGAAGCATCTCCAGCCCCATAAAGTATATATATTCTTGATCAGCGTCAACAGCCGAGTCGATATATGTCCGTCTGTGTATATGTATAAACGCGTCGATCTCAGAGACTATAAGAGCTAGATACTCCAGAATTGGAACATAAGCTCATCAAATCCCTAGGCAGTATTAATTTGTTTAAAATTTTCGATTTGATCGGTAACAAATAAATTTAAACTTTAAGATGCCATTTAAAATTTGATTAGACGAAATAATAAGAATCTGTGAAATTTTTATTGAAATCGGTTGACAAAAACCGGAGATATGGAACATTGAAGAGTTAAGTATTGGGTTGAGGGTATCGTCTAGTCGGGACTAGAGCCTTCTAACTTGTTGTTTTTGGTTTTTATTTTCTCTGTAACTTTTGGTAATATATATTTTAATTAACTTCTTCTTTAGGTCAAAAGTTGCTTTGACTTTTAGCCTGAATTCAAATTAAGAACATTTATTGTCAAGAGAAAAGCTTTTTCAGTTACATTTTAAAACCTTTTTAACCCAAAAATCCAGATTTAAAACTTTGACATCTACTGGCGGTTTTGGGTTAAATTGAGGTTAAGATGCAGATTCTTGACACATTTTTAGTTGTTTTTAGAGAGCGAAGATATCAAAGTTAGTTGCAAAGCTCATTTGTATAGTGACAAAAAGAAATACAATTTTACAGTTTTAGTTATTAGCATCGTAAAAATCGAGGTACAAATGTAATAGTGCGAAATTTAAGACACAAAAAAAAAAATTAAACTCAATAAGCAAATAAGATAATTTGAATTTACTTCTACTACATATAAAAGATATTAAATAACAGTTGAGGTTAAACTTAATTAATTAGAGCTTATAAGATTTATCTTTACCGAACAACCCCAACCAATTATCTTAATTGTACTAATCCGGAGCTAAACGTTGCGGAAACATTTATATCCGGTTTTAATCCTAAACACAAAATCGGTAATGCTTCGAATTGCTAATTAGATATTACGCAAATCGAATCAATAAAATTTATTTTAAGAAAACACACATTGACAAAGAGAGAGACTTAATCGGCTTACAACTACTATAACAACAACAACAATATTAATTATGATTACAACTTTGATTACTAAAGCAAAATATAACACACGATTTCCCTCTCTCTTTTATCCCCAACAGCAACAAACAGCGACAAACGACAACTAAAGCATTTGAATGACGAATTTAATGACCTGAAATAAAAAAAAAAAAACAGCGCCAATCACTTTCACACATTGCCAACATAGATGAAAATTGAAAAAGTACGACAACAAAGAAGAGCAGCAGCGGCGGCGACTGCGACGGCGACTGCAACTGAGGCAGCAACAAAGACAACGACAGCGAGAAGTGTGGGCGAATTGATTACATTTTCATAATCACCAAAAGAGAGAAGGAAAAAAAAAACTACACAAAAGTTGGAAAAAAAAGAAGAAAAGTTGCTGTTGAGTTTTCAATGAACAACGCATAATGGAGGCAACAACACCTGAATCGTGTGGCGCACGCGATTCTGTGGAGGCGTTGGAACCCGAAGCGGACACAGAAACCGAAACGGAGACAGAGGGAGAAGGCGAGGAGGCTGCTTCAATAGCCAACAACATGTCCGAGCCGGAGACAGAGACGGAGCCAGAGTCGGCAACTGCGCTGGATGCGCTCGATGCGGCCAACGATCAACAAAAGCAAAAGTATGTCGCCAAGCGGCGCTCAAATGAAATGAAATTTAAATTGTGACCAAGAGTCACTCCCCACTAGCCAGCCCCCTTCCGACTTGGCCTGGCCTTATTACATTTTCATTTGCATTTCGCTTTTTCCTTTGGCAGTGAACAAATGCAGCAACAGCAGCAGCAGCAACAGTCTCTGGAGCCAATCTCATTGGATGACATACCGGAGCCCATTCGAGTGCTCGATGATATCATATCGGAGTTCGAGGAGGAGGTAATAACGAAACCAGCAGCCCTACATAGCAACAGTGGCGAAAATCAATCAGAGGACGACGGCTACATGAGTCTGAGTCGCAAGAAGTAAGTTGAGTTAGTTAAGTAAATCAAATTAGAGACTGTTCAAAAGCAACTGCAAAACTTTTTAATTCAGACACAGTCTCAAAGAATCTCAACCAATCGAGACTAGACTAGAAGATAGCTCAATAGACCTTTCTATTCATGGATACCTTTAAAAACACATATATCATTGCCCGAGAAAAAGGTAATTGATAAGTATTTGAACTTCTTGGCTGCTGTAGAACTTTAACTTTGGTTCTTAGTTGTTTTGGTATTCCATCTGTTTTTTAAGCTAATTCGATATCATATCTTAGTTTTCTATAAAGGTTGATTACATTAGGAAACTTCGCTTTAAAGAGAACCCTATGAACAAATATTTAGCAAAGTTTAGCTAATAAATATGAAACTCGTACATCATTAATGTAAAGTGTATTTTAAATGAACACACACACAAATTACGCTACTTGATTTAAAGTGAACAAAAAGTAGGAAGTTTAAAGATGATTTAATCTAATCAAAATTGTTCGTCACTTTTTCCCATCTTTCTCTCTCTCTCTCCCACTGTGTGTGTGTGCGCGTGTGTGTGTGCAGCATGTCGAAAAAGGACTCGGAGGATGTGCCACAAACACCGAGCACAGACACCGTGCCCGAGGGCAGTTTCAACGAGGTTGATGGAACTGCCGAAAATCTAACCAAATTATCTGAGGTGGAGCACAGCCAGGATGCGACAACGCCACTCATACAGACAACTCTGGTAACTTTATACGTACATATATAGCCAATGAAAAAGCAATTAAATATTTTTTTACTCCATCCACATCCAATCATTAGCCAAAGGCACGCAGTGCTAACTCAACGCCAGCCACCAACTCCAACTACTCGAGTTTGCCATGTTGTGGTGCGCGTGGCGCCTCCAATCTGTGTGCTGACTCAAAATGCAACTCATCCAGCAAAGGAGTAGCGGCTGCCACACGCACCGGCAGCTGCAACGGGGAGCGTAATGTTCTTGGCATTGACATCAGTGCCGTCCACAATGCCGTGCTGCGTGGCAATTTGGCCAAGCTGCCGGAGCCACTGCCTAATGAGCATCCGGTGACCATCTATCCGGGTCCCTC
This sequence comes from Scaptomyza cyrtandrae, assembly GCA_035044605.1. Lineage (NCBI taxonomy): Eukaryota > Metazoa > Arthropoda > Insecta > Diptera > Drosophilidae > Scaptomyza > Scaptomyza cyrtandrae. Next base: position 4,571,142 of record JAWNNS010000648.1, read on the forward strand.
AGCCAAGTCTGGCGGGGAGGGTGCGCGCAGCAAGCGACTGCTCAACTCTGTGGAGAAACACAAGGTGGTCTGTCATATGCTGAATCCTCATTCCAATAGCTCAACATCGCCATCAACGTCATCGGGCTCACAGCATACGTCGAGTGGCGAGGCATCGCCAGCGGCATCCAATGTGAATGTTGCAACGGCCAAGCATCTTCAGCAGTTCGATGATTATTCCGAAGACTCACTGGAGGAGTCCACAATCTCGACGGATCTGACGCCCGTCAAGCTGAATGGTGTGGCCTGGGAAATACACTTTAAAAGCAATAACAAGAAGACAACTGGCTCCAAAAAGTCATCCTCCAGCTCGGCCAAGAAGGTAAAGCGGCACTTCAATAACTCAATGCATTCAAAAACACAAAAACTGTACAAGCTGTTTAATTTTTAAATGAATTCATGTAGCAGAATAGTTGTGGTTATGTTCGTCCGTTTGAACGTATCAAAGATCCCAGTTAAGATAAGCTATTATAATTTTGAATAGATTGGATAGCATATGTACAGTTAGTAGTTAATAAAATTCCCGAATTTCGACTTGTGGTGAGAAAACCCAATAGAAAGCCACTCTCCAAACTTTCTATCACACTACAATAGGGCGAGCTCGATACAATATCCAATTTCCCTAAACTTAAAATGATCATGAATGCATTTTGGACTTTAATGTCGGTATATTCAGTATACGAAGTTGTTTAATACATAAGTAAAACAAATTTTATGTTGCGATTCTTAATCGCATCTATTTCGAACTGTTTGTCTTTTCATACTCCTCGATGCGGTTTTCCAACTTATCAACCTCCAACCACATTTTCGAGGCATCATGCCAAGGTGGCGGCGGATCAGCATTGATGATAGCCATAAGATGGGCCAGGCGCTTTCGATCAGTATTATAGGCCGCCTTCTGCCTATCATGCATTATGGCCCTGTATTTGGGCATCTGCTGGCTGACAGCGCTCTCCTTGACACTAGTTTCCACCAAAGACTTGTCAAGCTTTTGAGATTGCTTCTTCTGCATGCTGTTCATGTCCTTGGCTTTCAAAATGCCACTTGAAGCGACCACCGATATTTCCCCATTCGATTGGTTGGCATTGCCCGGCTTTGGCACGTGTTCACGCTCATGTTCTCCCACGTGCTTTGAGGAATTTTCTTTAGCTTGGGGCTTCATATTGTTCTGTATTTAAAAAGGATGTTTAGATACATGTCTATTTATCTATACAGATCTTAAAAAAAAAAAAAATTAACCTCTTACCGATTTTAGCTTTCCAATTAAGTCAATTTAAAGGAAATGTCTCCTTCCACAAAGTGAACCGTTTGCAATCGAGCTACAAATTCGACTGACAGTTTCAAGTTGTAAAAAAAACAGTTAACAGTTCTAGAACAGGGTTGACTAACTAGATGCTTTTGTATTCGCCCGGCTTCGGCACAATTTTCTCGCACGAGCTTCTTCAAAGTTTTTATTTAAGCTGATGTCTTACACGTTACACGTTACACCTTATTCACAGCTTATTCCTTATTCACAGCTAACAAATTATAATTTTCACCGTTTTTCGTTTTCCAATTAAGTTAATGTTAAGGAAACGTCTCTTTTCACAAAGCGAACCGTTTGCAATCGAGCTACAAATTCGCCTGACAGTTTCAAGTTGTAAAAACAGCTAACAGTTCTAGAACAGGGTTGACTAACTAGATGCTTTTGTATTCGCCCGGCTTCGGCACAATTTTCTTGCACGAGCTTCTTTAAAGTTTTTATTTAAGCCGATGTCTTACACGTTACACGTTACCTTATTCACAGCTAACAAATTATACTTTTCACCGTTTTTCGTTTTCCAATTAAGTTAATGTTAAGGAAACGTCTCTTTTCACAAAGCGAACCGTTTGCAATCAAGCTACAAATTCGCCTGACAGTTTCAAGTTGTAAAAACAGCTAACAGTTCTAGAACAGGGTTGACTAACTAGATGCTTTTGTATTCGCCCGGCTTCGGCACAATTTTCTCGCACGAGCTTCTTCAAAGTTTTTATTTAAGCTGATGTCTTACACGTTACACGTTACACCTTATTCACAGCTTATTCCTTATTCACAGCTAACAAATTATAATTTTCACCGTTTTTCGTTTTCCAATTAAGTTAATGTTAAGGAAACGTCTCTTTTCACAAAGCGAACCGTTTGCAATCGAGCCACAAATTCGCCTGACAGTTTCAAGTTGTAAAAACAGCTAAAAGTTTTAGAACAGGGTTGACTAACTAGATGCTTTTGTATTCGCCCGGCTTCGGCACAATTTTCTCGCACGAGCTTCTTCAAAGTTTTTATTTTAACTGATGTCTTACACGTTACACGTTACCTTGTTCACAGCTAACAAATTATACTTTTCACCGTTTTTCGTTTTCCAATTAAGGTAATGTTAAGGAAACGTCTATTTTCACAAAGCGAACCGTTTGCAATCAAGCTACAAATTCGCCTGACAGTTTCAAGTTGTAAAAACAGCTAACAGTTTTAAAACAGGGATGACTAACTAGATGATTTTATATTCGATGCTATTTGTTTAATACTGTGCTAAGGAGCTATTAGAGAAACTAGTATTTTAATACCGACGTGGCTTTAGGTTGTCAAGCATGCAACGATTTACGGCAGACGTCTTTGAACACGAAAAATATGAATGTTAATATTTTTGATCAGCATCATTAGCCGATTTTTATTGTGGTCCGGCGTTAATATTTAGATAGTAGATCGATTTATTTATTTTTTTTTACAATAAAATATTAAATATGGAAGTATAATACAAATCTAAACAAGAAGGTTCAAGTCGAGAAATCCCGACTAGACGATACCCTGAACCCTATAGTTAACGCGTACAGTCAATGGTTGCACGAGTATATGCATACTCAACTTCAATGCTCCATATCTCCGGCGTTTCTTAACCGATTTCAATAAAATGTTCACAGATACCCATTGTTTCGTTTAATGTTTCAAACGCCGTCTTAAAGTTTTCCAAATTCAATATTTTGTTGTTATCGATCACATGTGTATATCGGAAACAGGATGAGTTATCGAAAATCGAAAACAAAATTGTAATCCCTAGGGATTAGGCGAGCTTAAGTTCCAAATCTGGAGTCTCTAGCTCTCAAAGTCTTTGAGATCGACGCATTCATACATACTGACGGACAGACGGACATGGCAATTTCGACTCGGCTGTTGATGCCGATGAAGAATATATATACTTTATGGGGTCGGAGATACTTCCCTTTTTATCCATTTTTAATGGGTTCAGGGTATAAAAATATTAACATTTTTCCCTTCATATTTTATTTCGACAGCAAGAATCACGCCACAATAACCTGACCGACTTCAACAACAGTTTCGTCTACAACGAGCAGCAATCCATGCTGGGCAAAGGAACGTTTGTCATAAGGCGATCGACGGCCAAGAAGCCGCCTCGGGCCGTCGATGTATTCAGTATACCAAAGCCACCACGCTCCTGCCTTGGCGCTGGCGCCGGCGCCATAAGCAATGAGTTCTATACGAGCGACAGCGAGCCAAGCGAATCGGCGCCTCTACCGCCACCGCCAGCATCCTCCGAGATGATGTTTATGTACAAGGAAGGCGAGATGGCAGGGGCACAGCAGCGACGTAGTTTCGAATTGGCTGGTGCCCAAAGATCGACTCTGTCGCTGGACATAGCCGAGGCGACGGAACATCTGGTCATTAAGCCCGTTAAGAGCAAGACGGCCATGTTGACGGAGAAGCGTCTCAGTGCCGAATCCATGCCCGATAATACTCCAAGCAGCGAGGATTTCGATGAGTCGCGTCTCAATGGCAATGGCTATGATATCTTTGGGTATAATGGAAATGGTAAGTCGTTAAAAAAAAATAACTTTAGCTTTAAATATATAATACAGTGATTGATCGTTTTCGAAAATATCATTAACAGCCTTTAAAATACAAGATGGTTGTCAATTCAAATGAATTCAAATCAATATATTTTTAATATTTTTTTTTTGCTTAGGTAATCCGATGCTTATATATATATATATTATTTTTTTATTTTAACCAGGAGCTTTCGAAGTTAAGCCTATTCAAAAACTTATAAAAATTATGCATATCGAGACGTTTCCATTTATGCGATAGCTTCAAAAAGTACCAAAACATGACATTAGCACCGTTAGTCAACACTGTTCTATAACTGTTAGTTTTTATACCCTGATCCCATTAAAAATGGGAAAAAAGGGTATAATGTTTTTGTGCAAAAGTATGTAACAGGCAGAAGGAAGCATCTCCGACCTTGTAAAGTATATATATTCTTTATCAGCATCAACAGTCGAGTCGATGTAGACATGTCCGTCTGTCCGTGTGTATGAGCAAGCCGATCTCAGAGACTATAAGAGCTAGAGACTCCAGATTTGGAACTTAAGCTCGCCTAATCCCTAGGCAGTACAAGTTTGTCTTAGATTTTCGATAACTCATCCCGTTTCCGATATACACATGTGATCGATAACAACAAAATCTTGAATTTTGAATACTATGAGATAGCATTTGAAATAATAAACAAAATAATGACAATCTGTGAAATTTTTATTAAAATCGGTTAAGAAACACCTGAGATATGGGACATTGAAGTTGTGAATGCAGTATGCAGTATGTGCGTACATACAAACACACATACTTGCAAGCACTGACTGTACGCGTAAAGTAAAGGAAACAGGGTATCGTCTAGTCGGGATTTCTCGACTAGAGCCTTCTTACTTGTTACAACTTGAAACTGTCAGGCGAGTTTGTAGCTCGATTGGGACCTAACTAGAAAATGAAAAACGGTGAAAAGTATAATTTGTTAGCTGTGAACAAGGTAACGTGTAACGTGTAAGACATCAGCTTAAATAAAAATTGTGCCGAAGCCGGGCGAATACAAAAGCATCTAGTTAGTCAACCCTGTTCTAAAACTTTTAGCTGTTTTTTCAACTTGAAACTGTCAGGCGAATTTGTGGCTCGATTGCAAACGGTTCGCTTTGTGAAAAGAGACGTTTCCTTAACATTAACTTAATTGGAAAGCTAAAAACGGTAAGAGGTTTATTTTTTTTTTAAAGATCTGTATAGATAAATACACATGTATCTAAGCATCCTTTTTAAATACAGAACAATATGAAGCCCCAAGCTAAAGAAAATTCCTCAAAGCACGTTGGTGAACATGTGCGTGAACACGTGCCAAAGCCGGGCAATACCAACCAATTGAATGGGCAAATATCGGTGGTCGCTTCAAGTGGCATTTTGAAAGCCAAGGACATGAACAGCATGCAGAAGAAGCAATCTCAAAAGCTTGACAAGTCTTTGGTGGAAACTAGTGTCAAGAAGAGCGCTGTCAGCCAGCAGATGCCCAAATACAGGGCCATAATGCATGATAGGCAGAAGGCGGCCTATAATACTGATCGAAAGTGGCTGGCCCACTTAATGGCTATCATTAATGCTGATACGAAGCCACCTTCGGATTTTTCCTGTCGACTGTGGTTGGAGGTCTTTAAGGTAGAAAATCGCATTGAGGCGTTTAAATACAAATAAAATGGAAAAGATGCGATTAAGAATCGCTGCTCTCTTTTAATACATTTGATGTGTTAAACCGAATCTCATATTAAATATACCGACATGTGCAAAAGTCCAAAATGGTTTAATGGTCATTTTAATTTGATTGAAATTGCGTATTGTGTAGAATCCTTTTTGAAAAAACCCACAGCTTTTGTATTAGGCGTCCTATAAGTTGAAATGATTAAATGAAAAATATTTAATGCAAAATTATTACGACCAACACAAATAATGAATTCCATTTAAAGCTTACACAAATAGAAATAAACCTTAAAGTAAAACAAGTAACAAGAGACTCTAGTCGAGAAATCCCGGCAAGACGATACCCTGAACCCAAGTTTAGGCGAGCTTATTTTCCAAGTCTGGAGTCTCTAGCTCTTATAGTCTCTGAAATCGACGCATTCATACATGGCTATATCGACTCGACTGTTGATATTGATCAAGAATAAATATACTTTATGGTGTCGGAGATGCTTCCCTTTGCTTGTTACATACTTTTTACCCATTTTTATTGGGTTCAGGGTATAATAACAACAATCGGGTGAAGCAGAAGGTATTTCAAATTTAAAATTAGGTTTATTTCGGAGGCTTATTTATTCAATAAAATTGCTATATATGGAGAAATCTGTTACGCTTAATAATTTTATTCGTTTTTTTCCAACTATTTTTCATTAGATCCACGTGTGTCTACGGCAACGACGCCTCACACGGATTTGGCGCCCACTTTGGAGGAAGACGAGGAGCTGTCGGATTTTAGTTACGGCTGCGCTCCGCTCAAGCAGATTGAGCACAATATAAGCGCTTTACTGCGCGGAGATTTGCCTCTAATGGTTCCTGTTAATGGATCCAATGCAGCATCGTTAGCTACCTCCGCCGCTGCTGCTGCCGCTGCCGCAGCTGCCGAATTGCATGCAAAGCGCGTGCTGGAGTTTCGACCAGGCGTGCACAAGTCGGAGAGTGCCAAGGAGATGCTTCTGTCGCAAAATATTGGCTTTGGACCGTTGCCACCGTCGCCACCCAGCTCCAATCCCGATATGTTTGACTACGATGCGCCGTTGCCACCGTCACCCATTGAGCCACGAAAGCCGCTGGAGTTGCCAGCGAACGTAGCGGTTTCAGTGCCCGCCAATCGGGGTACCACTGTTGTCGAGGTGCATGCTACGGCGTCGGGTGCAGCGGTCCATAGCAATAGTCATACCCGGCGCAGTCGCGACAATGTGGCTGCAGTGCGTCATTTCAACGATGAGCTGCCACCGCCGCCGGCACCAGCGCATCAGTCCACCGGCTTTGCGGAGGTGCTTTCGGGACTGGGACATGCGGCGGTGGCACCACCCATGGCGCCAGTGGTGCCACCACATCGAGCCGGTTACTCGCTTAACACCATGAAATCCTGGAGCATTGATTCGCAGTACCGCAAGAGATCGCCCAAGCTATTTGGCTACAGCAGTGGCAGTGGCATTACCACGCCAACCGGCCTGGGTGGACAAATGCCGCCGTTGCCACAGCCGCCCATGGGCACCATAGGCTCCTCCTGCGATGGCGGCTCCATTGCTGGTACGGGCTCCTATCAGCGACGATACATCAACTATGGCACCAAGCGCAGCCTGAAGCAGTCGCCGCGCGAGGAGCATCGCCTGCAAACCTCATGTAGTCTTCCCGAAACGCCAATATTTGCCAGAGGGTGAATGCAATATAAATTCTACAGTCGCAAAGTTATATTATATATCAATCCTTTTTACAGCTGTGACATACCACGTACGCCATATAGACGACAAAATGATCCCATACCCGTTAGCGGATCGCGAACGGCGCCACGTTCAAGCACCTCGAACAGCATTAATATGGGCAACTCTATCTTGGGCATTGGCCGTAAGTTACTTGGACTTAAATTTTAAACTTCAAGCAATATAAATTGTTTTCAACTTAGATTGTGCTTAGAATCTGCATTTTGGAGAAAACTCTTTTAAAGTACTTTTTTCTTTTTCCGCTTTTTATAGCTGGCCCCTATGGCACTGCCCAGATTTGTCGTCAGCGTTCAATCAATCATGCCTTAGCCTCCAATGAAATGCTGCGCATGACTGGCGCCCCCGCACGCGGCTGGTATCCCAAGCAGCGCAACATGCGACCCGCCTCCACGGAGAATATTGATAGATTGGCCTCGGGGCGCGTGTGGGACAATCCGGCGGGCATGTCGGGCACAGGACAATCTCGCAAACCGCTCACCCTGCCGCCCAATTTGACGCCATCCTTTTTAAATAAATCACCGCGCGAGGCGTTGCGTCGCGTCACCAGTTTGCTAATCACCAAAAAGAGTAAGTCGCCATACGAATAATGTTGTTCGTCTAACCGAACGTATTTACCCTTTTTAGAGCACAACAAGGATCGAAAGCATAAGGCATACAGTGATCTGCCAATGGATGAAAGCAATAGCAAGCATGCCTATGAATTTGAAACGGGTAACTAGTTTATTATTTGATGGCAGTTCTAGTCGGGTTTTTGCGAAAACAGCAAGGGAAACCAGTTTTCATTTAATAGTTGAAAAATTGATTAAATATTGAAGCTTTGAAAGCAATCAAAGAACTTTAACAAAATCAATTTGTCAGGCTTAACTTATTTATAATAAAAACATTTAATCTAGAGATGTACTATTTAAGAGCAGATGCAACCATAAAGCTAACCTCTTTCTCTTATCTTTTCGCCGTTCAGTTGGCTCTGTAAAGCGCAAAGAGAGCAGCAGTCGCAGCAAGGACAATGCCGCCGCTGGCGTCACGTCCACCACGCCTAAAGCCAAAAAGAAGGGTCTTTTCAAATCGCTGTGGAAACGCACGAAAACCACCTCACTGGATCAGTAGAGGAAGCCCGAAAGAATGTCAACTCGTTTCCGACGAAGCCAAAACACTGCCCCCCTATCCCCGTTCTAAAATACTCCAAAGGAATTTTGGATATAGATACATATATATATGTTTTTAAAAATGAACGTTGATAATAATCGCACTTATATACATATATACACTATATGTACAAGTGTTACATAACACATACACACACACACAAACCAACACACGCACATATATATATATATATATATATGTACTATATAAAGATGGTGTTACGCTAGGTACTTTATACACAATCCCTACCAAATTACCAAAACTCACCTGCTCATCACGATTTTCACGTTCGTTTGTTTGTAATTTTGCTCACCTTGGAATTTCACACAATTTTGCAAGCAAACTATAAATATGCATCTATCGTACATACATATATGTACAACTATATCGGTCATATTATAATGCGAATGAAAAAAAACAACTGAAAATTAAAATGCACAAATGCCGTGAATCGTAAAGACTGACAAAAACAAAAATAAAAAAGATCTGAGTTTAACAAAAACAAAGAAAATTAATTGAAAACCCCTAAATATATATATTAACTTCAGAAGCCACAACCAGACCAGCAGAGAAACTAGTATTATATTTAATATGGGAAACCAAAGGAACGCAGATTTTGAACTTGCAATAATTCCATGGCCGAAAGACACTTAACTCGCACACACACACACACACACACACACTAAAAAGCACGCAACGATGAGCAACAAAAATGTAGGAAAACAAAAAACATTATAATTATACAAGCACTGAATTTATATATTATAGTATATAAACTCTATATACATAGTTTGGAGTATAACTGAACCGTTTAGGGTTCCAGGCAGCATTACTTACTTTATATTAATGATGTTGGATTTACACGAAGCACCTTTTTTACGCTTCAGTTGCGATTTTTCGGGCGTAGAGTGTAGAAGAAGATCTTTATAGAAACTACAAATAGATCTTATTGAATCTTTTGAATGTCGTAAGCCAAGCAACCACAAAGTAGAATTCTGGGCAAAATTTGAAATAAAAAATATCTAATTATAAATCCGTTTAGTTTTGAGATTTTGAAAGACTAGAATAGCCGAAACGCCCTCCAAATTTCCAAGAATGTTTGATAATACAACTTTCAAAAACTTTTGCATACAATAAAAAATGAATAAAAAAAAAAAAAAAAAATCTCGAATGATAAATCCAAGAAATGCTCAATAGATCTTTACCCTGCAGCATTTTGCTTTTTGTAATTTGGAATAAATAAAAAAAAAAACTCAAAAGAAATGCATTATAAAAGTAACTACAATAATAACAACAACAAAAATTGTAAACGTTTACTAGTCATTAATAAATAATAATACAAAATATAAAAAATGTGAATATATATACATATATATTGAAGATTATGTATTTTTTATTAACACACTAAAAAGCCAATCTGCCAAAAAAAATAAAAAATAATAAAATTGGCTGCATTTTACGAGCAAGGCGACAACCCTGCCCAAGCTAGAGGGAGTACCAGTTGAAAAGTATTATTATAGAATTATTATATTATGCTAGAGCAAGTTGGTATATATTATAATTAATTACATTGTATGTACAATTATTTGTATTTATATTATTGAATATATTTTTTAGAAAAGTAGTGTGAAATGTTGAAGAAACTAATAATTTAAAAACAAATAATTATAATTAAAAAGCAAAGAACTAATAAAACTGGCAAATATGGCAATTGAAAACTTTCAACTATTAAGAATAAAACATTCGAGAGATAAAAAAAAATGGAACTCTTAACTTAAAGAAATTCTATATCAGACCAAATGATAAACGAATAAAGTCGATTTTAGAGAGGTGTTTTTTATTCTAGACTTTTTGACAGATCCTACATTTGAGCAAAAATTTCTAAAGCACTAACTAAACCAAGCCCCAAACAACTATATGTACATCATACAATTTCATACATACATTCAGCTATATAAAGATTTAATGCTTGAACAAACCACGAACAAAAAATTTAAGAAAAATACAAATAATAACGGAAATAAAAATATGACAAATTACAATAACAATTCACAAGTACACTCAAACAGACACACACACACACACACACATATGAATAAAAGAGCTATGAAATAAAATGTTTAGCACAGACAGAACAAAGCAAATAATATAATTTTTTAGCAAGAACAAATGAATTTTTAAAATATATATATATATTATATAAAAAAAAAAATTAAACAATTAAAGAAATGAAATAAAAATAGCATTGCAAATTTTGAGAAATATGAGAAAATAAAGTTTGTTTTAATTGAATGGGTTAATCAGAATGGGAAGCAAAGATATTTTATTAGTTATATTAACTATTTACTTATTTAATTAAAAGTCGCAGGCTTTGAATTCCATTTGTTTCGACTTCGTTGTATTTGTTTGTATTTTTATTACACATTCTCTTACAATTTGAACTTGTGCGTGTGTTGTTGTGTGTAAGTGTGAACCAGATAAATATACAATTTATATATATATAAAGAGGAAATGAATCATTTGCAGCATCAATAAAAAAAAACACACGCTCCAAAAATATATATTAACTCTTATTACAAAACTAAATAAACTAATTAAACGTATCAGTAATGCGCACATTTTGTACGCCTTTTGCATTAGGCTTAGTTGGGACTAAAAAACAAACAAAATCAAGATTGCATGACTTCAAGGGCTTTACAAGTTTGACTGTAGCTATATAGTTTTAGTTATTGTTTTTCTAACATTTTACAACTATCCAATTGCCATTGCCATTGCCTTTGTTGTTGTTGTAATGCGTGTCACGAATTTTACAAAATTTAACAAAATACATGCTTGGGTGATGCACGCTGAATTCAAGAAGTAAAGGTTTTGGTTTTCCCATTTTATTATTAACTTTTTTTCTTTTCTTATTTGTTGTAATCTCTAGCAGCTGTCAGTTAACGTTTGCAGTCTAAGCCATATAGCTATACTCGTCGCCAGAGTTAGCCGTACGCTCAATATATTGTTTGTCAATTAACGATTCCACGCACTTCTTGATCATTGCTATGTTGGGCGTAAAACTGACTTTCGACAACGATAGAACCTGTGACAGAATATACACAAAATGTTCAATATTTTGAGTAACTATATTAGTAATTGATTGACGCTCACCTCCTGTATTAACGCATTATGTTTTAGCACTTTGCGCGCCTTCATAATGCGTACAATAGCTGCTTGCAGAAACAGTTTACGATCCTCATCCACTGAATTGATCGTATGTTCCACCTTTTTCAATAAGTGTACAATTTAATACATATATATTGTCTCTAACGGCAATTTTTGCTTACCTCCTGTGGCGTTTCCTTTTGTAACGCGGAACTAATCTTGAATTTTGTACGTTTATTTGTATAATCCATATTCAGTTCGATACGCGTGTCTCCCGAGAGATTCTCTGAGCTGGCATTCAGCAGTTTGGACTCAATCATCGGCTGCATGTGCTTCTGATACGTTTCATCATTCAATTGCAGCGTATGTTGTATCTCACGACAACTCAGTGTGTCGCAGGTCTCGAAGAGCAAGATTATCGCCATTTGGTAAGTCTGCATTGTCACGATATAGGATTTCTTAAGGTGACTAAGCTTCAGTTCGCCATGGCACATATGATGCAGCCAAGTTAATTTACGGCCGCTGAACAAGTTGTGATAGTAGTCTTCAAACTGTGCAAGTGAAACATAAGCGAGCATTTAGACAATGTTCATTTTTAGCTTTTTATTTCTTTGCACTCACCATTTTGATGGACTTTTCAAATTCTTGGGGCACTGCAAAGGGTATAACCTGTGTGGAGCCCAAAGGCCAAGCGCCCGCCTGCAGCACTTTAATTGACAGGTTAATGCCTGTAAAAAAAAAACATCGATTATATATTATTACATTTTAATTTGAGCACGTTAAAAGGATAAGCTGTTCAAAACATACCTAGATCAATGTCCGTGTCCTTTAAATGGTTGTTAAACTTGTTGTTCAGATCTGTGGAGACCGAAATATCCGTGAACATGCGATGCAGCTTGTTCGTGAACTCGTAGCCGCAAGCTTGCTGCAATTTTGCAATTTTTCGATAAATATATATATGTATTTATTAAAATATATGTACATTCGATTTATGGGTTTGTATACTCACTTTCAAACGATTTATCATTCCCTCTTCGGCGTCCATGCTCTGGCTCTGTTCGTGGATGAGGCGCTTGGCTAGCAATCGACTGTAGAACTTTTGATACACATCCTTGTCCTCAATGTATTTGAATATGGTTATGTTGTTGGTGAGTTTCTGATCGATTTCTGCTTCGCAGGTTTTCGATTTCTTTAAAAGTGTATCACAGTATTTGGCCACATATTCAGCGCTGCGACATGGCAGTCGTTCGCTGGGTCTTCTATTTATGACACTGGCGCACGCCTTGTCCAGTGCACTGAGGAAGAGCGAATCGTTTTCAAAAACATCGGCAATTAGCTCCTGATACTTGTGATGCACCTTTAGCATATTCTCCACAAACGCAATATGAATATTTTCACCCTTGAGCGCCGCTACGGTTTCCAGACCCTCGTTCTTGATGTGCTCGAGAAATGTTTGTATTAGTTCAGCCTTGAGATTATCGGGTATAGGTTTAAGCACAATGTACATATTGCGCAGATCCTGTCGCCGCTCATCCGACACCATTTCGCGACACTCCGAGTATATGAAGCCTAATCGATCATTGATAAACTTCCACTCGCACTGTTTGCGCAACTTAGGCAGTGAACTTACATGCAAGAATTTTTGTGCACGTTTGCTTTCGTACTCCAGGATCTTGATGACCTCCTGCATGTACTGGGAGACGCTGCAACGTTGCAGCAGCTTGTTTGCCTCGTTCGTGTAGAAAGTGCCACTCGCCTCCAACATTGGCACCTCAAACAGCTCCTGGTATAGCTTCAGCGAGCCTGTCTTCTTATAATCCTGCACCTCCACAAAGCTATGGATGACACCATTGATGACCTGCACACGTCGCGAGTCCAATGTGCCATTGCTGGCCCGATCTGCAGCAATGCCTTCGAGTATGTGACGCACCAGCTCCTGAGCCAAATATTCCACCATATACAGTCGCCAAATGTCTAGGCCAAGTTCCCCAATTTCCATTTGATCGGCAGCATCGCTAGACAAATTGCCATAAAATGATTCCGTATCCGTAATCTTTTGCTTTTTAATGTGTTGCTGATTCAGATAGCTATAAAAGAAAAAGAGTTAATCAATTCGTTAGTGGAAGCAAAGAAACTTATATGTATGTATTATCCAGTTTACATGTATAGTTGATGCAGATATTTGATGCCCTGACTGTACTCCATCCAGGTCGTATAGTAACGTTGCAGCAAATCGGGTTTACTTGTCGTGCCATTTGGATTCGAATTCGAATCCGGCTCCGCCAGCACTTTCTTGGCCAACATCTCCTGTACGTGGGATTCGAGGAAGTGCTTTGTCTCGCTATATAGTCGATCGGCCATCGGTTCCGGCTGCGCCACACACAGTGTATACACATCGCTAAATAGTATAAGTATTTGAATATGTGTGTATATATATATATATATATATATATATGTGTTTGTGTGTGATGAGTATTTTTATTGAGAACATGTACAGAACATGTACAGTGCATGTATTTGTTAAAGAAAATTTTTAAATTTTTTGGCAAATCATGCTGCGTTGCACAGTGGAACAAACGTAAGTTTCACATTATTATTTTTTGTTTATAATTTTTACAAGTATTATTTCCCCATTGAAAATTAATCATCTTACATTTATTATCTTGTCATTGAGTGTATTTAAAGCAACAAATTAACTTTTGTCAATAATAACAACATTCCACTTTACAAGTGTATATCGATAAGGGAAAGAGGCTCGACTGTTCCACTGTGCGACATTAACAAAAAAATTACTCACCTAAAGCTCGTGTTCCAGACGGCGCGTTCAACTTTGCTCAATGTTATCACTGACTCGGCAATGCAACGCAAGCGCGGCCAGACTTCAACAAATTCCACTATTTTTGGCTTGAGCGACATCTCTGTTGGCTATGATGTGTGTGTGTGTCTGTTTGTATGTGCAGGTGTGGAAGGATGTGGACTATCTGCTAAACTGTTTTGGATTGGTGGGGTGGGCGAGAGTAAGTGAAAACAACAATTAGCAAGCAAACATTGCATTTGCATTTTAAACAAATATTAACAGATGTTGTCACTGAGACAACAACAACGACAACACACAGTGACAACAACGATCATTTGTTGTAAACGCGCATTTTGTTATAAATAAAGTACAAATTGCGTCGCCCCTCCGTACGTCGCAACCAGGCATAATCAGCAGGGGCCCTAGGCCAAAAAATGAGAAACGACAATGGCCTCGGCACTTGCGAGCAACATTGAATGCACTTGACCTCCAAATGAAGCGTTGCAGCTGTTTTTGGAGCACTTACGCGCTATTTAATAACACGATGTTCTATTTAATTATTTGTAAAATTTTGTTTTATGCACTTTTTTTCTCACAATCCAAAATGAACTCTTATGTTACGGTGACAGGGTTGCCAGTCCATTTTGACTATAGGCAGCGCGATGCTGCAGCCCTGAAGTGGTTAATAGCGATAACGATAGCGGCACAACATTTCTGTCATCAATTTTGCATATCGAATATTTATTGTAGTCAATCAGCTGTTTTTAAAATAAGCCGCAGAAGCGCCGTTATTTGAAAATTTGTGTTTTTGGAGAATATTTACAATTCTCTGTCGATGTGAGTAATTAACAAATTTTATGTTTTTGTTAATGTATATTTATTTTGTTATTATTTGTTTCTTTTTTCTATAATTTTCTAATTGTTTTTGTTATTTAAATAATGTAAAAGTGCAATGTTAGATTTACAGTTAATAGCTTAAAACACAACACTTAAAAAGTAATGACTAAACTTTGTTCTTTGTTTGTTTTAATTTTGCATTTAATATTTCTAGTTAGTTTTTCAAGTTTCAAATAAAAAGTATTCATTTGTAGGATAAGGATACCAGATGTCACAGTTAATCAACCATTAAACTTACATCATTTTCGTTGATTGTCATGCTTTAAGCCATTGTTAAAATATATATAAAAAATAAATAAAAATACTTTGGAAGTGGAAGCTAACAAAATGCATGGATAGGAAATAAACTAAAAAAGTATGTTTTTATTTCTGATGCTAATTGTTGTTTATGTTTATGTTTATGTTTATGTTTATGCTATGTAAGTTCGTTTGTTGTTTATTTCTTTACTAATTCGTTGAAGTTGTTTTAGTTAACATGCGTCGCTCTATATATGCTAATGCTATAATGTACATATATATATATATATATATATATATGTATTTATGTTTCTATGTTAACGTTTGGAGTCTATGTTCTGCGCTTGGTAATATGCATGCCTAATTAATCCTTTTATCTATTGCTCTTTTTACTAAACAGGATACGGTTTAATTTAATTGCTAACAACTAAACGATTATAATTATTATTATTTAGCATTATTCTAATATACACCATTAAATTTTGTTTTAAAATTGTTTTGCTGCTTTTGGACTTGCTTGTGGGTTGCATTTGGTGTGGTGGGATTCGGATTCTCAATTTAAATATATAATATATTTTAATTGTTAATATTTCGACTTAGTCTACATATTTGCATTTGTATGTATTTAATCCGTTAGTTATTTAATTATATAGTTAGCTTTAAGCGCATTTTATATGCAAAATCTTTTCACATTGAGATTTTTTTTTTTGTTATGTTTTTTTTTTCGAATGGAAAATTGATTTCAACTACACATCGAATATTAAGTGGTGTTAATGCAAATGAAATTGTTATGTTACAGTTTTACAGATTACAGTTTAAATTTAAATTAAATAACAATTTGTTTAAAACAAAACATTCACAATACAATTCGAATACTTAGTTATAGTTATAATAATTGTTTTAGGTACACAGTTTACAAAACTTTTCAAAAGCAAACACCAATTACATACACAAATAAAAATAAAAATAAAAACTAAAGATGATCTTCGACTTTGGTCTCTTAAAGTCGTCGTCAAATAATTAATGTTTGTTTTATGTTTGTTTTTTTTTAGCAGAATATCACACGAATAGAGGCAAACTAAATGTAGCAAGTATTAAAGTTGTATAACAATTAAATTTATATGTTCACTCACACACACACACACACACACACACACACACAGACAATAACATTCAGTCATTAACACACTCATACCGAAGCAAATTCTGACTGTGTTTTTTGTCATTATTTGTTTACTCCAACAACGATTGAGATTCACCCACTGTGCCATTGCCGAGGCAGGATTCGACTGCATTCGATGTTTCCGTTGCCACATCCTTTAATTTAAGCTTCAATAGCGGCGTCTTAATATCCATTACCTCCAGTTCTGTGCTGCACTCCAAACTACTCACTGGCACAGTTTCTGTCTCCGATCCATGCAGCTCAATTGCCGCCTTGGGCTCAACGGCGCTGCCCTCTGATTTACCCTACACACACACAAAAAACCACACAGGCAGATGTTAAAGTTATAGTAAGGCATTAAGTAAGTGTTGAACATACTTGCAAATAGTAGGTCATTAGTTGACCCTTTCCTTTGACCACAACCAAACCGCGCTGCTGAAACGTATAACCAAACGGCTCCAATATATTGCAGGTCTCCTCGGTGACCTGAATAGCGCCCGCTTTGCCCGTGCTCTCCATGCGCGAGGCAACATTCACCGTGTTGCCCCAAATATCGTAGTGTGGCTTCCGAGCGCCAATCACACCAGCCGTTATCGGACCATGATTGATGCCCATTTTGAGAACGAAATGATTGAAGGATTGTTCATTTATGCCCTGTAGCGCATGTTTGAGCTCAAGCGCGAACTCCACGAGCACGACCAGATGTGACCAGCGTTCGGTAATTGGTGCATCGTTGCGTAGATTGCGTTGCAAATTAATTCCACTTGCGGCCATATAGGTGGAACCGATTGTTTTGATTTTTATTATGTCCTGAAACTGTGGCAATTCCAACAGCTAAAAACATTCAGTTGTTATTCATACTAGTTTGTATTTTTATTAAAAACATTTCTTTCAATCGTACCGCATCGAAATCCGAGATGACCTCATTTAAAAAACGCAAACACTCCAAACCCTGATTGTTAACGGTTTCCTCTGAGTAGAAGTCTGTATGTATGAATAAAAGTAAAACCATATATTAATCTGACTTTTTTACAATTATGCCATGTTATTTACCTGAGAAATTGGGCATGCTGGCAAAGAGAACGCCAACCTCGGCATAGCTCTGGGAATATAGATCGTCGTGAGATCGTTTTGTGTTCTTCATAAAATGTTCGGCCACATGCACGGGTAGCACATTGTAAACTAAAGCCTCATTTCGTTGTCGCATATCGTTGGCGGTTTCTTTTTGTTCGGCTACCTCGGTTTTCCATTTGAAGATAACACGATCCTCGTGGTCCATCTGTTTAAGGGATTTTTAACAATGTTGTGCTTAATATATGGAAACTAAGCTTATTAAGTGATACTAGAAGGTATTTAATTCACTTTCTAACGGGCTTAATGTGGTTTTGTCTCAACGGAAACTTTAAACTAACATTTTTATACGCTAAACCCACTGAAATTATGTAAAAAGGGTTTGATGGTTTTGTGCAAAAGTATGTGAATTGAATTTATTCAACAGTGTATCTGCAAGTGAATAAATTTGAAGGTCAAAGGTTACTGAGCATTTCACATAAACGCTAGTTAGCTTCATTGCTGATAAATATTGAACAACTATGAGATGATCTATAAGTTTAAGACGAGTCGTATTAAATTTAAAATTTTGTCATATATTTGTTAATCGAATATTTCGCTTTTGCCAAGAATTGGTTTCAATCAATTAATAAATAAACACTTAAAAGTACTCTTATCGCTCAAATCAAAATTATCTTATTATAGTATAAATTATAATTATTTTATTTTCTTTCATTTCACTACGAACAGGAAATTAATACTTACATGACGTGCCAAAAAGCTGAGTGATAATGCGGCAACCAATAGCAGACCTGAGGCACAGTAACGTGTTGATATAAATCTGAATAATGTATACACAGAAATAAAAAGTGTTAATGAATAAGGTTATCGATATGGATATTTGAGTCTTACGGGTAACTTGCTCGACTATCTTCCAGGACATATAATTCCTGCATGATGCACACATTGAAATAGCAATGTAGAGCTGTTCAAAAAAAAAAAAAAAAAGATGGAGAAATAACTAATTGAAAATAATTGTTCTTTGATTTAATGTCATAAATAGCTACCTGCTATGGACAGGAGTAGCAGGATCTTTGTCAAATGCGTAAGTTGAGCAATCACAGCGATTGCGATAAGAATGAGGACACTGAAGTTGCTCAGATAGGACGGATATAGGATACCTTCGCTGGGCATCGCATCGCGCATTTGCTCCACAAACGATTCGGGGAGCAGGTGCTCGGCGGTTATCACTTCCTCCAAACCGGCTGTGGCATTAAATTCACTCTCGCTAACAATGTGCTCGGTGCGCACGAAGGTCACAAAGAAGAACTGCAAAAGTTAGAAGTTAGAAAGTAAATAAGCATGAAACAAAAACAATAAAGGGAATACCACTAATACCAACCATATCGATGACATTGCTTAGACCGATTGTAAGTGCTATAATTATGGCTGCCAGTTCACGCACAAAAGTAATATCATTGAATCGCTTGCTCACATCCACAAAGAACTTGGGCAACATGCCACTAAAACTTTCTGCAATGCTAATCGCCACTAGCATGGCAATCGGCACGAGTGGTGCGGCAATATTGATGAAGTGCAGCGTCGAACGTGGCAACACCAGATACGAGTAGAATACATCAATGCACTGCACCAACAATGCCGCTAGCAGTGGCAAAGAGCTGTATGGTTCACGATAGACAGCATAGGCCTGTTCCAGTTGCGGATTCTTGAAGCGCAGAAAAATGTTTGTATCCTTTGTGAGATTTCTGTAAAAATAGAAGAGTTTATTAGTTTATAGGTTAGTTTAAACAACCACCTTATCAAGGCAACAAAAATACTCGACTTGAATATGCAACATAGATTATTAAGTAAATACTATCAAAGATTAAAGCATCTAGTGAAAAAAGTCTAACGCTTAACGATTCAAATGTAACGTAGATACATTCAATTCATTCAACGAATATTCGTTTCCAAAGTTTTGTTTGATTGCCTGTATACTATCAAGTACTCACTCATGTCCATCTCGTGTGACAAGCTCATCCTTCAAGCGCTGCTTAAAGTTCTCCAATCTGATTTGTTCCTCATCGTCTTCAGCAGCCGTTGGATTGTGTCCATTGACGATAACACTCTGAGCCAATAGCTCCTCATCATCCAGAGTGGCATCATTATCATCATCATCATCATCATCGTCATCATTGCTGCTTGGATTTGAATCGGTGCTATGTTTGGCATCCTCGGATTTGGTTTCATTGATTTTCTTGCTGCACGGTGAAGCAAACTGTGGAAACAATCATACATGGATAAACCTTAAAGCATACTATTGTATTTAATGTATGGCTATTGCCAATACCACTTACCGGCTTAACTACTTTGGTAATGAAAAAGGTCTTTAAGCCCGCAATGCGTAGAA
Source organism: Scaptomyza cyrtandrae (assembly GCA_035044605.1). Taxonomy (NCBI): domain Eukaryota; kingdom Metazoa; phylum Arthropoda; class Insecta; order Diptera; family Drosophilidae; genus Scaptomyza; species Scaptomyza cyrtandrae. Next base: position 4,591,329 of record JAWNNS010000648.1, read on the forward strand.
GTTCCTCACGCTTCTCCCCAAATGCGGGCTCCACCTCGAACTCGCCATTGAGGAAGGCCAATGTCTTGTCGGAAATGTGCACGCGTCTGTCAAAGAATAACAACAACAACAACAACAATTGAGTCAAGAGGTGTGTCCATGTGTGCTAGTGACAGGGACAAATCATAACAGGACATTGCAATAGACCCGACTTCATCAAATATGCAAATAGTTGTGGTCGTAGTAGTTGCAGTAGTTGTTATTGGAACTTACCCGGCCTTGCCACTGGACTCCATTTTATTTGCCAACTCAACGTCCTTGGAGTAAACGTCAAACTGCCATTGTCGCTGACCAAGTATGCCTGCCAGGACAGCTCCCGTGTGTATGCCCACACGCATATCAACAGGTGAGTTCGCTTTCTGTTGCACATATCTGTTCGAAAATATAAAAAAACCAAGAACAACATACATATATGACCAACTTTAAAAGCACACGCAGCAAAAGACGATAGACAAATAGGACAGAAAGGATAGAACAGGACAGAACAGGAGGGCAGGAGGACAGAAGGATAGGAGAGGACGCGTGGTTAAGTGCAATTATATTTAATTGAACAAACGTTGATTTGACATCGCCTGTCATCGCGTCTCCTACCCCAGCCAGTCCCCCAGCCAACTGTCAGTCGCCGTGCGACAACATTTCACTTTCCACTTCTACCCTCTCTACTCACTTGATGGCCTTCACCATTGAAAGTCCCATGTGTACACAGAGCACGGCATGGTCTGGTCGCTCGTCGGGTGCTCCACTAATGCAATAATAGCAATCACCGAGAATTTTAATGCGCAGTTGTTGGTACTTCTATATCGGGATTAAACGTAAAGGTGTGTGTCAATTTTAGTGTGTGTAAGTTAGTTAGTTAGTAATAATAAACAATAAAACGAGCTGAAGCAAACTGAAAATGGACATTTTTTTTTTTTTTTTTTGGATGAAGATGATTTTTTGATGAACGCTTCCAATGATTGATGATAGTTTGTTACAGGTTTTGGTAAAATCAATCAATAAAAAATATAACAAAGATATATATAGCAAATTGAACAGAGAGAAGTTTATGTTTTACAAAGATTTTATGCTGGAAATATTAAGAACAGAAATTCTTATAAAATTGATGATGCATTTATAAATATATTTAACTGAGAGAATTGCAAATTAAAGAGTAAATTATACTACTTATCAGTAAAAAGAGTTAAATCCAACCGGAAAATTCAGTTTTTTAAAAATAAGTACCTTAAAAACTTTCTTTGAGATGATATCTATAAGAGTTTTTAATACGAAATATTTGCAATGTTTCGAACAAACGATAAAATCAAACCAATATTTTGAATTCAAGTCGCCAAAAAATGTTACAAATATTAGTTTTTAAAAGCATTCAGTGAATTTCATTAACAAATGAAAAACTAGATTTTCAAAAAAAAAAAAACATTGTCATAAATCGATATAAAAAGTTTTTGAGACCAAAATTTAGTTTTCGACTCTTCCAGCGCTGCCAAACAAATGAGCCGAAGCCGCAGTAAACCAATAAAAACAAGTAAGAAGGCTCTAGTCGAGAAATCCCGACTAGACGATACCCTGATCCCTATATTTTACGCTTACAGTCAGTGTTTGCAAGTATGTGTGTTTGTATGTACGCACATACTGCATACTGCATACACAACTTCAATGCCCCATATCTCCGGTGTTTCTTAACCGATTTTAATAAAAATTTCACAGATTATCATTATTTTGTTAAATGTTTTCCAAATTCAAGATTTTGTTGTTATCGATCCCACGTGTATATCGAAAACGGGAAGAGTTATCGAAAGTCGAAAACAAACTTGTACTGCCTAGGGATTAGGCGAGCTTAAGTTCCAAATCTGGAGTCTCGACGCGTTCATACATACGGACGGACAGACGGACATGGCTATATCGACTCGGCTATTGATGCTTTTCAAGAACATATATACTTTATTTGATACCCATTTTTAATGGGATCAGGGTATAAAAAGAAATTCGATGAAATAAAGGAGAGTGAACGAAAATAAACACCAAAAAATCAGTGAAAAGGAAAAGCACACAAAAGTCGATGACCCAAACGAGAAAAAAATAATAAATAAATGCACCAAATTAACTGGACCTAAATTTAGAGGACCTTTTAGCTAAGCCAAGCCCAAAAAAAAAAAAAAAAAACCGGACCAAAATCGCACGGGAGTAAAAATCAACCCGACACATTACACACGGCTGACTGAGCGTAACTTTTGTTACCAGCTCCATATACCCTAAACCCCTACTTTTGAATGGTGGAAAGGAAACGAAAATGAAAGAGAAATGAAAAATTTAAAATACGCAGTTGAAGAAATGATATAATTAAAAACTACTTCGATGGTTATCTGTTGAAACATCATAATTATCATTACAAGTGATTATTATTTTCTGGGGCAGGTGAACGAACAGCTGAAAAATGCGAAAAGTAAGAACATAAGACAAGCATAACAAAACGAAACGAAACAAAACGAAACAAAACGAAACGAAACGAAACGAAAGTTGCTTCACTTTACCTCGGCGAGCCTATCGAAGCGTGCGAAGAGCTCGTTTAGCATTTTCACCAGATCTTGGGCGCTATATGTTGAGGAGATGGCAGTGAAGCCAACAATATCCGCATACAGTATGCTTTTTATGTATTTTGGTGTGTTTTTTTTTTGGTGGGTGTGAAAAAGAACATAACGATTAAAATGCTTGCCGGGGTTTTGTTTTTCTTGGTTATTTTTTGTAATAAAATATTTATGTGTCAGTGTGTGTGTGTGTGTGTTTGTCACTGATAGGTAATGAGCCTCTTAATAAATATTCCTGGGAAAACTAATGAAAACATGATTAGTAGTAAACGAACTTCCATGCATACGTATCTATCTATATATATATATATAAATTTATCTAGAAATAAGATAAAAGTATCCTATTGCCTGAATCTTTTGAAATATTTGTTGCCAGTAAGAGCATTGTGCTGATATAAGATTAAAAATGAGTTATTTGCATTCTAAAAACTAAAACTTTGTGTTCTCATTTAAAAATATTTTAAATTTATCTTTTCTATTTGGGTAAATTTATTGAAAAATATTTATTGGATTCCCAGATGGTTTTAAGACAGATTATTTTCATATCACAACTTCTAATATTTGATATATTTGACGGATCTAATGTTAGGATTGCTTGTTCTTCCAAACAGGTGCATATTAATACAAGGGAATCAATTCTGATTTCTCTTAAGTTTTCATTCACTTTTAATTTATATTAATAACATTTAATGTATTTCAAACAAAATCTTTCCAAATTCTCTGTGTATTTAAAATTATAGTGCTATAGCAGCACATCCGAAAGATTAACCTATTTATTAACTGAGATAATACTAAGATAGCTTACCTAACATTCTCATGACGACTCATGTAAATCTTTTTGAATGCCTCCGAACTGGATGAGCCCAAATCTTCGCGCATTTTGATTGCCACATGTTTGGGCAGCACAGATAGTAGCAAGCGTTCCTTTAATAATACATACAAGGATATTAATTAATGAATTTATTAAATCATTTGCCTAAATTATATTGAAAACAAACCTGCTCCGCCGATTGCTCCTCAATGACCATCTTAACTTCCAGACTTTTTTTGGCCTCCAAAAAGGCACGCTTCTGCTTTGCCTCACCCATAAAGTAATAAAGTAGACCAATTAACGCTGCGGTGGCGATTAAAACAGCATTAGCCGCCGCCTCATCGGAGATTAGGGGATCCGGTCGCGAGAAACCCACCGGCAGACTCAGGCAATTGAAGTACGTGCAAAAGCCAACGACTAAGCCCAGAAATATCAGTGGCAAAGGCAACGTCACATATATAAGAAAATTCAATAGTATGGCCCAGCCGAGAACATCCCTAGAAATATTGATCAAATTAATACTAATAATAATAATAATAAAAATAATAAATAATAATCTATTAATAGTTACCGCGGCGAGAAGCTGTCCTGCAGCATCACATAGGCGGAGAAGTGAAGCATCGATAGAAGCCATAAAGCACGTGGCACAATCGTCAGCAGCGATGAATGAAAGCGTCTTAATGATGGCTTCTCCGAGCCACGTCCAATGTGCAACAAAGCCGTTAGCGCCATGTAGGCCAACAACATGCTGCAGTTAACAACTTAAAAAGTAAACAAAATTAAGGCATTTACAATAATTGCTAATATACAGTTTAAGTAAACTTCGATTAATGCGATAATTGATAAAAATTTGTTGAAGTAGCTTGGATTTTTCACGGCTTTTAGTTTTGCTTTTCCAAGTCAAACAAAAGTTAATTCTTATGTTTCCAAATTACTTGAACATAATAATGATAATAAAATGTATTAAATTTTAATTTAGTAAAGGTCTAAAATAATACTTCTATAATTTTAATTTCCCAAATCCCTGTGATGCAGAGTATAAAATATGAAATGATTTTTAATAGGGGCTATTAAAACTTATAATAGATTTTCAAGTTTCCTAAAACTCTTTCGTATGTTTTAAAATAGTTCTACGATTGATTCCCAACAACATTTCCATTTTCAGATAATTGCTATCCAGTTTGTTGAGCAATTCTCATTAAGATTATTGAACATAAGGTTAAACCTGATCGGATTATCACGGAGTTCACCACAGCTTAATACAAAAAAATGCTAACTATTAATTTAGAAATAAACTACTATCAAAATTTTGGTCTCTACCTATAATGGCTTAGAGTGCATACCTTTGGGGCAGTATCCATTTTGTAAAAAATATATATTGTGTAAATTTGGTTGTGTAAATTTGATTTCAGAGTTGAATCTCTTTTGTGTATATAATATATATTGATTTTAATATCTTAAATCATTTATTCTGAGTTAGGCACCTTATGTATGAGTTTTTTATACCCTGATCCCATTAAAAATGGGAAAAAGGGTATAATGGTTTTGTGCAAAAGTATGTAACAGCCAGAAGGAAGCATCTCCGACCTTATAAAGTATATATATTATTGATCAGCATCAACAGCCGAGTCGATATAGCCATGTCCGTCTATACGTCTGTATGTATGAATGCGTCGATCTCAGAGACTATAAAAGCTAGAGACTCCAGATTTGGAACTTAAGCTCGCCTTATCCCTAGGCAGTACAAATTTGTTTTCGATTTTCGATTGCACATGGGATCGATAACAACAAAATCTTGAATTTGAAATGATTTTTAGATGGCATTTTTTGAATTATTAATCAAAATAATAACAATCTGTGCATTTTTTATTAAAATCGGTTGAGAAACACCGGAGATATGGGACATTGAAGTTGTGTATGCAGTATGCAGTATGTGCGTACATACAAACACACATACTTGCAAGCACTGACTGTACGCGTATCATATAGGGATCAGGGTATCGTCTAGTCGGGATTTCTCGACTAGAGCCTTCTTACTTGATTTATTTTAGCTAGGTGCAAGACCGACTTACTGCTATGATAACAAAGTAAAACAGTAAAGTAAATTCGATCCTTTTTAATATCTTTGTCTAACTTTAACTTTTAACTAGGATATATAGGAACTAAGAACATAAGATTTTCCCACAACGATTTTAATAAATATTTTTTTGAAGCTTCCGTATGACTTTTTATGCATTTATTAGTACGCATTTCGTTGGTTCAGGATACAAAACACAGCTCTAATAAATCTCAAGTAATATCACCTATAACTACATGTAGGCATTTGAAGATAAAAAAAATATATATATATATATATACCTCTTGTAAGAAATGCTTGCTCCCAAGGAATGTAAATCGTCCACAGATTGAAGAGGATGGCCGCCAATAGAAACCATTTGAGGCCGCTGCGTCGCTGCTTGATGGAGTAATTGTGATAGAGTTCGTTGAGTACGTGCTGGGGCAGGATGACCACACCGCCACCGGTGATGCCCACACCACCGGCGACCACATTATCCTCGTTGGGTGGTCGTCGGCGTATTTTTGTCTTTTGGCGTTTGGTTTTGTTGCTGTGACTTGGTGGGGACGCTGCCATTGTCTGGCCATTCTCAAGATTGGATGCCTTCTCGTCCGGCATGTTGCGAGGTTTCTTTGTAGTTATCCAAAGTTAGTCGCTTGTCGATCGCCCGTCTTTTTGTTTATAAATGAAGTCTGCTCATTTCCGGGTTTTTTGTATTGTCGCGTTATATTTGCTTTTATTTGTATTTATTTATTTGTTTATTTCATTGAACGGGGGTGCATTGGGTCGTCAAAGAGTAGCGGGCGGACTTCAGAAACTGCGAGACGCGTTGGTAAATAGAAATAATATAAAGCACAAACTCAAATACGAAACTTGTACACAAAACACAAACGTTAACGGTAAATTTGATCCTTAACATTGCCGATTGCCTCGTGGCGTCCTCTCTTTCTCTCTCTCTCTCTCTCTCTCCCCCATTCTCACCATATTCATCAAATTGTGTGCGTGTGTGTATGTGTGTGAGCGCCAAGGCGGAAGCGTCCTTGTACGAGAGCCATGAGCGTGGCCCTGTGCTTCTCTATGTGTAAGTGTAAGTGTATGTGTGCCCGCCTTAAGTAAAAAGCTCCTGACACCACACAATACAGTGGAATGGGTTCGATTTATATTTTTAAAATCCTTAAAAACGATTTAATTATATCTAAAATCATAATTTTTGCAGAATAATTTTGTTTATGCCATTGAAATAAAAATTATACAAATGTAAAATATTTTTACTTTTCATTCAAGAATCATGAATTTAGTTTTTATCAAATCTACTAAAATCTTATTAAATAAATATTTATAAACAACGCTTAAGGTTTATTTTTAAATGTAGATTTCATGCGTTCTTATCTTATCATTTTATAAGCATTTTAATGATATTATTCGAAAGTTATATATGGCATAAGACTAGAACTATTAAAAGTATTGATTTTCTATACTATCATATCAATTGAAAATACCTTCAAACATTTCGAATGTGTTTTTTTATTTTTATTTTACAAAATTGATGTGCATGTGTGTTTTATCTTATCAATTGATAAGATAGAAAAATTTGAAAGTTCTTTGTAAAATACGCTGAGATATCAGAGCTCAGTAATACTAATGATACTAATGACAATACTCGATACGATTTATGTTTCTATTTCGATTTTAAAAAAAACTTTTGTACCACGAAGCTTTCTATATACCGAATTTATTTCCGGATTTAATAAAAAAAAAAAAACCTTTTCTATTACGAATTTTCTCTATAATGAAGTTTTTCATACCATTGAGATTTGCTTTATGGATGTTCGACTGTACGACTGATCATTTTTTGGTAATATATCAATCTTTGTTTGAGAATTCAAAAATTGTATATATAGAAAACTTAACTGAAGGTTTATTTTTTCCAACCTTAAAGAGTCAAGAACAAAGGATGTTCTTTAAAAACTTGATCTTTCTATATTTCAGCGAAAGTGTGGACTGCACTTATTCAAAATATGTTCCTGAAACTATCTTAAGTTTTAATCTAGAACCAAATGTAAATTGAGTCATCAAATTTTCATACATAGCGCTTAATAACCATTTGCATAAATTATGACAATTTGTTTCTTCTTTTTCAATGTTTTCAGTGAGTTCACATTTTACACTGACTCACACCACCGTATAACTTCCTCCCACCACACTTCTTAAGGCTCTCATTTTCTCTCTCTCTCTCTCTCTCTAATTTTACTCTGTCGCTTTTTCTCTCCATTGTGTGTGTGTGTGTGTGCGCGCCTTACTGTCTTTTCTTTCTCGCTTCAGCTACCTGGCTGAGTTTCCTCTTCACTTAGCTGTCATATCCTTATTGCCGAATTCGTTGCTTCTTTTCTTGGCATACAAAAATCCTTTACTTTAAGCTATGCTCGTGGATGGATAGCTGGGCTTGTGTAAGTGTGTGTGTGTGTGTGTGCATAGATGGGTGTGTTTATCTATGTGTGTTTAAGGCTGATTTGCTCAAGGTTCGTTTTAATGCGTTCTGATTTTATTTGTGTGTGTGTGTACACAATTTATTTGCAGACAATTTCGAATTTAATATTAATATAAAATCAAAAACAAATTGTTCGGCAAATGTGTATGATTTATCTTTCGTTTGGAGGCTGCGTTAACGATTTTAAACATGTACAGAAAAGAAAAGTCTTTTTCTACAGCTGCGAACTGCACACACACACGCACACTTTTTCACTTATTTGCATTTTTCATATTTTTCACTTGTTATTTCACGTGTCATTTAAATGTAATATATGTGTATTATCATAGCACCTGTTTTAATTGAATTTATTAACCTTTTTATTTGACGACAATGTATATATATATATATATATATTTTTTTTTTTTTTACTGCTGCTGCCTTTGTGCTGCTTTGGCTGCTGCTACGGCGGAGCAGCTTTTTGTCGTTAAAGCGTCGCGCACGCGAAATTCTGCAACTAAACTAAGACGCACGATAAACTTGACTGATTGTTAAGTGAAAATTTTTGACAGTCAACAGCCCAACAGCTCAGCAGAAGCAGCAGCAAGGACTTTCCATAGGCACCAGCACCGCTCTCTTACACACACGCTCTCTCTCTCTCTCTCTCTCTCTTCGTCTGTCTGCGAGCGAGCTTTTCTGGCGCAAGCTCTGTGAGCGAATGAGCGAGAGAGCACAAAAGCGCATCCAACTGATAACGGTACAGCTGTGCAGCTTGATAACGTGCAATGTGCAACGACCATTGTGTTTGTGTGTGTGTGTGCGTGTGTGTAAAAGGACCTCACACATTCACACACTCTAACTTGATTACTCAAATTGCCGCTGGCACATAAAATTAATTATTAAGGAATGCTACTAAAAATGGCTATCAACAACGACGCCAACAGAGCAGTCGACAGCGACGCCAATGGCTACAAAATACAAAAATAAAAACAGCACCTGGCCTTGAGTTCTCTTCACAGGATGCAGCTGTGGATTTATGTTTAAGTGTGCATATTCTATGTGTGTGTTTGATTTGGAAATGTAACGCACGTTAAAGACAGATATGTGTTTTCAATTGAATGAGACGCAATGCTTTGCATATAGAATACTTTGTAATGTGACAATCTCTTTATTATACCATGAAAAGAACCTTAAAATAAACATTAATATACGTTCAATCTTCATAATTATTTTTCCAAAGATTGCTAAAACATTACTTGAACTTTAAGTCTTAAGATATATATATATATATGTATATATATGTTAATGGAAAAATAGCATCTCTCTATGCATTTCCTTACATGTTATTTATTTTAAAAAAATCATCAATTAGACGAATTTTGTGTAACAACGCAAAAGATTGATAAAACACATATAAAACCAATCGAAGAGTTTCGTATATTTTAAAATTCATTATTTAACTATATAAATTTTAGCTCATTTCTTGACATCAAACTGGTTGGTCGTTTAAATAAATATGTAAATATATATATATATACTTGTAAGTTACCTTAAAGATTTACATAGACTTACATACGTATGTACAAAGATTATACAAAAACCTTTTGCAGCTGTAGTCGCAGGCAGTAAAATAATAATGGGAAACCCTGGTGAAAAAGGCGCGCAACTCAAAAAGTGTCTTTTACTTGCGACCAGGTAATAAATCGTATGAACAGCCGGCTAACCCGGGACGTTGTTGTTATTGTTGTAGTGTTGAACAAAATTAATCCAGAACGCACAGGACAGGAGAAATAGCACGTGATGCTGCTCAATCTATCTATCTCCCAACTCTCTAGCTACCTGAGGGCATGTCTAAAATACTGCACTATAATGTTGTAATTTCCGTTTTACTGTAAACTAGTACAACAAAGCGCCCAGTGCATTGATTAATGTCTTTCCATTTGGTTTTGTATGTACGCATTTGTGTTAGTATGTGTGACTGTGGCGGTTCCTTTATTAGCTACTATCGATAATTTGCATACATATATCGCCTGTCGAATTAAAAATATTAGCCGGTATAACAAAAATAATCATGCATTTATATGGAAAGTGTTAGAAAAATCAACCTTAAGATCTTCAATTAAATAACCCCAGCACTTCCTGTCCTTCAAACATTTTTTTTTTGGTTTTTGAGGGAGGCTTAGGCGGCAGACGGCAGCTGGCACGAGTTGCAATCTGGAATAGGAGCAGATGTGCTAGTAGGTAGCGTATGTAATGAAAATGCATTTCATGTAAAGCTACTTCATGCATTTATCAGTTAATTCAAAGCAAGTAAATTAAACTAAAATGAATAAAAAAATTTTAAGGCTTATAGATATAATAAATGTTACATTTTTAATTTGAATACAACGAAGCATTGCATAGAAGGCATACAATAAATCGCATTAATTGTGTCATCGATATAAACATATTGCTACTCTCTTTCCCACTCCAGCTTAGTGCTTCTTCATTGGCTGTTCCAGTTGCTCATTTCACCACCGAACGCATTAGCGATGTGACGCAAAAATTCACCACAGCGTGCCATTTTGAGCATAACATTATGTTAGTTTACATTGACGGTAATCGCTAAGCGGCGAAAAAACGATATTTAGATTATTTTTAAAAAGACAACTTAAACGCACTTAAAGCATGAACGAACAGGTAAAATGAGTTTAGTTAGCTAAAATAATATGTGTTTAAGAAAAATAGACCCTGTTCCTGTTCAGCGCTGTTTTTAAAACTATTTTATAATTAAGCATTATTTTGAAAAGACTGTATAGTAAATATATCGATATCGACAATTGGTTCTAGAAGCCATCGATACAATGTTAATTACCCAGTGTATATAAAGTTACCTCAACTTCTGTCTCTGTCTCATTCGGCGTTTTTCTGCGTATCTGTGTGGACGTTTTTCTGAACGGCAACCTAAAAATCTAGCAGGCATTCAACTTTGTGAGCAGAGCTACCTGAGAAGTTGTCAAGCAAGAGCAATTTGCACAAATTTATAAAATTTGCTAATTCTATTGAAAGTGTTTGGATTTAAAAATCTAAAAGTCGTGTAACCGTACCTGTGCTTTTTGCAAAAAATAAGCTTACAAATTTTCCCGCTTCTCTTTGAAAATTAAATTCTTAAAAAGTAAAATGGCTGATGTGGCTGACAAAAAGAAGTGAGTAGTATAATTTAAATTTGTGTGTAATAAAGTGTGCGCCTTGTGTGTGCGTTGAATTTGTTTAAACAATATATATGTAGCGGCAATTGCGGCTAATTTCGCAAGTAGTGTACATCATTTTCTTCCAACGGTTTGGAAAAAATTTCTTTTTGAATTTTGTGTCTATCTACGTAAAATGCTGGAACAAGCAATAGAGTTGTCTCGCTTAAGCCAAGGCGGTTCAAATGTGCGCGCAAAAAACGACGCCGTTGAATTTGGCGCGGCGTCATAAGTCTTTCTCGCTCACACTCCGGCCGGCAAACAGTGGCGGCAGCGGCGAGTTCTTCGTCAGCAGCATGCTTGTTGGTGGTGGCGGCGGCTGTGAAGGCAAAGAAGTAATATATTGAGCGTGCGAGTGTTGTGTGTGTGTACAAAGCGGAGTGCGCAAATAAATATGTATGTATACATTTGTTCGAGCGTGTGAGCGCTGCATCTGTGTGAAGCATTCAAGTTGCCGCTCTTTTTTTCTTTCGTTGTTTCTTTTTCGCCTTGTCGTTTGAGTTTCAGCTGTCGTTTTGTCTGTTTGCTGCTGGCCATTAATTTTTCGACTTTTCGCTTTTACACAATTTTCGTATGAAGCTCAAAGCATGGCATTATTGGGCCGCTCATCTTTTGCTCTCTTGTTACTTTTTTGTTTTTGTGCTAATGAGCTGCTCAATTTCGGTTTCTCCAGGTATTTTGATTTTGTCATTGCCTAAAATAATCGGTCGCATTGTCTTCTTTTCGCCTGTCTACGTTCAAACTTCTCTTGCGTCGTAGCAGCAGCATAAGCAAAAGAGACAACCGTTAAAACCTTTTGTCTGTTGACTTAGGTTGTGTTCGGGTAGGGGGGTGTCTATTGTCATGTAGTGGGTGTTTTTGGAAGAACACATACATATATGTATTTGACCGTTATTTTTTTTTGCCGCTTCGCCTTTCATTGCAATTCGTAGCGGACGCTCTCTCACTTGCTCTCTAATGTGAACGAGACGCGCGCGCATTTGGGCCATCAAAACGAGCGTGTGAGCGAGATGCATGTAGTGTTGTTGAAAACATAAAAAACCAGTTTTTTCTTTTGTTGCTACGTTCGTTGTATTTCAAACAAGTCGCGCTTCTTTCTTTTTTGCACGCTTTGCCTTTTCCCCAACCAATACTTAAACATTTTATGCTATGTACACCTATTTTCCGCTGTGTAAAAAGGAAAGAAAGAAGAAAAAAAAAAACAACAATTTTTATATGTAAGCGCATGCCACTCACCTTTTCATTTCGTCTTTTGCGTCGCAGTTTCCACGAGTTGTTGCTCCCATTTATAATTTTGCGGTGGCAGATGCTTTTGAACATGTATGCGTGTGTGATTGTTTGAGTGTATGTGTGTGCTTATACTGGGGGTGGTTGTAACAACGCGGAAGCAACGCCGGCTGCGGCGTTATTTGCTGCCTTTTCTCTTTGCCGGTACTTTTTTTGGTAGAGGTGAAATAGGTGAATTTTGGATATGGCGTGTAATTTGAAAGCATTTGATATACAATTTTCTTTTTCTTTTGTAACTACAGCGAGACCCCCGTGGTTGAGAAAGTTGCCGCTGAAGACGTTGATGCTGTAAAGAAGGATGCCGTTGCTGCGGACGAAGCAGCAGTTGAGACACCAACAACCACAGAAAACGGTGCGGGCGGCGAAGAGGAATCGAGCAGCAGCGCTGAGAGCTCCAAGGAAAATGGCGCGGATGTAAGCGCTGAAGCCAAACCCGCCGCTGACGCTGATGCCGATGCTGATGCCGATTCCGTTGATGGTGAGAAGAAGACCGAAGCAGCAGCAGTTGCCGATGAGAAGAAGGATGAGGCTGCTGATGAGAAAACAGCTGAGGCCAAGCCAAGCAGCGAGGCTACACCCGCTGCAGCTGTTGAGAATGGCGCCGATTCTACCGATGCATCATCAGAGGCCGCTAATGGTGATTCAAAAGGTGAGTGCTATAACACACTTTGCATTTGACTGTATATTTACACAGGTTTGTGTCTCTTTTTTGTTGTTTAGATGCGCCCGCCGCTGAAGCAGTAAAGCGAAAGGTTGATGAAGCCGTTGTCAAGGGAGCCGATGATGTTGTTGCCACGCCGGAGAAGAAGGCGAAGCTGGACGAGGCCAGCACAAAGGATGATGTTCAAAATGGTGCCGAAGCCAGCGAGGTGGCTGCCTAAAAAAGTTGTCGCATTCTTCGCATCGCATCTCTCCTCGCCCATCTTTTCCAAGCCCAAATCCCCGCTCAGCAGCATCAGCAGCACAGTACTACCTATAAATTTACTAATCACACACACACACACAAACAAAAAAAAAAAAAAAAGCGCTAACACACTCATACACACACACTGCTGAAATTGAGTGTTATGTGTGTTTGTTTGTTTTGGCGCTTCTCTAATAACAATCCTGTAATAGGAGCGTAGTCTTAAAGAAACAAACAAAACAAAATTAACGATTATCTCTCTGACTTTACTAACACAAGAAAAACAACAAGCAAAAAATCCATTATCATTTAAATCAAAAAACAAAAAAAAAAAACCAATCTACTTAAACAAAAACAAAAGTTAACTTTAAAGAAAAAAAGTATATATATATATTAAAAAAACACAATTAAGGAACGATAAAGCAAAGTAAACAATTTAGATGCGTCTTAAGCAATTATTAAGCAAAAACAAAAGTTGTAAACAAATAAAAGCATCAAAACTTTTTACTAATAAACAAAAATAAAAAAGGACGAAAAAATATTTCAAGTCCTGTGCGTAGAGTATTATCGAAAAGAAAAGAAAATTTTAAACTTTACGCATTTATCGTTTTTAAGATAATTTCATTAATTTTATGTATGATCCTATATATATATATGAATATTTATATTTAAAAAGGAAAAACGCTCTATGTTAAAACTCGATACAAATCCTATAACACCAACAAAAAAACAAATAACAGAAAGCTGCCTCCATCTTTTTTATAATGCTTACAATAATATATATACATGCATATATAAAATTGAGAAAAATGAAAGGAAATATCACATTTTTATATAGCAATCAAGAAATCAAGAACAGACTCGCCAAACTTGTTGGGTATAGCATTAAAAGCACAAAACGATAAGGAATCATACTATATATATTTAAAAATAATTGAAAAAACACCCGTGCTGTATATTTTTTTTTTTACTCCTTTTACTTTATATACGTGTACCTATGTACTTATCTCTTAACTTGGCTAAGTCTTTTGAAATTAATTTGCAGTTTAAAAAAAAGCTCGCGCTTTTGTTTCGTTGTGTTTGTAATTTTGTGTGGTTTGTTATTTAAATAGTAATTACCCTCTCTCACTGACACACACACACACACCCATCCATAAAAGTCTAGAGTCTTGGATTTGAAGTAATTGGTTTTAGTATAGCAGCAGCGAAAAAAAATAAGAACAACAAACTGACCAAACCATAGGCAATGAAAACATGCAAAAACCGAAACGAAACAAAACAAATTTAGAGCAGAGCATTTAAAATGGCAAACAGAATTAAAAAAAAAAACACTTGAAAAGCAACTAGCGAGCAGCAGCAAGATTAAGAAAATGGCTAACATAGCGTGTAGCCAGCACAAAAATCAACAACATTCGAGAACATTCAAAAATAAAAGAAAATACAAACAAGCGATATTCGTTACTTATTCTGTCTTCTATTTGAAAGGGGAATTTTAAAGCCTTTCTAGCATATTCTAGAAAGCTTCCTAGAACTGCTCTCACAAAAGGTAAAAAATGTGCGCACATACATGTAAATACGTGTATGCTTGTATATGTATGTGTGTCCGAGATGCGTATTTGCCTTGTGGGGGACGCGACTGTACAGCGTTTATGCAGAAATAGTCGCGGCTTATCAGCCGAAGCGTCAGGCATTGAATGCGGCACACACAAAAGCTCAGCGTATGTGCGTATGCGTGTGCTAAGTTTGCCTTATTATTTAAATCAGAAATAGTTTTTACACGCAAATGTTACTAATTTATGTGCATATATCTACATGTGAATGCACAATTAAAAAAAACACTACGCATTAATTATGTATCTGACAATATAACCAAAATAAACATGATCGAATCCGTGCAATGAATCATACATTTCCAAAGTACATTCGGTAAAGCTTTCCTTCCAATATAAAAGCTTTTCCAACTAAGCTCGCATTCAATCATTGTGCAGTCCATAGAAAGCTCTTAAAAGCTCACAGCTTGTAGAGCATTTAAATGTCCGTGTGTAGCCCAAAAGCTTTTTCGCGAGTGGCACTTATTAAGTACTGAGATCTTGTATACAATACCAGCAAACTACTTAAGAACTTCTCAAGCCATCCTCGATTTACAATATTTTGTATATGTGCGTTGCCAAATGCCATGCACAATTCTAGAAAATACCCACAAATACGCTTTTGTAAACATATTTATTTGAAACGCAATTGATTGTCTTTGACCCAAAAAATTGAATAAAAACTAGTCTTGGTATTGTAGATATGACTATGTTGAGTTTTGAAACCGAATTTGTAACTGCCAATTTAAGTTGAATTGTTTTAAAGCTGTTATAGCAGTCAGCCTTGAGTCGGTAGTTTATTGGCAGAAAGAAATGGCAGAAATCGCAATCGCAAACTTATTTGCGCACTATTGCAAAAGCTTGATCGCGGAGCGAAAGTATCGATTGCCGTATCGATAGTCACTCCTTTTATACAGAAAAAAAATAAATAAAAAACGTTGATAAGATAAAGAGTCGCAATCGCAGTCCTCTTTGCGCTCTAATGCAAAAGCTTCGATCGGCGATCTCAGTTGCAAACGAAGCGTGCGCGTGAGTGGATGTAGAATCGGAGACATTGTAATATTGATATTAAAAAAAAAGAGAAAACCGTAACCGTAAACAAACAGCAACAGACAACACACGTCAGTTGCCATATTATTTATTTTTACATAAGTTTTTACTTACATTTTAGTAAAAAAAATTACGAGAAAACATTTTCTCAGTGATTGTTGATATTTTACTTGTTAGTGGCAGTGCGAAGTTTATTATTATTATAACAAAATACATACACACACGCACGTTTTTACATACCTTGTGGACAACGGCATCGCCAGCAGAAAAAACAATAGGGAGAGAGTGTGGAGTACAAGATGTCAAACAATTTGCAAACGGTAAGTGCAAAATACTTTTTAACTCGATTCGCAATTTATTTTTTGTTGAAGCTAACATTTTTCGTACATTGACCGGCGTTTGTTTGTGTGTGCTCACAATCTTTTGTAGAACGTTTTCAAAAAGTCAACTGCACTTGCTGTGACGTTCGACTCCAACATATATTAAATTAAAATTTGTGTTGAGAATTATGAAGAAAAGTTTTTTGAAATATACTTAGTTTCACAAAATGTTTTTAATTTATGTCAAACATTTGTTTTTTCACTGCTTATGAGTGCTTTATTGTAGTATTGAAACCTTGAAAAAATAATTGCTCTCTGCTTTTGCACTTGTTCAAAAACAACAACAGTTGTTTCAAGCGAATAACTTGACTCATATAATGATATTGCAAAAATTTACTTTACACTTACTTTTGAATTGCATTCTCTTTTTTTTTTGTGCGGAAATAATAACAAATTAATTTTTATTGCGTCTTGGCATGCAATACTTACTGATACTTAAAAATCATAAACTAAATTGCAAAACTACAAAACTAATCTAATGATTCAAGGGTATCTACACTTCGACTTGCTACTACGTCATTTGAAGGCTCTTCCGTCGTTTCTTTTGATTTACTCTTTACTTTTTTGTTTGTTTGGTGACTAAACGATTCGTATTCAGATTCATCGCTAATCGTTCAAAAGTAAAGCTTATCGAACGATGCCTTCTTCATGTTTTATACATTGTTGTCGTGCGTTTAACAATTTTAGTTCAGCTTGCGGCGCTTGATAAGCGGTTATATGTGATTTTTAACTTGTTACCCTTTATTTTTTGGTGCATAAAGCTTTTTAATCGCGGCTAATCGCAGTCAATCGTCAGGTGTCAAAATGAGCGCCGCACTAGTGTCTCTGCGAACAGCAAAAGCAGCATTAAAAACGGCTCGCTGTTACAGTTCAACTTGTAGCTATAGATACAAAACTATTTTTCACCACACTTCCTCCCTTGATCGACTGCTTGGCAGCTGGTGGAGTTGTCTGTTTCGCCGCAACAGGTCACGTGAATGCGTCGCTGCTGCTGCGCACTTGCAAAATTCTAGTCAGGTAAATTGCCTCTAGCTGATTGCCGAGTATAATCTGTCATCTATTACCTATGCATGTGGTTGAGTGTTGGGAATTTTTAATCGTGTATTGTGAATTGTTGTTCTAAGATATAATTACTAACAATTAACTATCTGTCATGTGGGCTGAAATGCATGTATAATTATTTCAAACTTGTTTTATTGTGTTGTTGTTGACATTCTACACATAATTTAAAAAGGCGCAAAACGATAATTACCATCGATATATAATATAATACATCGAATTTATAGTATTAGAAATTTTAAAAATATTTTATCTAATACAAATACTTTAAATTAAATCAAACTAAAAAAAAAAAATGAATGAAAGCACTAGAATTGAAAATTAACAAATTGAAATGCCTAAAAATCAATAAGCTTTAACAAAAATTGTAAGTTTAAAGTCTTTTTAAAATGTATGGTAATGTAATCTGAAATATTTGTTTTTAAGACAACTTCAAATAGTATTTTTAATTTTTATTGTTTTTGTTGGGTTAGGTTAAAAATGACAATCAAATGTATATTATTAATCTAATGACGAATATTTAAATATATAGTATTTTTTGAAGCAAAATTTATTAAGTTTAAAAGTACTAAGCAATTTTCGACATGCGTTCAATATTACAAAATTACTGAATTATTCCGTTCCAAAAATATCACGTTTGGGGGTTTTTTATTAAAGTTTATTTCTAGATAATCAGCTGCTTGAAATTATGCAAATTGCTGTGCTTATTTGAAACATGGAAAGTGAGTGTTGCGGTTTTCAAATGGAAAATCCCGACTTGTGTATGATTAACAGAGTTATATATACAAAACAACAATCAAAACATTTTTATATACCAGTTTGATTATAATATATTCGCTGTTTATTTTTTATTTTTTGCTTAATCTGTTGTGCTTTCATATGAACAGATAAGATTAATATCATAAACTAATTTCAAACAAATTTGTTATCAAATATATACTCAGCAAATAACTTTATAAATCTATATTATTTATTAGTATAATTAAGTAGCATGTGGAATAAGTGTTTCTTACTCACATGTGGCACAAACATTTGCTACACTTATTGCGATAAAAAACACTAACGGACTAAGAATTATGGTCATGGAAATCGTTCATTGAACTGTTCTCATTCTATAAAACTCAACCATCTTTGTTTACGAATATTCGAATATTGTTCTGTTTTTCATCTTAATTGAAATGTAATATATATTGTTTATTATATTATCACATGTTACTCATTAAATAAATAGATAACAAATATTACACATTCCCATATGTTATACCAGATATATTTATATATATATATATATGTATGATATATGATATCTGTGTATAGTATATGACTAAATACAATTTTTATTACGGATCGCCACAACAATGTATTAAACAATCTTGAGTACTATATATACCCTAAAGTTTTTAAACTAAACTTTTTTTCTGATAGTATTATTTGCTTGAGTACCATGCGCACTCTTTTGCAAAATCTTATCTGATTTTTGGACATTAGTGCTTATCATTGCAAAAATATTAATTCGATATTTAAAAGTACCCCAATTATTAGTACTGACCTACTAATTACAATTAGTACTGATTAGCATTAAGCAATGCAATACATACACATAGATTAAAGACACATACAATCGAATAAATCGATTAATCGATCTTTTTGTTTTTATCGTGTTACTCTTTTATTATACCATTGTAGTATTAAGTTTAATCTAGTATCTGCCTAATTGCGTAAATGCTTCCAGTCAGCTTGCATGTCTTGCAACAAAGTGAACGTCCCATAATATAGTTGCTGATAAGTCAAAGAGAGGTTTAACTGATAAGTCTACGGAATCGCTTATCATAGAAAGACCTTTGCCATTTACTTAACAAGGCATTTGTGTCTTGTTGTTGTTGTGGTTGCTTTTAATTGCAATTCATTGTAATTGCATTTCAAATGTATACTAGTATTTAAGCCTTTAATGGCCATTGCCTTACCACATTCCAATTTTGTCTAATTTGCAAATTCTTATACCCTTATCCCATTAAAAATGGGGAAAAGTGTATAATGGTTTTGTGCAAAAATATGTAACAGGCAGAAGGAAGCATCTCCGATCCCATAAAGTATATTTATTCTTGATCAGCATCAACAGCCGAGTCGATATAGCCATGTCCCTCTGTCTGTCCGTATGCATTAACGCGTCGATCTCAGAGACTATAAGAGCTAGAGACTCCAAATTTGGAACTTAAGCTCGCCTAATCCCTAGGCAGTACAAGTTTGTTTTCGATTTTCGATAACTCATACCGTTTAATATTGAATTTGGAAAACTTTGAGACGACATTTGATACATTTAACATCTGTGAAATTTTTATTAAAATCGGTTAAGAAACACCGGAGATATGGGACATTGAAGTTGTGTATGCAGTATGCGCTTACACATATACACATATACTTGCAATCACTGACTGTACGCGTTAAGTATAGGGATCAGTGTATCGTCTAGTCGGGATTTCTCGACTAGAGCCTTCTTATTTGTTTATTTTTAATCTGTGTACTCGTTGAAGTATATAATTTATATATTGGCGCCCTTTTCGATAAGGTTTTAATTTTGTGCGTGGGGAAAGTGAAAGATTTTGCTGTTGCGTGGAAAATTCTATTCATCAAATGCGTATACTTATATATAAGTGCGTGTGTGTTGGAAAAAAGTTGTTGGACTTTTGTATTGTTGATCGATTAAACTAGTTTTGTTCTGAAAGAGCTACATAATTATTTGAAGAAATTGCGTGCACTTAAATAGGTCTGCTTCGCAGCATATTAAAGAATAACAAATTAGATTAACAACTTGGAGTTAAACATTTGGTACAACCGTACCAAAGCGTACCAAGCATACTTACTTTTGTACACAGTTCTCGGAAATGTTAGACTTATATTACAATTGGTCCACATGCATCAGAAATTGTATAAGTTTGATTTGTGGCTTGGATAAGAAAATCTTCTTATAAAAATACTTTTAAACAAGCTTAAAGAGTCAACAAAGAGAAGAAGTTATGCGACAGAGAGAGAAAGAGAGAGAGAGAGAGAGAGTATATATAATAAGAGAGGGTGATTCAAAGAGCGAAAGAGAAATGATGAGGAATTGGCAAGGGCTGGCAAAGAAAAAAAAGGAAGAAAATCTTGATTTTGCATACCTGCTGCACCCATAAAAAAAATGTATACAGGGTCTAATTGAAAAACTGAAAAAAAACATTTTAAAAGCTGTATGAAATGTGAATTAATTTATACATAATTAAAATTTATACTGTTATACAATATATATTAAAATAATAATAATATATAGTATAATAAATTGTTAGCTGTGTAATTGCATTATCTCTCTATATATTTGAACAGTTCCCAGCCTCAAACAACAAGGCAGGTCAACGAACGCTGTTGGCTAAAATATATATGTATGTATAAAAACATATCAAGGCCCTTTATTTAAGAGTGTATTAACAATGATTACACAAGTACTCGAAAGAGCCAATCTTATCTATCTAGTGGGTAAACGCCTTTGTAAAAAAATTAATTGTAACTTTATTGGTTTTTTTCTTCTTCTTACCTGTCTCAGACGACAAAACACTGTTTTTCTCCCTATAATATAGGCCTTGCAACATCTGTTCAAATCACAAAACACGCAAATTTCTATTTTTGTTGGTTTGAGAACCGATTGACGTATTACAATAATTCATGGTTACGGCCTACGTATAAAAACATATGCTTGCCTGAACTACCTCAGGCAAGGGATGCGGTGCCGTTTAAGATGGTGCAACAACCACTAAAACAAATGCTAGAAGAGAGGAAGACACAACAATAGAGAGAGAGAGAGAGAGAGAGAGAGAGCCTCTGGGAGCGTTGATGAGTCAGTTTTAGTGTTGTACTTTGCTTTCAGTTTGTTATTGGCCGCTGAGCTGTGAGGAACGAAATCAACTTAACGCAAAATATTTTCAAATCAAAAAAGACTTGCGAATTGACGTTCTGATTATTTTTATATAATTAAATTTACACTTGTTTTAGAACACATATAAATATATATATATATATATTTTAATTTTAATTGGTTAACTTTTTGTGAAAGTATAGTATGAGACAACGTAAACGTGTTAATAAACATAAAACTCGTCGACAAACGCAGCGAAATATTCAAGGAATCGAGCAGAATTGTTGCAAACGTCAACGTTGTAATTATGAACATATCTGCCAACATTTTCGACGCAATGTAAGCTTGCACAATTTACTTTTAGTTGTGTTTTAATTTGATAATTTTAGCTCAAAGGTAAAGACCTAGATATAAAGAACTACGTGTACAATTGGATATTGAAAAATTCTTAACTTGTAAAAAGATGTTGAGAACTTTTGCTTAAAGTACAACTACAACTCAACCCTGCACTGTAATTAGGTATCAATGTACAAATAAAGTTACAAACTATATTATATATATATATATATAAAATACTTGACTTGTGGTAACATTTCTTACATACTGCCCCCATTTGCATGTCCCAAGGTTGAATATAGCTACGTACATGATATATTGTGTACAGCAATATTAATTTCCTTAACGCCAATTTCTTGTACATGGCAAGACTTGTTTTGAACAATTTCAGACCTCTGACGTTTTGCTTGCTTTTCGGCCTGTTCAATTTTGCATGCCATTTTTAGCCCATACTAATGCTTATATATTTGGTACAAAAACAGCCACCACCCAACACTGAGCACCCAACACCACACCCTGTACAACCCCATATTAACCCCAACCTAAGTAAAAACATTTGTTTTGTCAATTTTGAAAATGTCTTCGAGTATATTATTATTATTATTATTTATTTATTTTTGCATTGCTCTCCTTAACTAAACGCATGCACTCTCTTTTTTTACTCTTACCGTTTTGATGTTCTCTTTTGGACGGACTTGGAAATGACGCTCTTCGTTCATTGACACCACCCAAAAAAAAAAAAAAACAGGCCACACTCGATGAGATTCGACAGGCGGCTTCTCGAATTTGCCGCGACTATCTAACTGGAAGGTGGAAGGTGGTTACCCCCGAGCAGCTTGTGGTTAAGCGCATCAGGTGAGTTATGTAACAAAATAGTTAATTGGTTGATATTTGAACTATGTTTTTTTGTTTGCTTGTTGTTTTCTTAGTGGCGGCCTCTCGAATTTCCTGTATTACGTAAGTCTGCCCGACTTGGATGACTTTGATGAGCAGCAACTATTGGATGTGGAGCAGCAGCAGCAGCTGGCAAATGTCAACATTGGCAAACATGTTATAGCTGCCTCGACATTTGCTAAGAATAGCAGCAACAACAACAACAATAATATCAATATCAACAACAACAACAATGAAACGTCAGAGTTGGCCAACGATTTGGCCCAAACAGTTGTCGTGGGCGTCTCCCCAGCTGCCAACGATGATGATGATGACGTGGCGCTGAGAGATAAACAGGCAAACAAACGTCGACGTTTTGATAGCGACAGCGTCGATTCAAGTTTATTAAGACGACTGCACACCCCCAAGCAGGAACCGCGTGAGGTAGGTCCATGACTATTACCAACAATCCAAAAACAAAACATTTGGCAACAGCACAAATGATAATTTTAATCAAAATAGTAACATAAATTTCTTTTTCAATTTTGTTGTGTTGCTCTTTCTAAACAGGTTATGCTTCGCATCTATGGACAAACACACGGAGATCACGCATTGGAGAGCATGATAACCGAATCGGTTGTCTTTGCATTGCTCAGTGAGCGTAACTTTGGACCCAAGCTACATGGCATCTTCCCCGGTGGACGCATCGAGCAATACATACCGGTAGGTTATAGTAAAAGGAGGATCAAAATAATACTTACAACTTTTGTTTGCCTTGATGTAAGGTTGCTTAACGCAAACTTAACATACAGTTAAGCTATTTAAACTAAGGTATTTAAACTATTTAAAAATTGTATACATTTATTTATATGAAAGGTCTAATCGGATCTTATTTGGCTAACTAGTTCAGAAGAATCTATTTTACCATAAATAAGTTTGTGTAAAAAAACAACACTAAGCATTTTTCTGCGATCAGATAGAGATGGCAAATTTGTAAGTAGGAGTCTACTACTGTAAGGTACATTAACTGATATTATATGGTAATGGATGTTCCCCTGAATCGCGTTTGGTGCTGAATATGCTAACATTTTTTATTTTTAGTGATGTCAATTTTGATTTATTCTTTACTCTCTTTTTGTTTTAGGCACGTGCCTTGGCAACCACAGAGCTGGGTGATGCACGCATTTCGATGAAGATCGCAGAGAAAATGGGTGAAATCCATAGCTTGAATATACCAATGTCCAAGGAACCGGATTGGATATGGAATTGCATGGATCGTTGGCTGGCCAGCTTGGAAAGCATTGTTAAGGGCAAGATTGAATCGAAACCCAATTCAACAGTGTTGCAAAAGCAACGAGAACTAATGCGCTCAATTGACTATGTTAAGGAAATAGCCTGGCTAAGATCGGTTGTCGATTCGGGTGATTATCCTGTCGTCTTCTGTCACAATGATCTGCAGGAAGGCAACATCTTGTTGAGGCAATCGAATAGCGGTCAAGAGCGTACACCCAGACAATCGATAAGTATATTGAGGTGAGTTTTAGTATAACCTTTTAAGTATAATTTACTTATTTTAATATTTGACTTTTGTAGATCCAACTTTGATGAGACTCTTGGCGACAGCATGGATGACAGCAGCTATTTGGATACCGATGACAAGTGAGTTTTCATCCAAATACAAGAAAACCCAAAATTTTTTATTTAACCCGTTTTTGTTATTGTTTGGCCGCTAACCCGTATTTATTTGCCAATTGCCAATTGCAAAATTTGTTTTAAGTCCTTATATATGCATATAAAACTACCTACAATTCTAGATGGCCTCTTGCTGCGGTCGTGATTTGAGTAAAAATGCTATAAGCTGGTTGTAAAAAATCGGCCCAAGCAAATTACCAAATACATACAGGTTATCCATGCCATATATAATTGAATGTCTACAACAAAATTTGACTAATTGTTTCCCTTAATCTCTAGTAAATCGCATGGTGAATCACCCTGTCCGGAACTGGATACCACAGATGATTCTGCACTAGACTCGAGCTTTATGTCCGATCATGAGCCGGATCTCATTATAATTGACTTTGAGTACTGTGCATATAACTATCGCGGCTTTGATCTGGCCAATCACTTTATCGAGTGGTCCTTCGACTATACCAATCCACAGTTCCCCTACTTCCATCACTACAAACAGCAATATGCCACTGCCCAGCAGCGGCGCGACTTTATAGTCACCTATCTAAAAAAATACCACGATGATGAGCATTATGAACCCACTATCGAGGAGCTCAATAAGGTCGATGCAGAGATCCAGCTCTTCACCATGCTTTCACATCTGTTCTGGAGTCTTTGGTCGGTGGTTAATGTAACCTCAGCCATTGAGTTTGGCTACTGGGTAAGATAATATCGAAACAGAAATATATATGTTAGCGAAACTTAAGAATATTCCATTTGTTCATGGTTTAAAGAAAAGTATTAAATCTAGGTATTCAAATGAATCCATATCTTGAACTGCAATTGAAATTAAGTGCTTGAATTTGTAGATAGATTATACCTTTATCTGATTCAACCAGATTCAAAAACATTAGAAGATTGCAATTTTATTTGCCTAAGACATTTTTCAAAGACAAGTCAAAATTAAAAAAGAAAAACCAGTCGTATATTTTATGACAATGTAAGAAAACATGCTAAAAAGCGTGGAAAGATAATTATTGGGCTTTCGACAGATTGAACCAGGTTTCGTTTGACCTAAGACCAGAACAGTCGTTCGGTCGTCCAATATAAATTTCTTGTTTGAGGGTTGCACAAATATAAGAAAAGCTATTTGTGTCCTGGTTCGTTCTATTGCTTTTAGAATTGGTTTATCCTAATTATTTATTGGCCTCATTTCCGTTTTCCGTTATAAAATCTGCAAAAGATTTAATTAACTCTTACGAATCTGCTCACTAAAAGATGATTAAAGCAGACTCACCTCTTAGATTCAATTGCAAGATGTATTTTTTGTATTATTGTAACATCATAAAGTTGTGGTAGATAGGTTTTTCTTCTAACTGCATTGTCTCTTACTCGCATTTAAGTTTTTTGAATGCTTTTTGCAAATTCTTCATAGCGATTTTAAAGCTTGGATCCATTTTCTTCTTTTGCACACCTCTACGCTTTTTTCTTTTCAAAGTGTCACCTGGGCAATGTCCATTCTTTTGGTTAGCAGTGTCCGGCGGAGGAACATTTTTTTGCTCCTCTTTATTAGAGGTATTTTTTGCATTCGGTTTCATAGTGATCAGTAGTGTTACAGTAGGTTTCAGATTTCTACAAGATTCGAATAACCGAGCCACAAATCAAAATCTTTCTTTTCACTAGTTCATAGAAAGAATATCAAGGCAGTAATGAAATCGAGTCACACATTCGATTGTCACTTGTCATAATAAACTGCTTATAAAAAGGGTTGGCCTACTAGATATTTTAAAAAAGGGAAGTATTTAATCAGTACTTAAAGTATGTCCTTGAAATAAAACCAACCACTTGAAGGATAAATATTGCAGATCAACATTGCTAGCCAATTACTAATTAATGTTCTTTTGTACACTTTCATTTTACAGGAATATGGCATTGCACGTATTCTGGAATATCAGCAATTAAAGTCAGCGTATTTGGCTAAATGAATTTTGGCTTTTAAGGATGAAATTTGATGGGCGAAAATATGTGAAACCAATCATCAAATCTGCACTTAATCGAATCGCGTACTTAAGTGGCCTTAACCTTAAAACCAAACACTTATAAATTAGTCAGGAATTAAATTATTTCCAGCTTAGTTATTGCCGTTGGCAGCTAGTTGACTCTACTCTACTTCATGGACCATATGTGCTATAACTAGGAAGGAATAGATCATTTATTTGATATGAATATATATACTATATAAATATGCTTTGATGATGATATGGTTAGCTAGTGCTAAACATACACACATACATATACACATATATATTAATATGATACTTTACAATGCTGAGAAAAAAAGTCAAAATATTAATTTGCAGCTGTGATTATTGCGTGAGTTAAGCAGTCAACAATTTAATAGAGTTAAATGATTGTTGTTGCTTTGGGAAAATGGGTAGAACATCCCCTTCCCCCCTTACAGTTATATCAAAGTATTAAGGCAGCATATACTATTCATCACCACGAATAATGAAACCAATAACTCACTCAGCATAATAATTTCTTCCAATTGCACTCACCCTAGTTACTTATCTCTCAAACTCTTGTTTGAATTTGCTTTCCCTTGCTTTTATTTCGTGGCAAAACATCTGAATTTTATACATTTTTACATTTAGAAGCATATTGGCGACAATTTGGTAACTAGAAGCAGCAACAATCAACCATAAATTGTGTGTTTTTTTTATGTACCTATCTATATTCTTTAAATAAATTTAGTTATAAATTGTATGTATGTATAAGCGTATGTAATTAGTATTTAGTGTTTTTGCGTCTATGCAATTAATAAATCAACAACTTAGTTTCAATTTTCAAACTTATCTGTGTGCTTTTTTGTTTTTTTTGTTGGTTATTTAAATTTTTTACCTATATAACTGTATATATATATATTTTTTTTACTTTGCTCTTCTTTTCATTGAAAATTTATATTATGAAAAAGTAAATTAGGTTTAGTCTAGGAGATACCCTGAAATCTATGAACAAAATTTAAAGGATGAGCATTTTTTTAACAGTTTCTTTTGGCCAAATCTGAAGTTTCTAATGTCTAGATTTTATAGTTATCGATAACAAGTGCATATCGGGAACTGAAAGATCTGTTCACAATTTGAAACAAACTTTTCTGCCTACAGTCTAGGAGAGTCTCTTAGATCGAAGTTTCATTTATATATTATTGTACATTCCACGTATACTATTTTTACCAGTTTTATGGGTCCTGAACCACTTGTATAAACAAGTTACGAAAACACAATTGTTTCTTTATTTGTTAAGAAAAGAAAGATTGATGAGTTACAGCGCTATTTTTATACCCTGATCCCATTAAAAATGGGAAAAAATGGTTTTGTGCAAAAGTATGTAACAGGCAAAAGGAAGCATCTCCGACCCCATAAAGTATATATATTCTTGATCAGCATCAACAGCCGAGTCGATATAGCCATGTTTGTCTGTCCGTATGTATGAGCAAACCGATCTCAGAGACTATAAGAGCTAGAGACTCCAGATTTCAAACTAAAGCTCGCCTAATCCCTAGACAGCACAAGTTTGTTTTCGATTTTCGATAACTCATCCCGTTTCCGATATACACATGTGATCGATAACAACAAAATCTTGAATTTTGAAAACTTTGAGATATCATTTGAAATATTAAACAAAATAATGACAATCTGTGAATATTTTATGAAAATCGGTTAAGAAACACCGGAGATATGGGACATTGAAGTTTTCTATGCAGTGTGCAGTATATGCGTACATACAAACACACATACTTGCAAACACTGACTGTACGCGTAAAGTATAGGGATCAGGGTATCGTCTAGTCGGGATTTCTCAATTAGAGCCTTCTTACTTGTTAGTAAACAAGAGGTTACTTAATGTGCAACTATTGATATTAAATTATTAACTTACTTAATGTGCAACTATTAAAATTAAATTATTAAATATGGGCAGTTAAAGTCTTCGAATCGTTATTTTTTAAACTACATTGCCTTTCCCCCTTTTTCAATGACTTAAATTGTTAGATTAACCCATTGGGCGTCAGCCAACGTGTAAATAATATGCTTGTGCATATATACTTACGAAATCAAACGGTGCTGGGCTCTACGGATTTATGACTGTATTAATATGGATCTACCGTTCAGATGCTTTAAGTAAGCAGATCGTCAGTAAGGTGCCAGAGGCGGAAGCCACTGCAGATTGCGACAGCATCGTGGAATACGGCGAGGCGCGTTAAGCTTGGAAACATGGCCAACTTGGACAATGTCATCCTGCTGGATTGTTTTAAAAATTAGATGAAGTGTTAGTTTGCTGCTCTTCTCCTTTGCCAAAAGCCATTGCAAAGTTGACGTTGTCCTTATCTGGTTTTCTGGCTTAGGGACAAAAGATTAACAGCCGTTTGTAGCTGAGAATAAAGGTAAATTATGAACCATATTGTACCTCAAAAGCTCTTGTAAATTTTGGTTTTTAATTTCAGCGATGGCGACAACAACGCTGCATACTTTGAGCTGAAGCCGTGAGTATTACGGCTCACGACCACGAAGAGACCAACGCTAAGGATCTTCTTGTCTACTAAGCGTGTGGCCAAATTAAATAACACCTGCAAGATGTTTGATAAAGCTAGGCACTACTACATGGTAAAAACTGCCTGTCCTTGTTTTTCTTATTCAAGTGGTCCTAACGAGCTACTACCAATACAACGTTGGATATTTGACGATAGCCATCGTTATTTTTTCCTTGGTTACAAAAAAAATACTTCGAAGAGTTTGTTGATTTGTTGTCGTTTCTATAATTAATAATGGCAAATAAAAATTGCTTGTAATATAAAAGTATAAATAAAAACAAAACAATATATTTTTCATGCATCACCGATGTACAAACACCGCGTAGTGGACTTGGTCGATAAGATGCAGAATCAAAGGATTCTTTAGTTGTTATACTCTGTTCCTCATTTCTATATTGAATTTCAAATCTTTTAATGAGATTGTAATTATATAAAACCCATCCCTATAGTAAAAGTTACCAATGTATTAAAGAGTTTGACAACAAATAAGAACACATTCTAAATATGATCAAAGGACGTATGATGCATATGCATTGGTTATCTTATAGTTATTGTTGTTGTTGGTCTTATTGTGGAATTGTTTTTGGCTCTTATCCAAAATATACTTACTCAATGCGCAATCAGCTGTACTGTGAGTGCCTGTGCATTGCTAATTAATTTGATTTCGAATCAGCTGCAATGCTAATTAAGTTTTTGGGTCGAACGAAGTGCAGGCGAGCATGCAAAGGGAAAGACCATCACATTGTTGGGCAGGTGAAGAGACAAAGAGAGAACGCAAGACTGCATAACAATTCATCGTCATCAAAATCAAAGAGTGCAGCACGTAGCTGTAGCAGCAGCAGCAGTAGATGGAATATATTGAAGCCTTGTCGCATTGCAATCCGAAAGCCATTTACTATTTTGTATTCCCGTATGTCAACAGGCCTGCCTGCACAATGGCGAGGAGGGAGTGGAGGGAATGTTAAGGGGCAGTTGTACTTATTTAAACAATAGTTGTCCCAGGCACTAGAACACTCGCTCAGCACCAGCCGCAGACAATTGCTTTGGATTGCTTTTGCCCGTCGAGGCGTATATTACATTAGACGAGCATAAAGGCCAAGACCTCCTCACACTTCCACTTGATCTCCCCTCTCACCAAGCTGGTTTCAAGAGCAGTCCGAGACCACAAGGCAAGACAGGGCACGAACAGAAAGGACATGAGACAAGGGACATTGGACAAGGGACATTGAACATGGTATATGAACGAGCAGACAAGCAGATAGTCATTGTGTAGAGTGAGAGAAAGATGCACTAAGAAAAATTATTGTACCTTGAAACAGAATTTAATATCGCGAAAGTGTGAAAAACCATCTGACTGAATAGAAATAAGTAAACAATTGAAAATATAAAAAGTATCGCTTTTCTGCGTACTATTGCAAAAAATGTTTATAAACATATACATAATGTTTGCTCAACGTCAGCATAACTCTTTCGAAATTTTTTAAATTGAGCCGAAGGTCTCAAATTCAATTAGTGTCCATTCAATTGTGTTCTAGTCTTAATACTTAACAATTTGCGATACCTCTTTGTTCTTCCTCTTTATTCTAAATTGAAAGTTAAAAACTAAATAATCTTAAAAACTGTTTAGTTGTGAATGTACTTTGTTATTGAAGTATATACATCACATTATACTATAAGAAGAATTCTTTACAAAACCACATTAACATTTGTTTTTTCAACAGGTATTTTTAATTATGCAGTCTTAGAAATTTTAAGATAAAGAAGAATTTTCAAAATCTTCACTAGCACTTATTCATTCATTGTTCATTGTTTTGGGCTTCAAAAGTTCTTACTTTCAGGTTAGGTTTTTTTTTAAGTGCACTCACTATCTCATTGAGTGACAGACTGTCTGCCAGTGTGGCATTTAAATGGTCCCTCTGTTCGTCCTGTGTATTGTTGTTGCATTAATTAAAGATGCGCTTGCATTGTTTGGGCTGCATCCTGGCAATTGTGTGATTTGTTGTTGTTGTTGGCTTGTGTGTTCCTGGCAGGCAGCTGCTGCTGCTTGGGCGAAGCTATTGCTCATTGTGTTTTGAATTAATGTCAAAGGATTTGCGTAATTGGGCGGTGTCCTTACCAAGGAAATTAACAGCAAGACTGACGCTTGCCACTTGCCTTCTTGCCACGTTCGATACGCTCAATCAATGGTGCCTCAAATGGCAAAGCATTCACGATTAATCAACTGTAAATCCTGTGAAGCACCACAACAGATCTAAACGCTTACCAGTTATAGATTTCAACAACTATAATAATAGAATTTGTTATATCATAAATTTTCTATTTAAACTACACTTTTTATTAATAATGTCATTTTATTCTTGCTTACGTCTTTATTTACATTGTATTGACACTAGCACAACAATATATCGTTTATTGCGTGTGTTGGGAAATTCAATAAACTTTTTGAATGTACTTTGCAATAGAAACTGTTAAGCGAAACAGGGTTTGGCTTAAATATCTTACAATGCATTCGTACTAAACATTATTTGTACTCTTATACAGAGTAAATCAGACAAAAAATTTAGCTGTTCCAAATAATGTCTAGGAAATTAAGCATACATTCATGTTCTTTCATGGTTCAAGTTAAATAGTTCGAAAACATTTAGAACATCTTTCAAAAAACTGATGGGGCAGAAAAGTGAACCAATCGTCGCTCTCGTAAGGAACGGGCGAGTTGGGGTTGGTGGCGGTCAATTAATTACCGAGTCATTTGTTTGATTGTTTCCTACAAATCGTTTCCTTTGAAACGATTCCTCTGAAACGCTCCAGCTTTCCTTTACTCCGGTAAAAAATCGACCGTCTCCGACTCTGACTCGCCCTTGCCACGGTATTGACAATCCTGTAATAGAGCGGCAATAGGCCCAAACCAACGGGCTTGATTGTGTGAAGTATATATTTAAATATATTTGAATTCAACTTTTAATTTTAACATTTATTATAATTACAGCACATTCGCAAGGCAACAACACAAAACACTCGCCAAATATCATCAGCACTAAATTTACTGTTTACGTTCAGCTCGAAAATGGCTAAATGACGAGCAAATGGTTCGATAATTAATTGGGACAGCTTTTAAAGTGGTTTGGCAAAACGGCGAGCGTGCCTTAGCATCATATTCACCATCTGCAGCACTAACTTCGCCATCACAATAGTAACTTCATCATCATCATAACACAATCTGAACCCCACGGACCGACTAAGCAATTCGCCCAAGTCGAGCTACAATAGTCTTATGCAACTCGTTGAGGTCAGCAGCTCCAACGAAGCGATGCACATCCACGGGTCAATCAGAACTGAGTGCATCACAGATTCGATATACGATCTGCTCGCAATGCCATTTATAAACTTATTATTTATATTTTTTATGTTCTGGCAGTAAATTGTTTGTTTTTTTTCATTATTCTATTGATTACATTCATCTATGTTTAAATTCTCTAACAGCTTTTTATACCCTGATCCCATTAAAAATGGGAAAAAAGGGTATAATGAAGTTGTGCAAAAGTATGTAACAGGCAGAAGGAAGCATCTCCGACCCCATAAAGTATATATATTCTTTATCAGCATCAACAGTCGAGTCGATATAGCCATGTCCGTCTGTCCGTCTGTCCGTCTGTATGTATGAACGCGTCGATCTCAGAGACTATAAGAGCTAGAGACTCCAGATTTGGAACTTAAGCTCGCCTAATCCCTAGGCAGTACAAGTTTGTTTTCGATTTTCGATAACTCATCCGTTTCCGATATACACATGGGATCGATAACAATAAAATCTTGAACTTGAAAAAACTTTAGATGGCATTTGAATTATTAATCAAAATAATAACAATCTGTGAAAGTCTTATTAAAATCGGTTAAGAAACACCGGAGATATGGAATCTTGAAGTTGTGTATGCAGTATGCAGTATGTGCGTACATACAAACACACATATTTGCAAACACTGACTGTACGCGTAAGGTATAGGGATCAGGGTATCGTCTAGTCGGGATTTCTCGACTAGAGCCTTCTTACTTGTTTATACATATTTACGGCATCTTTTAGCCTTTAACATTTTTCTGAAACGAGATGCTTATAATTTATTTTAGGTTATATCAACAAGAAATTTAGAATTTAATAAATATATTAGCAATCTTTGATAAAAAAAAATTAATAATAAAATGATATATAACTTCATAAATAAATGCACAATATAAAAAATAATTAAGATATATCTTGGATAAATTAGCACTAAAGCCTTAGCATTTTACAGTCAGAAAATAAATCATTTAACAATTTTATAGCCATAAAAGTGCCTGACTTGAGTTACAGTCAAGGACCTTCGACCGCCCGCTGACAATTCCAATATGTAAAGCAATAATAGTAGAAAAGAAAGTATAGTTGGAGAAACAAAAAGAGTTGGAGAGAGAGAGAGATGGAGAGAGAGAGAGGGAGAGAGAGAGAGATATAGAGAGTGAGAAAGATATGCCAAAGTCAAACGAAATGAAAAGCCAAACAGAAACTGACACAAAAGTTGTAAAAATGCAAACAATAAATCAACTTTTAGCTGCAACGATGGACCTGGGCTGCAGCTTAAAGGGATGGACGCCCAAATGGGCAATGAACTGGGTGCAACTGAAAGGACACCCAAGAGAAAGAGGGCAAGAGCATAAAACGAGATACGGGCGTGGGATCTATAACTTGGCTTAGACACAGACAGTTGCATGTTGCACCCGTAGACAAGAACAATGCCTGGTGAAGTTTTTGCCCCACTTTATTTTTGTTTTCTTTTTGTTTTGCGGAAGTGCAAATCTTGTCAGCAGAGTGAATGTGAGAAGAGTGGAAGCTAAAGCAGGTTGACTCTGCATAGAGATGATGGCGTAAAAGCGAATGGGGAGCTGCAAGTTGGTCAAAGAAATTTAGAAGCAGTTTATATACAGAGCGGCTAGTAAACTTAACACAAAACTGACCGCAGAAACAAACAAGAACAACAGTAACAAAACAATTGCACAAAGCCGGAAGCTGGACGGAAGCCATGTGCCGGACGGAAGGATGTGCGTAGGATGGTACACAGACTAAAAATTGAAACTAAAATAAATATTGAGCAAGTTGTGGGATCTTGTTGTGATATATTGTAGCATGAAAAGAGACGCGCAATGTTCGAAAATAATTATTTATTTATTTGCTGTGAGGCTAACTTTTGTTGAAGCAAGTTCAGCTCGAGTTCAATTATATCCCTTGCTCTGTTAATAATATATATAACATTCCTAATTGCTTATAAATGAAATTCAAAATATGCATACAAGGTTCTTTTACTCACAAGAATTTAACATCATTAAAGTTAATAAGAACTCTGTTCACAGCGACCCATAACTTTGAGTAACAAAATGTGACAATGTGATATATTGTGAAGAGTTACTGTTAAACACGAGTTTCCTTTAAATTCTTATAAATGACAAAAGTATGCATATTTGTCAGCTCGTTTGTGCATATGAAATTCGCTAGAGTCTTACATTTTTTCACTGTTTTGACTTTTGGCAAGCTAATTTTAGCGTCGACAGGTTTACAACGCATGTTCCTATCATCAGTCAAGTGAAGCCTTTATGCAATACAACGGTTTATATTTTTTAATCTTAGCATATGCATATCAAATACATTGAACATATTTGTTATTCTTTCAAGCAAAAACTACTGAAAGTATTTTAAAGAAATTTTATCATATTATAGCTTACACATCAGAATAACTCTCATAGGCTATAATTTTTAGAGATATTGTGTGATTGGCGCTGCTCTATGTTGTTGAATTGTCCTTAGTGGGAGACAACACAAACAGACAAAAATAAATAATATGTATATATAATATAATAATAATATGTCTAAATTAATCAAAACTTAAACTTAATCTATAAGTATTTAAAGTTTGAATTAAAGATTTTTAGTTTTTGAGGGCATATAAATTGGTAGTGTATTGAATCGTTGCTATATTTAGCTACGCTGTTTCTTAGTATTTTTTGAAAAAGGCAAACTTAAATTTAAATTTAAGCTTTAGTTCTGTATATATTCATATATATTCCATAAACGGGGAGTGCATCATCATTCAACGGAGCGAGGCGACCCGCCCACAAATGTTAGCTCGAGGCACAGATCACCCCTTTACCCCAACCACAACCCCAACCCCTCTAACTAGTTGGAAAGCAACCATAGATACAAACATGCATTCGCAATGATAACACATTCACCAGCAGGCACTGAGTGAGAGAATAAAATAGACCGAATAGAAGCATTCCTTGCTCCTTTACCAATTTCACGCACTATATGCGTATGTGGCAGGCCATACATAATACGAAGAGAAATGCTACGCCAGAGACGGTTGGAAAGGCAGAGGTGGAAGAGCGAGTCTGTCTGCGTCTCAGTCACTATCTGTATCTGCCTGAATCTTTGCGTGGCATTTTTATGATTTCTGGTGTAACTAAGCAAACAGCTGGAAGCGCAACAAATTATAATGTACATAATGGCAATGCGTTGCAGACACACACAAACACGCACACACACACACACACTCAAACAACTATAGACTTAAGATATACAAACAAGATAAACGCTGTGCGTGGCTTTGGGCGAACCAAAAAGATGTTTCAACGTTGACCATGTCGTATACTTGATATTTAATGGCAAACTTTGCATAATATTCTCTACAATTTTCTTTTTGCATTTTTCTGCACTTTTTTTTATTTTATTCATTCTATATGCTGCGCTACTTTCGCTTTGTGTTATCACTGACAACTTAGCAGCAGCAGCAGCAGCAGCAGCAGAAAAGAGAAAAAGCGCCAAACGAAGTGTAATCTGATTGCATTTGGCACCAGCACAAAGCATGCGAATCAAGGGGGTCGTTACGAGTCAGAGGAAGTACAGCGGGGTAGTGAGTGAGTGAGTTAGGGTAGCAGCTGGTGATGTAGGTGTCATGTCCTGGTGTGTCTGCCAAAGGCGTTTTGCTTAATCAAACGTCGCTCTTTGTGTCAGCGCGATGTCAGTGGAGCGTTTTACACCTTGCCATCTAGCTGTCTTCCTCCACTCACCTTTGAGCAACGTCATTCAGTTAGTCAGTCAGTTCGTCAGAGAGTCAGTCAGCAAGCGAGGCAATTGCTGAGATTGATTATGTCTGCTTTAATCTTGCAAATGTAATCAACATGTTTATAGGTTTTAGAACCTCCTTTTTTATATTTTTGCTCGAAGGCTTCTTTTTTTTCTATTTAAGCGTAGCGTAGCAACAACTTTCTGTTGACTGTCTTCATTTAGTTTTTGCGTGTTTTACACTTTGCACTTCTCTGTGTGAAAATTCTTAGATGTTTGTTTTACATGTGTGGCATTTTAATGTGATTATGCCAAAATAACTAATGGATTGAAAACTGAATCAACTAAATGTGACTGAGCCTTACAAAATATTTAATAAACTTAAGCTAAATCTGTCTGTTCATCTGGAAAACTGTAAGCTTACAGTTATTAGACTAAACTAAGGTATTAAAGAACCAAATATCCTTTAGCCTTTTTTTCATACCGATTTGGTTCAAACTTACAAATTAAAACGCTATCCATTGTTTTTTCAATTATTAGTTGGAATTTCAGGCATTCGATATATTATTTTTACACTTAATATATTTACTATATTTGTCAGTTTTTACCAAATAAAAATGCCTATTTTAATTCACGGCGATAAAGGCTTTATATATGCACAAAGTGTTTTCTTTTCTCTTAAATATAAAGTAAACCCCATATGGCAATTGTTGGAATAATTGACACTCGCTGACTTGGCACCACAGCCAACACATGGAATCCATGAGGCAGGCATGCAGAATTTAACAAACAGGCAAATGACAAACAGAATTCCGAAAAGCGAAGCCATAGCGCGTGAAAACATTGGATCTGTAACTTGGGGACATACTGAGAGAGCTGTGAAAAAGAGAGAGAGAGAGCTCTGAGAGTTCTGGAGTCCGTCAAACTTAAATGATTGTGCGGTGGCGCATAAAGTGCAGAAGGAAAGAACAACATTGAGTGCATCGGGCGGGCAGGTGGGTGGGGGGAAAACACAAAAGGAATTCTGAGATTTGAGAGTAAGAGAGAACGATAGAGATAGAGAGTGAGGATGACGGCTGGCAAAGTTTTTGGACGTCTCTTGTAAAACTTCACACGCTCAGTGGACCCCGGCGAGAGAGAAGCAGAACTTGAACTTTTAATTTGTTCCAAAGTAAATTTCAGGCACAAAACTTTAAGTCATATTGGTACTACTAGTTGGCTAGCCACGATTCCCAGTTTCTCTCTCACTCTCTCGTCTGCATGCGACATATGTGGCGGGGCATAAACG
The DNA here is from genome assembly GCA_035044605.1 of Scaptomyza cyrtandrae. Classification (NCBI taxonomy): domain Eukaryota; kingdom Metazoa; phylum Arthropoda; class Insecta; order Diptera; family Drosophilidae; genus Scaptomyza; species Scaptomyza cyrtandrae. The sequence goes on from JAWNNS010000648.1 coordinate 4,628,497, forward strand.
AAGTAGGGTAGAGTGGATTGTGGGGTGCACGCTCAAGCCATGTGCGCGGCATTTGGAACCCAAATCGCTTCAATGGTTTTCACACTGGCCGCAATCGATGCCATCGCCCCACCACCTTACGTTGCAACGCCCCCATAGCACAATCGCGTGGTAGTGCCGAAAAGTTTTTCAATTAAATTTATGTGCAAATAACGTAAAATGTTGTAGTTGTTAATGTTGCTGATGGTATTATAATTGTTGTTGTTATTCGTGTTCGAAAAAAGCCACGAAAATCGTTTAGCAATTTAGCAACATTGACGAACTGTTGTGTTGTACTTATTTGTAATTATTTATGGTTTGCTGTGATTTTGTTCTGGTCTGGGTAGCCTTTGTAAGAATAAGCGGTGTATAAGAGCTAAAACTAACAATTTTCACAGAATAAATCAAGTTTCACATTTTGAAAATTAGTTAAACTCTACTTAATCTTTTTTTATACCCTGATCCCATTAAAAATGGGTAAAAGGGGTATAATGGTTTTGTGCAAAAGTATGTAACAGGCAGAAGGAAGCATCTCCGGCCTTATAAAGTATATATATTCTTTACCAGCATCAACAGTCGAGTCGATATAGACATGTCCGTCTGTCCGTCCGTATGAACGCGTCGATCTCAGAGACTATAAGAGCTAGAGAATCCAGATTTGGAACTTAAGCTTGCCTAATCCCTAGGCAGTACAAGTTTGTTTTCGATTTTTGATAACTCATCCCCTTTCCGATATACACATACGATCGATAACAACAAAATCTTGAATTTGGAAAACTTTGAGACAGCGTTTGAAACTTTAAGCAAAATAATGACAATTTGTGAAATTTGTATTGAAATCGGTTAGGAAACACCAGAGATATGGAACATTGAAGATGCAGTATGCAGTATGTGCGTACATACACACACAAACATACTTGCAAGCACTGACTGTACGCGTAAAGTATAAGGTTCAGGGTATCGTCTAGTCGGGATTTCTCGACTAGAGCCTTCTTGTTATGTATGAACTATATGCCGCAAATAATTTAATGCCTCCGATTTTGTTGAAATATTTATTTGCATTGTATTCGATAGTATTTTTCTTTCTTTCTTTCTCTTTTTGTAAGTTTTTAGTTACACACTTCTTATTGTACTGTCATCAAGTGCAGATCTTTATTGCTCTGTTTTCTAGTGCGATTTAAGCTCCAACAGATTTGTTCTTAAGTACATTAAGAAATAACAAAAATTCCTTTAATTTATTTGTTGTTTTATTATTTTTTTTTCTTAGTGAACCTTTACTAATAATTCTTTATGATATGCTTCATTAAGATTATGATGAATATCCAAACAGTAGTTTTAAGGTTTTTTCTTCACCTTCATATTTTTATTTTGTTACATATTTTTTTGACATTGAAACTTTTTTGTCTTATTTGTTGGTTTTTGCGTAATATTTGAAAATATATTTTAAATTTTGAACTGTTGTTACGTGGTAAAAATTGGGTAAGTCTCATAAATATACAAAATCCTATAAAAGCATATAATATGAACATATGGCAAATGCCTTAGCTCTATTCGTCCGTTTAAACGGCGATAAGCCCCATTTGATATTAAAAAAAAATGTTTTTTCTTTAGCAACAAAAGAATTTAAATAAATATGCAAATTTTTCTGCGGTATCGTAAAAGCATTTTTTTTTATTTTTTGGGAAATTGTGTAGATTAGTGTAAAAGTTTTTGTTGGACAGCTTCAGTTCCCCGAGCATGAAAGCCAGCTGCATACGTCATCATCATCATCATCATCACAATCATCATAAATGATAAATCGTCAATTCCCGCTGGCCATGTCCAAGTGGCTTGTTTTCCTTTTTTTATTTTATTTTTTAAATTGTACATCAATAAAAGAAAAGTCGAGAAGCAAAAGAAATAAACAAGTTTTTTTGCTAACAGCAAAACTACGAGTCGAATGCGACAAATAGGGCGCCAAAGGGTATGACAAACAAAGCCAATGTAATAAAGGAAAACACAACAATCATATTTTTATGGCAAATGCAAATGCAAATGGGAAAAGAGGACAGACCAAAGACTAAAGTCAACCCAACTTATGGCCGGCCCTTCGCCTTGTCCTTGTCAACGGCCATTGTCGCCTGGATGACAGTAGAGAAAGATGACAAAATAAAAATATAAGCTAAGCGAATTCGAATTCAAAGTACACTGTAGAAGTAGTGCGCTGGAAATAATAATTTTCAATTTAAAATCTAAAACATTTCTTATACATGTTATAAATTAAATATATTTATTTTACTTATATTGAATTTGCAAAACTTTGAGAGAAAGAATACTCAAGGTTTTTGGATATAGCATTAAGAATGTCAAAAGTGGAATGTCATTGATCACAAGTAAGGGTATGGAAAAAAAGGACAAAAATTAAAGTATTTGTATTACCCACTGTAGGTGGCGCTGTTGTGGCGTTGGCCGATAAGAATATGATTTGCGTACAAATTGGTTCGGGCAAAATTCGATTGAGCTGTGGGAATATTCAGCGCCCTTTGTTAACCGGGTTAACGCGGTAGAGGCAAAGTGGAAAATAAAGCAAAAGAGCAGCAACGCAACAACAGCAGCGGCAAAAGAATTGAGGAAAACAGCCAACGTTTCCTAACTTCGTAAAGGGGCTAAAAAGCGATTTGTTCTGGACCGTGGCTGAAACACTTCAATGCCAAAAATTTGAAGTTTCCAGAGAGGTCGGGCGGTCATGGAGCGGTAAAGGACTTCAAAAAGCTTTTGTGGTTATTGAAATTTTGAAGCGTTCTTTTACTCCGCTTTTGCTTTTGTTGCTTGCCAGAAAGAATCTCGGACGCTGCCAAATAAACCGGAAAATTTTAATGATTTCCGCCGTTGGAGACAGACATCAGTATAAAAAAAAAAAAATGCGACCATCTCAGACAGACACACTCTGATAGACAGAGAGCATCCAACTAGTAAATGAAAACAAATCGACCACCAACGAGTCAGCAAAAGTCGCGACGAGCGCATTCATTACATTTTCAAAATACTTCAACATTTTCATTTCTCTTGCCTTGGCACATAAGAAAAATCAAGTATGAAGGCTCTAGTTGTGAAATTCAGACTAGGAAATACCCACGACCAGTTACTTAACGCTTAAACGTACTTATCTGCGATATCTATGGTGTGCTTATAACCGATTTTGATAAAATTCGATATTTCATTGTTTTATATATTGTTCCTTAAATTATTTTCACAATCGATTCCATGTATATTTCGGAAACGGGAGTCGTTATCAATAACTTGAAACAATCTTGCATTGTGAGGGGTATACAAGAACTCTGAGATCGACGCGTTCATACCTACGGACGAGGCTCTATCGATTCAGCTGTTGATACTGATCAAGAATATATATATTCTCTAAGGGATCAGAGATGCTTCTTTCTGTCTGTTATATATATTTGCCCAAAATTATTATACCCTTCTTACCCATTTTATGAGTTCGAGGTATAAAAACGCTGACCGGATCAGTAGACCAGAACCGTTAAGCCAATCGATACGTCATCATTAGTTTCCCCTCAAGCTCCAACTCCAGCGAACAACTGGCCTCTTCGATGGATGGAAAGCACTGCGTCCTGCCCCAATGCGCAAATGATGAGCTGCAAATGCAATGAATAAAATTCGAATCATATTTGGGCAAACAAAAATTTAATACTAAGTTCGCTTTGTCGATCTCATCCTTTGTTCGCATCTAACGTTTGCCGCTTAAGACTTTAAAGTCAAAACTATTTTTTATTTAAATAAATAATATTTTACAAAGGTATTTAGGCAAGGTTATAGAGCATCGGCTCTATTACGCTTTTGCTCTGCCCTAAGAGTAACCAAAGGACGTGTGAAAACTTGAACTAACATCAAAGAGCATTGAACTAGCCACATTTCAAACTCCCGACAAGCAAAGTTTGTTTGATTTTGCTGTGCATCTGTCTGTCAGTGGTGTAGTGAATGGCGCTTGATGGCATTAGAAAAAACTCATATCTCTTTCACTTGCTTTGTCAATCACACACACACACACACATACACACACACTTACAAACGTTCGTTCGGTCTTTTTCTCTATCTACATACTTTTTGAAAGACTCTCCATTTATGTTTCCATCTCTGTTGCACACATTCACGACCCTGGTCATATTTGGATGTTTTTGTCATTTTTGGTGCCGAAAAAACCAAACTAATTACGCTAATTGAAAAGGCAATATGCATGGGTACGTCAGAACGTGTATGAATATTTAAAAGTGTGTGTTGATATACCTGTTTGAGTGTGTCACTCGTTGATTTTGGTATGCTTTTGGGCATTCATCTCACATTATTTTATTTTTTATACCCTGATCCCATTAAAAATGGGGAAAAAGGGTATCATGAAGTTGTGCAAAAGTATGTAACAGGCAGAAGGAAGCATCTCCGACCCCATAAAGTATATATATTCTTTATCAGCATCAACAGTCGAGTCGATATAGCCATGTCCGTCTGTCCGTCTGTCCGTCCGTCCGTCTGTCCGTCTGTCCGTCTGTATGTATGAACGCGTCGATCTCAGAGACTATAAGAGCTAGAGACTCCAGATTTGGAACTTAAGCTCGCCTAATCTCTAGGCAGTACAAGTTTGTTTTCGATTTTCGATAACTCATCCCGTTTCCGATATACACATGGGATCGATAACAATAAAATCTTGAATTTGAAAAAACTTTAGATGACATTTTAATTATTAATCAAAATAATAACAATCTGTGAAATTTTTATTAAAATCGGTTAAGAAACACCGGAGATATGGAACCTTGAAGTTGAGTACACACACGCACACATACTTGCAAGCACTGACTGTACGCGTAAAGTATAGGGATCAGGGTATCGTCTAGTCGGGATTTCTCGACTAGAGCCTTTTGACTTGTTTTATTTTGCTTTTGTAGCCTTCTTTTAATCGTATCGAAATTTTCAACAGTTTTAAGTACAAGCATGTTCGGAATCAAATAGAGAAATTAAAGTAAGTACGAACAAATTGGTAATATTCTCCATTAATTTCTTGTGTTTAAAAACATTGTTAGAATGTTTAAACTCCTTGAGCATTCAGTTTTAACAGTGATTAAGTCGTTGATTTATCTACTAAACAGTACTCAAAGTCATTCTTAAGCTGTAGTTGGCGAAATTAGTTTTCCGAAACAGCAATCGCAAGAAATTTGTTGACTGTCTTCAATTACCGATAAATTTGCTTTAGCAACGAAAGCAAATTATACTTATTTAATGTAGAATTTAATTATGCAATCTAATGAACAGTTTTCGCCCAAAAGATTCTGAAGTAGACAGACAAACACTGAACCCAAAACACACAGAGGACAGGAAACGTGTGTAACTTCGATGGGATTTTGGGAAAACTTTGAAAACAAACTGCAAACTCCAGTGGAAAGCCCAAACGGACTGTCTGTCGTCTGCATGTGGAAGAACTCTATTACAACATGCTAAAACGACCAAGTTGCCAAGTCCAAAGTCTAACGGTGAACAATGCAAATTCAATTGGAAAAGAAAACCAAAGCATTTGGGATACATAATATTTATGCTCTGAACTTAATGTGGAAGTTTAGATGGCGTTTAAATTTTCAAAAAGAAAAGCACACCAAATGCAAATTGCAGTCAATGCCATTGTAAGAGAAAGAAAAAAAAAATCATCAGAAGAAACCGAATAAGAAGAAAAGTCGTGCAGCAAGTCCGGAAGTTGACACTTAAGTTTATAAATCCAATAAAAATCACATTAGCCTTGCGGCGGAAAATCGCGTGCAACAACAATGAAGAACAAGAGCTGACACTGAATTGAGCAGTACTAAGGAGGAGATTGGAAGAAGAGCCCGGGCACGACAAGGGGCGCCAAATCCTCGCGACACACTTAGCTAAGCCACTTGAAAATACCAACAACCATCACTGCAGCCCTAACCCCGCCTCACCCGGTGGAGAGCAGTAAAATGCTAATGATACCCGCCACCCGCGCTTGGCACAAGTACAAAAAAAGTTGTCTACACCAAGAACGCTTTTAATAATTTAAAAGTGGGTCTACCGTATATAGCTAATGGCTAATGGATCGCCGCTGCTCCCTCATTCCATATTGACTCCTCGCCATTCAAGCGCACACTGAATAAGCTTTGAGTTCGAAATTGGCCACAAACCGGAAATGACAACACCCAAAGGCCAACACTTCAAATGCAAATCTTAAAAGTATTGCATTGTCTTTAAATGCTTACAACATGGTTTTTATGCCCTGAACCCATTGAAAATGGGTAAAAAGAGTATAATGGTTTTGTGCAAAAGTATGTAATAGGCAGAACGAAGTATCTCCGACCCCATCAAGTATATATATTCTTGATAAGCATTATCTGTGAAATTTTTATTGAAACCGGTTGAGGAACACCGGAGATATGGAACATTGAACTTAAGTTAAGCATTGGCTTCACGCGTAAAGTATTGCGTTCAGGATATCGTCCAGTCGGGATTTCTCGACTAAAGCCTTCTAACTTCCTCATTTTGGTGTGGTTAAAGAAATATATCATCTGTTTGACAGCTATTATTTATATATTTTTAAAAAGTTTTCAAAAAGTATCAATATTGTTTTCGCAACTTACACAAAACTGTGACATTTTTTTTGATCGAAAACATAGTAATTTGGTTATTTTAGAAAATTGTAAAATATTGTTTAAGTTAGTTTCGATAAATTTCACCAATTACTATTAAGTGAAATAGTTTGATCTTTTCAAAAACGAACGTTGCATCCAGTCTAAAGCCCAAACGAGGCATATATGCTGGGATTAATTTCAAATCGAGTGTATAGCCATTCACGAGGTACATCACGTTCTAGAAATAAAAGAAGATTAAAAGATACTATTCAGTTAGGACGAACATGTAATACAGCATTACAAACCTTTTTAAATGGGCATTTCAGTGGAAAATTGGATATACGACGAATTGAAACAATTAAAACCTGCAGTATGTTATGGCTATGAACCGAGTGCAGTGCTTCACAAGGATCGAAATCTATTTTAGTATAATTAGTATATGTTTTACCATGTTTTAGGGCAATCAATACAGTTCCATCTAATTTATGCAGATCTTCAGTTAACGTAGTTTCCCAATAAAAAGCAGAAATATTATTTGATGTGCGATTAATATAGCAATTGAGATGTGAGATTATTCTTGGATTCTGATTTAAACACTCCACTTTGGTAAAATCAGCTACAATTTTGGCCTATTAAGAGAAGATAAATCTTTACAAAATACAAAATTTAATTTAATCCAACTTACCTTTGCTGCCAGTGTGACCAACGCACAAGCGAGCAGACCTGCTGTCAAAACGCCGAAAATGCAAATGTTCATGTCAAATATTTTAAAACAACTAACTTGAAATTCTGTTTGAAATTTTTTCTATTTATAGTTATTTATTTTTCCCGAAATTTGTTTTTAATGAGCCCAAATAATATAAATTATGTCATTATTGTGACGGCAATTAACTAAGTTTTAGAAGATTGAACGTTTTGATATCGCTAATCAACAATAATTCAAATTGTAATTACGATTTTTCATAATGGTGTGGTAATAAAAATATATCAACTGTTCGAAAGGTGTTCTTTATTTATTTTTCAAAAATGTTCAAAAAGTGATTTAAGGGAATCAATGTTGTCTTCGTACATACAATAGCAATATTTTTTCTTTTTTGGAAATATAGTTATCTTAAGAAAGTTGACAAATATTTTTTCAGTTAGTTTCGATAAACATCACCCATTGTTGTTACGTGAAATAGTTTGATTTTTTTAGCAGCGACCCATAAATCCCATCTAAAGCTCAAACGGGGAACATATGCTGGGATTAATTTCAAATCGATTGTATAGCCATTCACAAAGTACGACACGTTCTAGAAATAAAAGAAGATTAAAAGAAACTATTCAGTTAGGACAAACATGTAATAAAGCATTACTAACCTTTTTAAATGGGCATTCCAGTGGAAAATTAGATACACGACGTATTCCAACAAAAATAATTTGCATTGTGTATTGGCTATGAACCAAGTGCAGTGCTTCACAATAATCGATATCTATATTAGTGTAGTTAGTAAATGTTTTACCATGTTTTATTGCAATCAAAACAGTTGCATCCACTTGATGCAGATCTTCAGTAAACGTAGTTTCCAAATAAACACCAGAAAAATTATTTGTTGTGCGATTTAAATAACAGTTGAGATGTGGGACTATTTTTGGATTCTGATTCAAGCACTCCGCTTTGGTAAAATCAACTACAATTTTGGTCTGTTGAAAGAAGATTAATCTTTATTAGATAAACAAGTAAGAAGGCTTTAGTCGCGAAATCCCGACTAGAAAATACCCTGAGACCTATACTTAACGCGTACAGTCAGTCATTTTTACGGTCGGCGATGGTTCCTTCTGTTTTTACCCATTTTTAATGGGTTCAGGATATAAAAATATAATTAATTCCAACTTACCTTTGCTGCCAGTGTGACCAACGCACAAGCGAGCAGACCTGCTGTCAAAACGCCGAAAATGCCAATGTTCATGTCAACTTTCTTTAAACAACTTATTTGAAATTCTGTTTGAAATTTGCTCTATTTATAGTTTTGTATTTGCCGAAACTTGGTTTTAATGCACCCAAATAATATAAATTAAGTCATTATTTTGAAGGCAATTAACTACGTTTTAGAAGATGAACGTTGTGATATCGCTTATCTTCAGTTATTCGAATTGTAATTAAAATTTTTATACCCTGAACCCATTAAAAATGGGTAAAACGGGTATAATGGTTTTGTGCAAATGTATGTAACAGAAAGAAGGAATAAAATATATGTATTCTTGATCAGCATCAACAGCCAAGTCGATATAGCCATGTCCGTCCGTCTGTCCGTCTGTCTGTCTGTCTGTCTGTCTGTCTGTCTGTCAGTCTGTCCGTCCGTGTGAAAGAACGCGTCGATCTAATAAAAATATATTGTTCGAAAGATGTTCTTTATTTATTTTTCAAAAATATTCAAAAAGTGATATAAAGGAATCAATGTTGTCTTCGTATATAAGATAGCGATATTTTTTACTTTTTGGAAACATAGTTATCTTAAGAAAGTTAAGAAATAATTTTTCAGTTAGTTTCGATAAATATCACCCATTGCTATTTCGTGAAATAGTTTGATCTGTTTAGCAGCGACCCATATATCCCATCTAAAGCTCAAACGGGGCATATATGCTGGGAATAATTTCAAATCGATTGTATAGCCATTCACAAAGTAAGATACGTTCTAGAAATAAAAGAAGATTAAGTTTCAGTTAGGACAAACATGTAATAAACCATTACTAACCTTTTTAAATGGGCATTCCAGTGGAAAATTGGATACACGACGTATTCCAACAAAAATCGTTTGCAGTATGTAATGGCTATGAACCGAGTGCAGTGTTTCACACAAATCGAAATCTATATTAGTATAGTTAGTATATGTTTTACCATGTTTAAGGGCAATCAATACAGTTCCATCTATTTTATGCAGATCTTCAGTAAACGTAGTTTCCCAATAAAAAGCAGAAATATTATTTGTGGTACGATTTAAATAACAATTGAGATGTGAGATTATTTTTGGATTCTGATTTAAACACTCCGCTTTGGTAAAATCAGCTACAATTTTGGCCTATTGAGAGAAGATTAATCTATATAAGATAAAGAATGTAATTAATTCCAACTTACCTTTGCTGCCAGTGTGACCAACGCACAAGCGAGCAGACCTACTGTCAAAACGCCGAAAATGCAAATGTTCATTTCAAATGTTTTAAAACAACTAATTTGAAATTCGGTTTGAAATTTGCTCTATTTATAATTTTGTATTTGCAGAAACTTGGTTTTAATGCACCCAAATAATATAAATTAAGTCATTATATTTAAGGCAATTAACTACGTTTTAGAAGATGAACGTTGTGATATCGCTTATCCACAATAATTTGAATTGTAAATACGGTTTTTATACCCTGAACCCATTAAAAATGGGTAAACGGTATAATGGTTTTGTGCAAGTGTATGTAATAGGCAGAAGGAAGCATCTTTGACCCCAACAGACGAGTTGATATAGCCATGTCCGTCTGTCTGTCTGTCCGTATGTATGAACGCGTCGATCTCAGATACTATAAGAGCTACAGACTCCAGATTTGGAACATAAGCTTGCCTAATCCCTAGGCAGTAAAAATTTGTTTTAAATTTTCATTGGACAAAATAATGAAACTTTGTGCAACTTTGATTGAAATCGGTTAAGAAACACCGGAGAAATGGAACATTGAAGGTGATTATGCAGTGTGCAGTATGCAGTATGTGCGTACATACACACACACATACTTGCAAGCACAGACTCTACGCGTAAAGTATAGGGTTCAGGGTATCGTCTATCCGAGATTTCTCGACTAGAGGCCTCTTACTTGTTCATAATGGTGTGGTAATGAAATTATATTAACTGTTCAAAATGTGTTCTTTATTTATTTTTCAAAAATATTCAAAAAGTGGTATAAGGAAATCAATGTTGTCTTCGTATATAAGATAGCGATATTTTTTACTTTTTGGAAACATAGTTATCTTAAGAAAGTTAAGAAATAATTTTTCAGTTAGTTCCGATAAATATTACCCATTGCTATTTCGTGAAATAGTTTGATCTTTTTAGCAGCGACCCATATATCCCATCTAAAGCTCAAACGGGGCATATATGCTGGGAATAATTTCAAATCGATTGTATAGCCATTCACAAAGTAAGATACGTTCTAGAAATAAAAGAAGATTAAGTTTCAGTTAGGACAAACATGTAATAAACCATTACTAACCTTTTTAAATGGGCATTCCAGTGGAAAATTGGATACACGACGTATTCCAACAAAAATCGTTTGCAGTATGTAATGGCTATGAACCGAGTGCAGTGTTTCACACAAATCGAAATCTATATTAGTATAGTTAGTATATGTTTTACCATGTTTTATGGCAATCAATACAGTTGCATCCACTTGATGTAGATCTTCGGTTAACGTAGTTTCCCAATAAAAAGCAGAAATATTATTTGTGGTACGATTTAAATAACAATTGAGATGTGAGATTATTTTTGGATTCTGATTTAAACACTCCGCTTTGGTAAAATCAGCTACAATTTTGGCCTATTGAGAGAAGATTAATCTATATAAGATAAAGAATGTAATTAATTCCAACTTACCTTTGCTGCCAGTGTGACCAACGCACAAGCGAGCAGACCTACTGTCAAAACGCCGAAAATGCAAATGTTCATGTCAAATATTTTAAAACAACTAATTTGAAATGTTGAATTTACTGTTGACAATGCTCGATATATTTTTTGTATTTGCCGAAATTTGGTTTTAATGAATCTGCTAGGCTATTAACTACGTTTTAGCAGATGAACATTTTGATATCGCTTACCTACGTTTATTCGAATCGTAATTGCGATTTATAAACGCTGAACCGATTGAATATAAGTATAATGGTTTTATGCAAAAGTTTGTAACAGGCACAAGAAAGCATCTCCGACCCCATCAGATATATATATCAAGTATATATATAAAGCCATATTCGTCTGTCCGTCCGTTCGTCCGTCTGTATGTATGAACACATCGATCTTCGATACTTCAGATCTCAGATTCAAGTTTGTTTCAAATTTTCGATAGCTTGTTCCGTTTTCGATGTACACATTGAGATATCGTTTAATACATTAAGCGAAATAATGACAATCTGTGAAATTTATTAAAATCGGTTGAAAAACACCGGAGATATGGAACATTGAACTTAAGTTAAGCATTGGCTTCACGCGTAAAGTATTGCGTTCAGGATATCGTCCAGTCGGGATTTCTCGACTAAAGCCTTCTAACTTCATCATTTTGGTGTGGCTAAAAAAATATATCATCTGTTTGACAGCTATTATTTATATATTTTTAAAAACTTTCAAAAAGTATCAATATTGTTTTCGCAACTTACACAAAACAGTGATATTATTTTTGATCAGACACACAGTAATTTGGTTATTTTAAGAAAATTTTAAAATATTGTTTAGTTAGTTTCGATAAACTTCACCAACTGCTGTTAAGTGAAATAGTTTGATCTTTTCAAAAACGAACGTTGCATCCAGTCTAAAGCCCAAACGAGGCATATATGCTGGGATTAATTTCAAATCGAGTGTATAGCCATTCACGAGGTACATCACGTTCTAGAAATAAAAGAAGATTAAAAGATACTATTCAGTTAGGACGAACATGTAATACAGCATTACAAACCTTTTTAAATGGGCATTTCAGTGGAAAATTGGATACACGACGAATTGAAACAGTTAAGACCTGCAGTATGTTTTGGCTATGAACCGAGTGCAGTGCTTCACAATAATCGAAATCCACTGTAGTATAATTAGTATATGTTTTACCATGTTTTACGGCAATCAATACAGTTCCATCTAATTTATGCAAATCTTTAGTAGATGTAGCTTCCACATAATAAGCAGAAATATTATTTGTTGTGCGATTAAAATAACAATTGAGATGTGAGACTATTTTTGGATTCTGATTCAAACACTCCGCTTTGGTAAAATCAGCTACAATTTTGGCCTATTAAGAGAAGATAAATCTTTACAAAATACAAAATTTAATTTAATCCAACTTACCTTTGCTGCCAGTGTGACCAACGCACAAGCGAGCAGACCTGCTGTCAAAACGCCGGAAATGCAAATGTTCATGTCAAATATTTTAAAACAACTAACTTGAAATTCTGTTTGAAATTTGCTCTATTTATAGTTTTGTTTTTGCCGAAATTTGGCTTTAATGAACCCAAATAATATAAATTTAGTCATTATTTTGAAGGCAATTAACTACGTTTAAGAAGATGAACGTTTTGATATCGCTTATTCACAATAATTTGAATTGTAAATACGGTTTTTATACCCTGAAAAAGAGTATAATGGTTTTGTGCAAATGTATGTAACAGAAGGAAGCATCTCCGACCCCATCAAGTATATATATATTTGATCAGCATCTACGACCATTAGAGCTAGAGACTCCAGATTTGGAACATAAGCTCGCCTAATCTCCTGGCAGTAAAAGTTTGTTTTCGATTTTCGATAACTCATCCCGTTTCCGATTTACACATGGGATCGATAACAACAAAAAATCAGCGGAACTGGGTACAACAAGTGGTGTGCCAAACCGCAGTCAATCCGGCTTCTTAAGGCCAAACAAAAACATCCAAGGTTAATACGCGATTTATATTTATTAAAATGCAAAAAACTGTTAGTTTGATAAAACGGCAAGAGACACTGAAAAATGAGGATTGTACGCTCTTACGCCAGTACAACAAACCAAAAAGTGGTTTAAAAAACTGAGAGGTTATTATTAAATAACAAAATCTTCAATTTGCAAAACTTTGAACATTAACTTTGAACATCAAATAAACGTTTGAAACATTAGACAAAATAATGACAATCTGTAAAATTTTTTATTAAAATCGGGAAATACCGGAGATATGAAACATTGAAGTTGAGTTTGCAGTATGCAGTACACACACACACATACTTGCAAGCATTGACTGTACGCGTAAAGTACAGGGTTAAGGGTATCGATTAGTCGGGATTTCTCGACTAGAGCCCTTTTACTTGTTCAAATTGCTATTTAACATTTTCTGCTACTATTTTTATTTGTGTTTCGTAAGTTGCAGGATTGCTTTCGTTGCCCGTTGCCATGTTTCTAATTATATTTGCAACCTTTGTAATTTATTTGTGTTTTGCGAGACAGAAAGCGTATTTGATATGAATAACACATTAAAAGGGCTTATTAATGTTTTTTGAATGAATATTTTGAAAATTTGCATATACATGAACAAATATATTCAAAGCAACTTAAAATAAGAGCGTTACCCAGGAATTCAATTTTTAAATTCAAAATGTACTGAAGTAGTTGCAAACTCACATCTGATACCTATACAGCTTCCAAATTACCATAGGTAGAAACCCAATTAACATTCAGTTGAAATGCATTTAGGTATAAAATACAAACTGATGCTGTGGTAGGCTGAGTAAAGTAATTCTGATGTCTGAGAATTTGAAATACCTCAAGCGCCTTTCAAGTGCGTGGCATTAACACTTGAATGCCATATTGATAATTGCATAAATGAATGAAGAGACAGACAGGCAATAAGAGTGTGTGAGAAAGTGGTAGACTGTGTAAGAATTGAGAGACTCGTAAAGTAGATTCGTCCTGACTGCAACTCATCATCAACGTCATTTACAAAAGTTCGCGATGAAATAATTTATCTTTTTTTTTTTGTCTGCTGCTGCAATGACAGCATCAGCACCAGCGTCAGCATTGGGCAACAACAATCAGGCAGAAGCGCTTCAGTTACTTTTAGTGCCAGAGCCCATCCGGTTACAACGTCTCCAGCTTGTCCTGCCTCGTCCTGCCGCGTCCTGCATAAGTGCCGAGTGCTTGCCGCAAATAAATTTGATTTGCATGTGCAAATGAACGTGGAATTGAATTTTCTTATGCATGAAATGTGCGCATAATTGGTCCATGCCACATACTCTCTCTATCTGACACTTATACATACACACGCACACACACAAAGGCATTATAACGGGGCATAGACATTCACAAGAGCTGCCTGCCAGCCTGCCAGCCAGCCAACCAGCCAACCAGCCATCATGCCTCTATAGCCTTTCACCACTAGACAAGTGCCCCAGTTGTGGCTTTACCCATAATTGCTTATGTATAAATTTCAATTCAGACATAATTTTTAGTATACTTGAAAAGCAAATAGGTAAAAAGAAAGTCCCTATTTCGGTTAATACAAGTACTGAAAGCAAAAAATTATATTGAAAATATACAATCGTGTCATTTTGAAGTAATTTAAATATTTTTTTACAAATGGGCTATTTAATTATTGGACCCTGTTTATAATAATGAAAATGATGACTAACAAATAACAAAACGACATTAAATAAATAAGGATTATAAATCTCTCTAATCAATCTTAGATTTTGTTTTAAATAACCTGGCTTTGTTAAGTGCATATTTAAATAGTAAGCTTAAATAAATTAAATTTAATAAACTCGTTTCTTTTCGTGAAAGTGCAAATATTGGTTATTAATATTAGTCTAAATGTTAAAGAAACAAATGATGTCTTAATACTAAATACTAAACCAAACTACTCAAAGTCCCTTAAAATTCTGTGTGTTCGTAAAGGATTGAATGGTCCTCGCCCAAACATTCACAATGGAAAAATCACTTTGATTACATAATAGCCAACTGGCACTGTTCACATTGACTCAAGTGTCGGATTGCCATGTGTTTGACATTTGTCATTGCCCACTTTATAGCGGGCTAAGTAGCCAGCACTATATTATGCCCATCGTACTGCTAGCTGCTGTTGCTCTCTGCTGCTGCTTGTGCTACACTCAACGGATTTGTTGAATACAATGCCCACTGTTGGAGCAGCAGCGAACTGCACTCGAGAACTTGAATAATTAAAAATACAATATTGTAGTGCAAACAGTTGGCAGGAACTGGAGCGCTCTGCTGGAGGCTGAATGAATGGCAGCGTTCCTGGCTGCACTTAGCCAAAGATATCCACTTACAAAACACAGCATCCGAAGCCAACCCACTGTCGTGACAGTGGCAATTCTGACAAGCAAGCTGTGCAAACAATCGAAGCAACGGCATGACAAAAATGCAGCCCAGCCTGTGATTCTATTTTTTCGTCTTCTTTTGCGAAGGCAAACGTGAGCCAGGACGTGTTGGATGCGGTGCAGTTGCTCTTACGGCTCGCTTATGGGTCAAATAGGACGTGTATGTGTACGGAAGTGCGATCCTAAAGATGAAAGCGTGTAACGTTGTTTAAAATATGCCCCAAATATATTGTCCTTGTTTTTTTATATATATATATATATATATTTATATATATACATATATATATATATATTTATATATATACATATATATATATATATATTTATGTCATTTGTTAAATAAAAAAATAAAAATAAAAAACAGCTATAACTATTATAAGCACACAGGTGATTGAAGTTTGTTTGACAAAAAGACCGAATAAAATTATTGTTTTAATTTTTTATGGTATCACTTTCGTAATCTTAAATGGAAAAGCTAACTTAGGTGTTTAAAAACTTAATTAAAATGTTTTAAAATTGATTTATATACTATACATATATGTATATATTTGGTTCTACAAAGATTACCTGCCCAATATTTGTCTACCATCTCTAAGTGATGGAATTTTATGGTCCTGCGGCAAAGAATCGCTATCGCCATCGTCATTGTCAACGCTTTGTTGGCTTTGTTTTGCTCTCTTTGGCGCTGTTAATGGTTACGGTTACCGTTACTATTGTTGCTCTTGCTCTTGCTGTTGCTGTTGCTGTTGCTATTGCTGTTACTGTTACTGTTTTATTTATTGTTTGCGCTCATTTGAGTCAATTACGGCAAACGGAGATTGTTAATTGTTTTGCTGCTGTTGCTACTTCTCCTGCACAGCGGCCGCCGCTCAAGTCCAAGACAAACAAGTCTCATCCTGTCAGTGGGCGGGTGGGCAGTTTGGGTCGTACTCCATTTTTATTTTCTAGTATTTATTCGTTTGCCTCTTTTGGCTTTGTTTTGCTGCTGCTGCTGCTACTGCTACTGCTGCGACTCAAATTCTGCTTGTGCTGCTTATTGTTTGGCTTTTGGTCTCTGTTGGCCTTTGTTTGTTTGCTTTTGGCCAATAAACGGTGTCTCCCTTATTGCTCGCTTACGCCCCCTTCAGTCCTGGCTAGAGCTACACAGCGTGTTTAATGGCGCGTTGAATGTTACATTTGCTCATCGTCTGCTCCTTCTCATTCTCTTCTCTCTTATATGGAGTGGCATCTCCTTTTAACAGCTTTTCTCTGGCTTGGTCGACTTGTTGTTGTCGTGTCTCTTGCGTAAACTTTAATTGGCTGTCAGTTCATTGAGGTAAGTTTTAATTAATTTTTTGACCATGCTTGATGTGTCTTGTCTCTGAGTACGTGTGAGTGTGTGGGGCAGCATGTTAAATGGGTGGTTTTTATTTTTGGTTGAAGGCCGCTAAGTGGTGCGTTAACTTTCCCACTCAAATGTTTTGCTAATTGTTTTGCCAACATTTTGTGCTCCTGAGTGCTACTTAAGGCCAAGTCAATCTTTTAAAAGAAATTTCTTATAAAGCTCGTATAAAGTTTTTTAATAATGGATTTGCTGCAAAAAGAGAAAAATATATGTTATTTTTTTTTTTTGGGATTTTCATTTATTGCATTCAAAATAAAAACAAGTAAGAAGGCTCTAGTCGAGAAATCCCGACTAGACGATACCCTGATCCCTATACCTTACGCGTACAGTCAGTGTTTGCAAATATGTGTGTTTGTATGTACGCACATACTGCATACTGCATACACAACTTCAATGTCCCATATCTCCGGTGTTTCTTAACCGATTTTAATAAAAATTGCACAGATTGTCATTATTTTATTCATTATTTTAAATGACATCTCAAAATTTTCAAAATTCAAGATTTTGTTGTTATCGATCATATATGTATATCGAAGACGGGATGAGTTATCGAAAATCGAAAACAAACTTGTACTGCCTAGGGATTAGGCGAGCTTAAGTTCGAAATCTGGAGTCTCTAGCTCTTATAGTCTCTGAGATCGGTTGACTCATACAGACGGACAGACGGTCAGACGGACAGACGGACAGACGGACGGACAGACGGACATGGCTATATCGACTCGGCTATTGCTGCTGATCAATAATATATATACTTTATGGGGTCGGAGAAGCTTCCTTCTGCCCGTTACATACTTTTGCACAACTTCATGATACCCTTTTTTCCCATTTTTAATGGGATCAGGGTATAATAATGTGTTTAATGATTGAAAGATGAATTTATAAACTGCATTTATTCTAAAAAAGTATGCAAGTATTGTGCATACTTTTTTCATAAATCCTAACTCAATAATTATAATTTTATTTTGAAAAAAATGATAAAAAATTGATCAATATTATAATATTTACATAAAAGGTCTTAGATACTTTTGTTCAGACCTAATGAATTCTATTTTACTATTTGCCCAAGATTTTGTTTATATGTAACTATTTTTTCTTAACATTGCTATTATCATTATTTATTGAATCTTTTCTTGTACTAAGAAAACTAGCAATAAGCTTACAAGTCTTAATAGTATTTCTCAGCCAGGAGTTCAGTTTACTTACCTGTATATCTGTATGCATGCGCAGCCCTAAGGATTAACGCTGGGGTGGTAATTCGTTCCAAGGGAGACAGGATCGATTGCACAACCTTTTTAGATATTTTGCGAGATGATAAGGGTGCAATGAGAGCTTGCTAAGGTATCTATCCTTTTAGTTTTCTATTACCTCCTTGACTGGTAGCACGCTACGGTCTCTATGTATGTTAACGTTTTGAACATACCCGATGTATAGTGACGGTTTCGAGAACTTTCTTTCTTTCGTTTAACGTGAGCGCTCGAAAATCTTGCCCATTCAGGTTAAAAGTTAATTGCTTGAATTTTTGTTCGTTGAGTCGTATTCGCCAGTCAGATAATAATTTTTCCACGTCGAAGATCTACCTGCACTGTTGCTTGAGTTGTGCTTATGGATTGGCTCAGGTAAGCTGAGTTATCAGCAAACGTAGAAGTTGTCAAGTAGCTGCCTAAATAGCTGCGTGCTTTTCACGAGAGCCATAGGTGTGATGCTATTATGTTATGGAGATTCAGAAATTGCTGAATCCGAGACTAATGAACTAGATATAAGATCCGTTAGTTGTGTAATTATTTATACATTTTAAATTTTATTTTTTAATACAAAATTATTTAAAACAAGTAAGAAGGCTCTAGTCGAGAAATCCCGACTAGACGATACCCTAATCCCTTTACTTTACGCGTACAGTCAGTGCTTGCAAGTATGTGTGTTTGTTTGTACGCACATACTGCATATTGAATACACAACTTCAATGTCCCATATCTCCGTTGTTTCTTAATCGATTTTAATAAAAAATTTCACAGATTGTCATTATTTTGTTTAATATTTCAAATGCTATCTTAAAATTTTCAAAATTCAAGATTTTGTTGTTATCGATCCCATGTGTATATCGGAAACGGGATGAGTTATCGAAAATCGAAAACAAACTTGTACTGCCTAGGGATAAGGCGAGCTTAAGTTCCAAATCTGGAGTCTCTTATAGTCTCTGAGATCGGTTGGCTCATACATACGGACATGGCTATATCGACTCGGCTTTTGATGCTGATCAAGAATATATATACTTTATAAGGTCGGAGATGCTTCCTTCTGCCTGTTACATACTTTTGCACAAAACCATTATACCATTTTTTCCCATTTTTAATGGGATCAGGGTATAAAAACATAGAGTTGTTAATTATTTAAGTACTATTTTCCGCTTGGTATTAAAAATTAAAATTTGTTTTTAGTCCAACCGTCGAATGGCATGTTCAAACAAAAAAATATTTAAAAATATTTTTAAAATTTAAAAGCTTTACTATACATATTCATACTTATATCAATACCTTCCGAATTGTCAAATTATCATACCTTAGAAGGGTTTTGTTCTTTTTTTCTCTTTCTGTAAACTTCTGGACTATTTCTAAAAACTGCGCCCCCGTTTGCTTGAAGGATGCTGAGCCTCGTAATTGACTAGCTTTTCTCCAAAGACCTTTGGTTGTCGGAAAGGGATCTTCATGTGCCATCGATTTACATTGCAACATTTCTGAGGTTTATAGTCAAGGGGATTGCGTTCAACCACTATCCATAACTTTCATTTGCCTTTTGATGACTCTTAAACGAGCACTTCGAATCCTGCGCAATAAGACTCTTTAGTTTCGTTGATAATACAGGCAGCCTTTGCATCAGTGACTCCAAACAACGCTTTTGTATATAGTGGTTCCTGAGTATCTCATTACATTCATCTGATCGGCAGCTGATTCGACATCGATGCGCTTCTGCATATTGGGATTACTCTTTTTGATTTGTTCTTCTATAAAAATGTTTCGATGCGGAGAGTAAACTAGCAAAAATTTTAAAATCGAATTTACCTTTTGGAGGCCAAGCAAAATAGATTCATACTAGAAATTTAGTAATTATTAATTTAATTCTGTTATTTTACAAGTGAATATTAAAGGCGATTTTGTATATTAAGAATTTTTGTATTATACTTTCGACCATTATATTTTTGACTAGTTAAGCAGAGAGAGTTTGAATTTTTACCATAATTACTGCTACTTAACTGCCTACTGAGGTACTTTTAATGATTTTAATAAACTTAGTTCATATTGACTATAAAAAATGAATTGTTTGGATTTCGCCAATGCTTTTAAAAATTACGCAGGGTAGGCCGAAGCAGAATACAACTAATGTCAACTAATGCCTAAACGATGGGCCTCATTAGCGAAACATCCAAACTAATGTCTATTAAATATGTACCTTGCTTAGATTGACCCAAAAGAAAAGTACGTTAAGTATTTCGTAATATTTAATGTTTGGCAAAAAGGTCAACTTACCTTTTTGCTAGAAAACTTGAACATTACTTAAATAATCCTCAACCGACTTTCATCACGAGCATCTCCATAATGATGATCATCATCAAGCATGTCCGAAACGTGCTGCTTCTCCTGGTCCTAACGGATGCCTCGTTTAGAAAAATTGCTCACGCACGGGTTCGTTTTCTGAGCAGGGTGTAAGTGGGGTTATGTAGGTTGGTTTTAAGTACTGGCTGGTCTGTGGTTTGCTTTGCTCTTGATTTTGTTTACCATTCACCGTACAACATTTTCTGCTTTGTATCGTTCGTCGCCTAAGCGCATTAAAAGTTTTTTTTTTCGCCGATTTTCTTTATTTTGTGCACTTTATTGAAAGCACATCACGTAGTGCACCTGATTTGCTGACAATCCTTGGACATTCTAAATAGACAACCGGTACTAGCTTAAGACCGGACTTAAATCTTCCAATTTACCTGCGCTGCATACAAAATGCGCTGCGACACCTTTGGCATCGTTATAATTAAGATTAATTGCTTACAGTTTTGGTAATAATTTCGCTCGCTTTGATACATTTTCGAAAAATGTTATCTAAAGTTGCTTCTGTTAAGTGCTCAAAAAGGAGAGAGAACATTATTTAAGAATTCGAGTTTATGAATCTCGATTCTTTTGTGAATTTTAATGTCTAAGCGCTTATGCTGAAGTTAACATTCCACGGGCTGAATTCTAAGTGATTTTAGGCTTAGTAATAAGTTCAAAAAAAATTAAGTTACTGACTTTTATTTGAAAAAAATCAATTGAATTAGCTGTTAACCAGTGAAGGAAATGCGATGTTGTCTCTCATATTGAATTACGATTTAACTTAAATGGTTTAAATGTATAAAGTGCCTTAGTAGCGCAGTCAAGCACTCTCAAAGCAAGTTTTACTTCGACTTTTGTTTTGTTTTGTTTTCTAGTTGGATAAATTCTTATGTATCCAAACTATAAGCCAACGACATTTCAAAGACCGCTTTAGTGTCTACGCCTAGCATTTATATACATTGGTTCGTTTTCTAAATAGATAAAAGTTCATCGACAGTGAAACGAACATACCCAAAAAAAAAATTTTTGTGATTGCATGCTCGTGTATAAATAGAAAACAGAACGCAACATAAGTAGTCTTTCTTTGTAGGGCAAAATGGTAAGACATAATGCGAAAATAATGTTCACTTTTAAACATTTTTTTAAGTTACCATCAGTTTATCAGGTATTGGTTTGTCCTTGTTGTTTGTCAAGCATTTTTTGACACGTCAGTAATATGCGATCCAGGAAAATTACGGCAAATTCAAGGCCGCCAATCGCCACTTTGTATTTTATTTCCGTTTTTGCCACAATGCCGAACAACTCCAGTACCAACAACTCCAGATCCAACAACTCCAGTACAAACAACTCCAGTACCAACAACTCCAGTACAAACAACTCCACTACCAACAACTCCAGTACCAACAACTCCAGTGCCAACAACTCCAAAACCAACAACTCCAGTACCAACAACTCCAGTACCAACAACTCCAGTACCAACAACTCTACCACCAACAACTCTACCACCAACAACTCCAGAACAAACGACTCCAGTACCAACAACTCCAGTACCAACAACTCCAGTGCCAACAACTCAAGCAACAACAACTCCAGTACCAACAACTCCAGTACCAACAACTCCTGAACCAACAACTCCAAATCCAACAACTCCAGTGCCAACAACTCCACCAACAACAACTCCAGAACAAACGACTCCAGTACCAATAACTCCAGAACAAACAACTCCAGTACCAACAACTCCAGAGCCAACAACTCAAGCAACAACAACTCCAGTGCCAACCACTCCAGTACCAACAACTCCAAAACCAACAACTCCACCACCAACAGCTCCAGAACAATCGACTCCAGTACCAACAACTCCAGTACCAACAACTCCAGAACCAACAACTCCAGTATCAACAACTCCAGAACCAACAACTCCACCACCAACAACTCCAGAACAAACGACTCCATTACCAATAACTCCAGTACCAACAACTCCAGAACTAACAACTTCAGAACCAACAACTCCAGTACCAACAACCCCAGAACCAACTTCTCCAGTATCAACAACTCTAGTTCCAACAACTCCAGAACCAACAACTCCAGTGCCAACAACTTCAGAACAAACTACTCCAGTACCAACAACTTCAGAACAAACAACTCCAGTACAAACAACTCCAGTACTAACAACTCCAGAACCAACAACTCCAGAACCAACAACTCCAGTACCAATAACCCCAGAACCAAAAACTCCAGTATCAACAACTCTAGTTCCAACAACTCCAGAACCAACAACTCCAGAACCAGCAACTCCAGTACCAACAACTCCAGAACCAACAACTTCAGAACCAACAACTCCAGTACCAACAACTCCAGAACCAACAACTCCAGTACCAACAACTCAAGCAAAAACAACTCCAGAACATACAACTCCAGTACCAAGAACAACAACCGCTTTGCCGCCAACCACTGTACCGCCGACCACTCCACCGTCAATCACTCCAACCACAGGGACAGCCTTAGTGCCAACCACTTCTGATCCTGTCAGTGAATCAGACCCAGAGCAACACCAGCACTACCACATTCATTATCATCATTTAGCATCCAAACCTTTTAAACCTCCTCTGCCTAACCTTGCTGCTCCTCCACTTGCTATGTTACCTCCACCGCCTATTTTTCTACTGCCAAATCAGGCTATTCCCAATTTACCACTTTTGCCATTGCTAGGACTGCCCGAGCTACCACCACCACCACCACTACTACTTCCAAATCCTTTTGGCTTTAATTGGAAGTCTTTAGATCAATATACAACTTATAAACCATAACAAGTGTTCGCCCATATAAAAACTGACTTGCCCCTTTAGCAAGAACCGTAACAATTATAGTAATTATTATACCCTGATCCCATTAAAAATAAGAAAAAAGGGTATAATGGTTTTGTGCAAAAGTATGTAACAGGCAGAAGAAAGCATCTCCGATCCCATAAAGTATATATATTGTTGATCAGCATCAACAGCCGAGTCGATATAGCCATGTCCGTCTGTCCGTCCGTATGTATGAGCCAACCGATCTCAGAGACTATAAAAGCTAGAGACTCCAGATTTGGAACTTAAGCTTGCCTAATCTCTAGGCAGTACAAGTTTGTTTTCGATTTTCGATAGCTCATCCCTGATTTTTAAATGAATTTTAATGGCTAAGGGCTTATGCTAAAGTTTACATTTCACAGTTAAATTCTAAGTGATTTTAGGGCTGATAATAAGTTCTAAGAATTTAATAATAATAATAAATAAATTTGATGTCTCTCATATTGATTTACGATTTAACATTTTCAAATGATTTTAACGTATAAAGTCCCTAAGTAGCGCAGTCAAGCACTCTCAAAGCAAGTTTTACTTCGACTTTTGTTTTGTTTTGTTTTCTAGTCGGATAAATTCTTATGTATCTAAATTACTATTGATTTGGGTATCTTAATGGACCCAAAGCTTAAGTTTGACAAGCATATTGCTTCAATTACAAATCGAGCATTAAGTGTCTTGCGGTTCATTAAGCGCTGGTCGAAGGAATTCGACGACCAATACTTAACAAAAACTCTTTATGTGTCTCTTGTCCGACCGATTCCCGAATATGGATCTTGTATACAGGATTCATCAGGATAGAATAGAATCGGTGCAAAAACAATCTTGCTCTTTGCCCTTCGGAGTCTTAACTGGGATGATGCTACTAATTTACCTGCTTACCACAGTAGACTTTTACTAATAAATCTTCCATCTCTTGCTAATCGAAAAACTATGCTAGCAATAACCTTTTTTCACAAATTAATAAATGGTGAAATAGTTTCCCCCTTACTAATCAACCAAATTAATTTTGCTGTACCCATTAGAAGTAGTAGAAATTTTGTGCCTATAGCCCTGCATGCTTGCTTTTCTAACTATGCTATCCTTAACCCTTTTCGGATCTTATGTTCATTATATAACGATCTTTCCCACCTTATAACTAGTACCACTTCTACATACTCTCTAAAAAAAAATTGTCTTACGTCATTTGTCTACATGTTCGCGATCTTCGTAACCGCACGTTACGCGGTGGATGGGCGGGATGTGGATTGCTTTGTGCTTGGGTCCGCGCGTTAACAAGCCGGTGCTTGGTATCGTTGGGCCACTTGATTGTACTGCCCGTTAGTACATCTACGTCTACTAATAATAATAAGCCAATGACATTTCATAGACAGCTTTAGTGTCTACGCCTAACATTGATATACATTGGTTCGTTTTCTAAATAGATAAAAGTTCATCGACAGTGAAACTAATTTGAATGCACATACCCACCAAATTATTTTTGTGATTGCATGCTCGTATATAAATAGAAAACAGAACGCAACATAAGTAGTCTTTCTTTGTAATGCGCAAACAATGTTCAATTTTAAACATTTTTTAAAGCTACCATCAGTTTATCAGGTATTGGTTTGTCCTTGTTGTTTGTCAAGCATTTTTTGACACGTCAGTAATATGCGATCCAGGAAAATTACGGCAAATTCAAGGCCGCCAATCGCCACCTTGTATGTTATTTCCGTTTTTGCCACAATGCCGAACAACTCCAGTACCAACAACTCCAGATCCAACAACTCCAGTACAAACAACTCCAGTACCAACAACTCCAGTACAAACAACTCCACTACCAACAACTCCAGTACCAACAACTCCAATGCCAACAACTCCAAAACCAACAACTCCAGTACAAACAACTCCAGTACCAAAAACTCCAGTACAAACAACTCCAGTACCAACAGCTCCAGTATCAAAAACTCAATTACCAACAACTCTAGTACCAACAACCCCAGAACCAACAACTCCACTATCAACAACTCTAGTTCCAACAACTCCAGAACAAACAACTCCAGTACCAACAACTCCAGAGCCAACAACTCAAGCAACAACAACTCCAGTGCCAACAACTCCAGTACCAACAACTCCGAAACCAACAACTCCACAACCAACAGCTCCAGAACAATCGACTCCAGTACCAACAACTCCAGTACCAACCACTCCAGGACCCACAACTCCAGTACGAACAACTATTAACAAGTCTAGTTCAAACAACTCCAGTATCAACAACTCCAGTACCAACCACTCCAGTACCAACAACTAAAGTATCAACAACTCCAGTACCAACAACTCCAGTACCAACAACTCCAGAACCAACAACTCCAGTACCAACAACCCCAGGACCAACAACTCCAGTATCAAAAACTCCAGTACCAACAACTCCACAACAACCAACTCAGCCACCAAACAACTCCAGAGCAAACGACTCCAGTACCAACAACTCCAGTACCAACAACTCCAGTACCAACAATTAAAGTATCAACAACTCCAGTACCAACAACTCCAGTACCACCAACTCCAGAACCAACAACTCCAGTACCAAAAACCCCAGGACCAACAACTCCAGTATCAACAACTTTTGTTCCAAACACTCCAGTGCCAACAACTCCAGAACCAACAACACCAGAACAAACGACTCCAGTACCAACAACTCCAGTACCAACAAATCCAGTACCAACAACTCCAGAACAAACAACTCCGGTACAAACAACTCCAGAACCAACAACTCCAGTATCAACAACTCCAGTATCAACAACTCCAGAACCAACAACTCCACCACCAACAACTCCACCACCAACAACCCCAGAACCAACTTCTCCAGTATCAACAACTCTAGTTCAACAACTCCAGTACCAACAACTCCAGTACCAAAAAATCCAGTACCAACAACTCCAGAACAAACAACTCCGGTACAAACAACTCCAATATCAACAACTCTGGTTCCCTCAACTCCAGAACCAATAACTCCAAAACCAACAACTCCAAAACCAACAACTCCAGAACTAACAACTTCAGAACCAACAACTCCAGTACCAACAACTCTAGTTCCAACAACTCCAGTACCAACAACTCCAGTACCAACAAATCCAGTACCAACAACTCCAGAACAAAAAACTCCGGTACAAACAACTCCAGTATCAACAACTCTGGTTCCAACAACTCCAGATCCAACAACTCCAGTACCAACAACTCCAGTACCAACAACCCCAGAGCCTAAAACTCCAGTACCAACAACTCCAGTACCAACAACTAAAGTATCAACAGCTCCAGTGCCAACAACTCCCGAACCAACAACTCCAGTATCAACAACTCCAGAACCAACAACTCCACCAACAACAACTCCAGAACAAACGACTCCAGTACCAATAACTCCAGAACAAACAACTCCAGTACCAACAACTCCAGAGCCAACAACTCAAGCAACAACAACTCCAGTGCCAACCACTCCAGTACCAACAACTCCAAAACCAACAACTCCACCACCAACAGCTCCAGAACAATCGACTCCAGTACCAACAACTCCAGTACCAACAACTCCAGAACCAACAACTCCAGTATCAACAACTCCAGAACCAACAACTCCACCACCAACAACTCCAGAACAAACGACTCCATTACCAATAACTCCAGTACCAACAACTCCAGAACTAACAACTTCAGAACCAACAACTCCAGTACCAACAACCCCAGAACCAACTTCTCCAGTATCAACAACTCTAGTTCCAACAACTCCAGAACCAACAACTCCAGTGCCAACAACTTCAGAACAAACTACTCCAGTACCAACAACTTCAGAACAAACAACTCCAGTACAAACAACTCCAGTACTAACAACTCCAGAACCAACAACTCCAGAACCAACAACTCCAGTACCAATAACCCCAGAACCAAAAACTCCAGTATCAACAACTCTAGTTCCAACAACTCCAGAACCAACAACTCCAGAACCAGCAACTCTAGTACCAACAACTCCAGAACCAACAACTTCAGAACCAACAACTCCAGTACCAACAACTCCAGAACCAACAACTCCAGAACCAACAACTCCAGTACCAACAACTCAAGCAAAAACAACTCCAGAACATACAACTCCAGTACCAAGAACAACAACCGCTTTGCCGCCAACCACTGTACCGCCGACCACTCCACCGTCAATCACTCCAACCACAGGGACAGCCTTAGTGCCAACCACTTCTGATCCTGTCAGTGAATCAGACCCAGAGCAACACCAGCACTACCACATTCATTATCATCATTTAGCATCCAAACCTTTTAAACCTCCTCTGCCTAACCTTGCTGCTCCTCCACTTGCTATGTTACCTCCACCGCCTATTTTTCTACTGCCAAATCAGGCTATTCCCAATTTACCACTTTTGCCATTGCTAGGACTGCCCAAGCTACCACCACCACCACCACTACTACTTCCAAATCCTTTTGGCTTTAATTGGAAGTCTTTAGATCAATATACAACTTATAAACCATAACAAGTGTTCGCCCATATAAAAACTGACTTGCCCCTTTAGCAAGAACCGTAACAATTATAGTAATTATTATACCCTGATCCCATTAAAAATAAGAAAAAAGGGTATAATGGTTTTGTGCAAAAGTATGTAACAGGCAGAAGAAAGCATCTCCGATCCCATAAAGTATATATATTGTTGATCAGCATCAACAGCCGAGTTGATAGAGCCATGTCCGTCTGTCCGTCCGTATGTATGAGCCAACCGATCTCAGAGACTATAAAAGCTAGAGACTCCAGATTTGGAACTTAAGCTCGCCTAATCTCTAGGCAGTACAAGTTTGTTTTCGATTTTCGATAAACAACACCTGTCTCTACTCCAAAAACAACACCAGTTATCCGGCCTACAAAGCCGTCGGAGATTTATGATCACCATCACAATCATCACCACCATTTTCAACCTCCTCTTCCATTAGTACTCTCCCTCCCTGATCTACCAAATTTAGCACTACCTTCCCTATGTCCACTTCCTTCACTTCCATTTCCAAATCTCCCATCTGGTATTTCTCTCGAGTCTTCCTGTTTTACCTTGTCCTTCATTATCAAATATACCGCCGTCCCAATGCTGCCTCGACCTCCGTCACTTTCTGTTTTACCAGTTTCAAGTTTACCCTCTGTTCCCAATTTACCGATTCCGCTCAAACTGCCTATTCCGGCTTTCCCAAATCCATTTAAGTTGCCTAATATATCTCTGTCTTTTCCTTCTAGACTTCTAATTCCAGATCTACCCACGCCTCCAAAACTTCCGACTCCAGTTCTTCCGTGCCTTTTCCACCTCTTTCATTTCCTTCCAGTCTGCCGATTCCATCTCTTCCCCCTCCTCCCGAGCTGCCAGTTCCAGCTCTACCATTACCTGGGTGGCTTCCTCCTCCTCCACTATTTTCAAATACATCTTTTCCTTTTCCTTCCAGACTTCCAATTCCTAATCTTCCCACGCCTCCAAAACTTCCAATTCCAGTTCTTACGTCACCTCCTAGACTACCTTTACCACCCATTTCATTACCGTCCAGTCTGCCAATTCTATCTCTTTCCCCTCCTCCATCACTTCCAAATAATTTTGGTTTTTTTTTGAATACTTTTAACCCAAATACAACACACGTCGATAATAAATAATATTGAATCAATTAACCATAAATTATGGTAATAAAACTTTATACAAATATTATAACGAGACTTTATTTTTGCAGACTTTGTAAAAAGAACTCGAGAAAAATGTATCAATATGCCAGTATCCATTTACGCAGGGCATTTCCTATTATCTTGAAAGCCATCTGTTTTAAAAACTTAGATCAACGGGAATCATATCGGACCAGTCGTGTTTAAGGTAGCGCGTCCACCGACATTTAAAAAGTCGTTTTGAGAAAAACCCTTTTAATATTCGAACTGTCGTACCGAATCTTTTATTTTTCTTTAATATTATTCAGTTTAAGCGTAAGCTAATTTGCAATAAAAAAAAAACGGTAAGATTAAAGCAAAACATTTATTAAGTTTATGACACATTGTTTCATCATCACCATTAAATAAAAACTGGGTGCCAATTTAAAAAAAAACCATGCAAATCTGAGAGAAGTCAATTAAAATTATGAGCTAAAATTTTTGTTTTATTTAATGCTCACCCAACTTTAATGTATAGCTAAAACAGCAATAATGTAGATGTATTGCTCTATATGATCCATCTATGGCTGTCCATTCGACCCTAATTCCAACATATGACTAACATATAAGAATATTTGTTCATGTAGATTATCTGAAAATCAATTGAATTTGAGAATGAAAAAAAATACAAATATAGCAAAAAGTCCGCGAGTACCGCTAAAAATCTAAATATATATATATCACACTAGGAATACTTACTCTAAAGCCATTTTTGGAATTAGGATTTACAACAAAATTTAAGCACTAACATTTAAATTTGCATTTTTTTATTTTGAAACAATTAAAGTCGTCCAGACAAAGGTTCATAAGCAATAAGATTTTTTCAACAAATTCGAGCTGTAAGAAAAAATGTTGAACTTAAGAATCAAAGCTGGCTACAACTTAAATTTTTTTGTAATGAAAAAATTGGCCAAATTGATAAATCTTGTTTGTTATGTCACAGCCCTTTTTGTCAAACCTGTTGTGTACTCTGTGCATTTGTACAGTTAGTCATTTAATTTGGGTGAAAAATAGCGTTCGACGTTCCCAAAAAACTGCTAAAGAAATTTGCCGTCCACCTATTAAAACGGGAATCCGTAAATCTTCCTTTTCTCTTTTGAACCTATTAAATTTGACGACTACGCTCACTCTCAACCCCTCTACTATGTCTCCTAAAGCTCTGAAGTTAAAATTAGCAAATTTGAAAGGTTGGTTACTAGCCCATTTAAAAGATCCCCCTGGTCCCCCTATCAGCAGACTGCAACAATTTCGGTTGTTTTGTTTATAAGTACTAAGTGGTTTTATTTGATGCGTATACGAAATACAATTTGTATGCTAAATGACGAGTGCCATGTGTTATCGACATTTTTTGCTTCGTGTCATGTCAGCTTTTTTCATCCTATTGTTTTTTATGCAAGCGAGATCTCAAAGCGGTCCAATCCACATGTCTTAGTGTGAATGCGCAGGGAACATTAACACATTCGTCCACTCCA
Organism: Scaptomyza cyrtandrae; assembly: GCA_035044605.1. Lineage (NCBI taxonomy): Eukaryota > Metazoa > Arthropoda > Insecta > Diptera > Drosophilidae > Scaptomyza > Scaptomyza cyrtandrae. The sequence continues at coordinate 4,659,181 of JAWNNS010000648.1, forward strand.
GAATACCGGTCCGCTGGGACCGCACCAGGTGTTAAAGGGTCCTTGGTAATGTGCAGAGCAATCACAAAATCCACTTGGACCGCAACCTCCGCAAGATCCAATGCAGGCACCCGGGTAGCACGTATAACCAAACATGTTGAATTGTTTTGAGCTTAAATATAACAATAAAAATAAACGATATTAAAACAAGAAAGTATATTTTGTTGTCAATAGACTCACATTGCTCGCTTAGCACGAAAAAATGGAGAATAGCTTTTTTTTTTTTGAATTACGAACCGAAAGGTTTCAGTGTCGATGTTAAACTAAATAATTTGCATTTTTCTTAACAGTCAGTCTAAGAAAAAATGATCATTATTCAAAGCCTGCTATGCGAAAACAATCGCTGAGCTTTTTTTTGGGTGGAAATATGTGGAATAGATGGTAGATAAATACAAATTCTTAAAATCTAAGGCCTTACAAGACAATACAATTTCAATTATATATTGAGAAAATTTATTTGCTTATGATAATTTTGAAATTGATTAACAGATGTTTGGGTATATTGTTTTGTGGTACTGGATTGAACCCTTAAGATATGATTAACAACATGGTCCACATCCGCCACATGGTCCACAACCGCCACATGGTCCACAACCTCCACATGGTCCACAACCTCCGCGTGGAAAACAACAATGGTCAAGTCCATCACGTTTACCGCACGGTGGAGGACATGGTCCACAGCTAGAACCGCATGGCCCACAAGGACCACAGCATGGGGAACAGCAAGAGCCGCAGCACGAGTAGCAAGGATTGCACATCTTGACTGGATAATAGGTGTATGAACTTGCTGTAAAGTAAAAGTTATAGAATAAGGTAATCATATTTGATAGTTTACTGGTAAAGCGATACAAACCTAATTTTTTCTCGGAAACAGGTACTAGCGGATGTTATTAAGTTTTTAGAAATCCACACAATCAATGAACCACAATGTTTAACTACAGAAAAGTCTGCCACTCATGCTAAATAAATAAGTAAATCAATCATATTATTTTTTTTAAAGCAGTTTAATGCATTTCACAAATTGTGATTAATCGAAATATTTTGTCTGTGTTTTAGAATTTTTAAAAGCCCACTCAAAGAATCGATTATTTGTAAGTGTTTTGTACCGCACAACTTTAAAGTAAAACAAAACTATATTCATATATTTTTAATTTTGTTCATTTACTTACCTTCCTGCAGACAGTAAAATAAATTTCTGTAGATAAATATAGTGTTCTGTTAAAGAGACCAAAGTTGAATGAAGTAATTTTTTTTACTTAAAGAAACGAAACTGAATTTTGACATTTTTTGTCAAAGCCTACTTAATATTCTGGTAGCCGAATTTTTTTTAAATAATTGTTCATTAAAGGTTAACAAAAACGCAATTCCTAACCATTGTTTTATAATTTTGTTCTAAAATACATTTAAGTGTTTTTGATGAAAACTTTATTGATTTTCTTTATATAAATAAACAAGCTTTTACCAATATGAGATATGTAAGTTTTGGGCTTTATTTGGTTGGAACATTATTCAATTTTGTAAGTACGAGTAACGTACACTGTTGAAATATTAAATATTTAAGTTTTGCTTGTGCCAGTAGAATTCTTCCTAAATTTCTTCTGTAAGCCAATTCTGCATTCCGGTCTCTTCTAAATGCAACAGCAGTAGCTAAGAGAGGCAATTAGTCTCAATTCAATAAGGACAGCATCCACCCCAGCAGCCACAACAAGAGCTGCGCAAACCAAAGCATGCGCCAGCCATTGAACCAAAGCTTGGATCATAAAAACCACTTGGGCCGCAACCACCACAAGATCCGATACATGCAGCAGGATAGCAGGGCCACTGACACATTTTGACTTTTGGTAAGAGCTGAAAAATAAATCCCGGTTACAATTTTGTTATTTTGTAATTTTCAATATTGATCGATTTCTTACGGTAATTGGTTTACACGAAAAAATGAAAAACTCAAAAGAATTTAAGTTTTCTTATAAATTTTGAGAAATAAGTTCCAAAAGCTCTGAATGACGGTGGTAAAGTAACTTTATATTATATTAATATCGCATGCCAGGCATAACCTTGAAATTGAGTAAACAGTCAGAGGTTGCTTTGTTGATGACTAAAAATATCTTTCAATTATGAATTCTTTATTGGAGACTTCATTATTTTTTGCGACTTAAATTTGTGTGTGTTTATTTTAAAACCAGGCTGCTAACGCCACAAAATAAATCAGTGTCAAAAGTGCCATTTGCGCCAATAATTAACTTAAGAACCTCATGAGTTAAAAACGCTGGAGCTAAGTGAAAATGCCCAAAGTGCCCGCGTAAAAGACAAAGCGGAAATTAAAATCACGCATGCTGTGCTAGAGCTGAATAAATTAAATGATATTAGTTGCTTCTCTGTATACGTTTTCTTGTGGTTTTTGTTAACGTCTTGTTGTGCCAGCAACAGCAAACCAATGTCGAGCAAGTTGTCAATGCTGTCAGGTGGGGCATCAACTCAATCGCAGTGCCTCCCTCTAAAACTAAGTGCGAAAATGTGCAAATTAGATTTTGTGGTTGACGCAAAGCACCAACCTCACACACATTTTTACACACACACGCACATATAACAGACAACAACTCACCTTTAATTACAAATTTGCGTCTAGTGAGCAACAACAACTTTTTGACACCGCGCATATGAATTAATTAGCAATTGCCAGCCCAGCCTGTCGTCACTGTTATTTACAAGCAGCCCTTAAACATTTTATGTACGCACATACGAGCATTAAATTCATAGAAACAGCAGGTAATTCTGATTTTACCGATTATTCAATACCCTTGCAAGCACATATACATTTATAAAATACACATGCAAAAACATTGTTGTAAATCAAAATAGACAGTTCCTAAAAAACTTCTAAGTGTGGATTATTTTAATAAATTTGTTACAGCATTCATATTGTAGTAAAAATACTCAATACTCAATGCTCAAGAAAAAACACAAAATAAATTATATTTGTTAAATATATATATAACGTTTTCGTGTGCTTATGAAACTTGTCGGTCGAGAGTATCGCTTATGAATATTTGACGGAGCTGAAAAGTTTATTTTCACATTATTGATAAAAATAAGCTTGTTCGTTAGCATATGGGGTAGTACACAAAGTTAAACGGCATTAATATTAACATCTAATTTTGTACTCTCTACTATCAAGGATTGCTTTTGCACACAATTATAAAGCCATTAATGTCAAACGGAATGACACATTGAGCACACTGACACAAATTGGTTCACACTAGTTGCTGGTCGAGCAGTGTAATTGATTACACTTGGGACCAGCTTCATTTTGACATGGCCCAAACACCCAAAAACGCCCAATATGCCGGCGCTCAAAAAATGTTTTCCTGTTCATTGTAAGGGCTTGGAAAAAATTACTCGTGAGTGAGTGTGTGTGTGTGTGTGATGTGCTGCAACTGTCAATTTAAAATGTCACAACCAAAACAATATCGAAAACACATATATTAATATATATGTATTGAACACACAATACAGACAATACAAATTTTAATGTTAATTGTTGAATGAAATCAATTGAGTGAATTGCCGAGCTCTTTTTAAGTGCTATATAAATGGCATTTACTGTCCAGATACTTAAAACACTTTGCGTTGCCTGCTGCCGACATAATTGTTTAATGAAAAGCCTTTTTAAAGAGAATCTAGTCGCAAAGTGGAAAATTGAAAGAATGCATTGACTTTATGATGTTATTTTAAAATCCGATTTTAATCTATCTGAATTGAATGCATAATTTATGTTTAAATATGATCAAAACATATAGCATAAGAAACTTATGATGTGAACAAACTTTCAGTTCACGTGTTCCATTTATTTACTCATAATCTCAGCGGATGCATAAATATTGCAATCTTCAATGTGTCTGCCTTCGAAACGTTTATTTATCCTGTTGGGGTGTTGTTTCACTCAGTAATCGTTGGCGACGCGCAAGCCAAGTTAATGCCAAACAATTTGTCAACAATACGTATTATCAGATTTTTGATTGAAATTCTGAGCATTTTTATTTTCGTAGTTTTTTTTTTTCGGATTTTTGGTTTTTGTTACTTGTAGTTGGGCGCTAAGTGAAGATTGATTCGCTAGAACAACAACAACAGCAAAAGAACCAACACAAACATTGAATGCTGAGCACAACGTGCAGTTGAAGATGAAAATGATTGATTTGCCATAATGCCAGAAGGCAGAGGCAAAAGCAGTGATGAGCAGAAAACTAAAAGCGCAGTTAGAGAGAAGTGAGGCAAAGGCTGTGGCATTCATTTCGAGTTTCTATTTGAGTTGGGCAACTTCTTGTTTTAAAGTGAAGCGTTTGTGTTTTTGCTCGCCGGGCTAATCATCAATCATATGCTCTGCAATTACTGTGCCATGCATAAAACAAAAGGCAAACGTTTCAAGTTTGCGCCTCAGCAAAGTAGGCAACGATTTTGTTTGAGCTTTCAAGTATGTGCTATGCTTTTGGCTTTATGTCTGAGACTTTCGTGGTTGCAAAAACGATCAGCACCTTGTATTATTAGCCGTAATTTAAATCTTTCATTATCTTTCGCTAAATTGCTCTGCCCGCGTGAAAATTGATTGGCTCTAAAAAGTCTTTGTATGCACGTTAAAGGCACATTGTAATTCCAACAATGTTTTGCCTTCTAACTTCGGTGTTTGCTGTGTATAACAATTACTACTCGGCCAACTCTTTATCTGTGTGATTACTAGTCTCCTACTAAGGACAGTACAAAAAGAAGAAAGAAGGCTCTAGTCTAGAAATCCCGACTAGAAGATACCCAGAGCACAATATTTAACGCGTACAGTCAATGCTTGCAAGAATGTGTGTGTGAGTACGCGTTGGTGTATACTTTACTTGTTTTCAATGTTTCATATCTCCGATTTGTCTGAACCCATATCAATGAAATTTTCACAAATTGTCATTATTTCGTTTAATGTTTCAAAAGCCGTCTCAAGGTTTTGCAAATTCAAGTTTATGTTGTTATCGATCACATGTGTATATGAGAAACGGAAAGAGTTATCGAAAATTTAAGTCAAACTTGTGCTGCCTAGGGATTTCACGAGCTTATGTTACAAATCTGGAGTCTTTAGTTTAAATAGTCTCTGAGGTCGAAGCGTTCATACCTACAGACAAACGAACAGACGGACATGGCTATATCAACTCGGCTAATGATGATCAAAAATATATATACTTAATGGGTTCGGAGATGCTTGCTTCTGCCTATAAGAGCTAGAGACTCCAGATTTGGAACTTAAGCTCGCCTAATCCCTAGGCAGTACAAGTTTGTTTTCGATTTTCGATAACTCTTTCCGTTTTCGATATACAAATGGAATCGATAACACAATCTTGAATTTGATACATATAACAAAATAATGACAATCTGTGAAATTTTTATTAAAATCGGTTAAGAAACACCGGAGATATGGGACATTGAAGTTGTGTTTGCTGTATGCAGTATGTGCATACTTACAAACACACATACTTGCAAGCACTGACTTTACGCGTAAAGTATAGGGATCAGGGTATCGTCTAGTCGGAATTTCTCGACTAGAGCCTTCTTACTTGTTTTAATAACAAATAAATAAATGGTAAACAAAGCTACGAAGAAGGCTTACGAAGATCCGTAGTTCGACTACGTTTGACTACGCGCGTTCATTATTTTGTCCATTTTTATACCCTGTTACATTGGTTTATTCGGTTTGGACAAAAGAATGTAACAGAATTAAATAAGCATTCCAAACCCATCAACAGCATCAACATCGATAAACCAAAATTAAATTAAATGGCCGAAATTAAATAATAAAAATTTTCCAAAATCAGACAATTCCAAAAAATGAAAATAAATCTTTAAAAACGTATTTTTGAAGAGAAAATATTGGTAGTTTCATTTCTAGCTTATATAAATAATATTAGAGAACATTTAAACAAGTGAAGCGTATCAGATAACAGATTCAGTCGTAGCCTCTATCAGTATCGCTATCCTTATCTCCCTTTGCGAATTTAATTTTGGCTGTCAATCAGCATATAATACGAGCCAGTATTGCCTTACTTTAAAACCGCATTTGAAGCGGTTGATGAAGAAACTTGCGCATACGCAGCGTACAACGATAACAGGTGAGCACAAGGTCGGTTATAACGAAAAAAAAAAACCGTACACACACAGACACATTTAAAAGCAGCCGCCAAATTGATTGTAATTGACACTTATTGGACAGCAGACAGCGACAGAGTTTCGCTGTGCGAATTGTGGACACAAAGGTCTTTCTGTTTTGGGACAACATCGACGAAAAAAAATCAATAAGCACGGAACGAAGGCTGCTAGCAAGGACTATGGAACTGGCATTTAACATTGATTGTCTGAACGTGGCGTTAACAAAAATAAGTCAAACAAAATTACAACGGTAAAGAGATTTGTGTGTTTGTATATGGATAGATAAATTCATTTGCTTTAATTAATATCGGATGATTAATTTTAGGTTGAGCTCTTTAAAGTCAGGTTAAAATTGAAAAAAATTTGACGTAATTGGACCGACCAGCTAATTGTGTTTTTCGCAACAATTGTTTTGTGTCTAAGCCTGATAATTCAGTTATTTACTATTGGAACTTTAAAACCAGAATCTACCAGAAAATTAGGTAATTTGTATAAAAAATAATATACACAATAAAAATGAAAACAAAAATATTTGTAAGATATAAAGGCATTAAAACAGTTGGAAACTTTGAAAGTTGTAAATATTACAACTACAACAATTTCTAGTACTTGTAAATATATATAGCATGATATTTTTCCCAACAACTTATAACAATTTATAAAATAAGTTTTTACTTTTGATGCAGACTGCAAACAATCAACAAAATGACAAAGTGTGACAAAGTCTGTTGGTTTTAAGTTTGGAATTATTACAACATAAAATAAAAAAAATAAAAACAGTTCATGCAAATTATTTGACTTAGCACAGTCAACAGATTCTTGGCTTGAATGAGATAAAATGTTTCTGATTTAAAGTTGTCTGCGTGAAAATCTCTGCATAGAGCTTTTGATATTTTCAATTTCAATATTGTGTTTTTGTTATGTTAAGCATTTCTCAACTACATGCACTAGAGTACAAAAGTATAGTTCCACACAAAGACACACACAAGCACACAATGATGAACCGATTTGATAATTGGAATTTTTGTTTGTGGCCAAAAACGTGTCTGGCATTTTATTTGGCCTTTGCTTTGTTTTTGTTAATGAAAGCCGAATTGATTTGTCAGCTGGTCTGTTTTATGATCAACAATTTGTTTTAAAATTATATAACAAATATATTAAAGAATTGCACTGTGAGCCTGTGTTCAGCCCCCTTCCCCCTCCAACTCTCCTCCACATATGTAGCGCATAGTACAAAAACATTTTTTTTTGTTGAATTAAGGGCTGACTTACTACTGGAATCCATAGTACTTACTTACGCCATCTTCGCTGTCCAACGAAGCGTTGGATTTTAGCTGAGCTCTGGAGCGGTGCTAAGTGCAGTTTTTCAAACACCTCCCTTGCAACTCGTGCCCCGTCGACATTCACCAGCTCCCATAAGGACGTAAGCTGTATTTAAAGTTCCATCAAAGTTTTTAATTTAAATGGAGAAGCGAACGAATGTTGAATGCTGAAGTTGAACTGAAGCTGAAGCTGCAACTGAATCTGAATCTGAATCTGTAGCTGAAGTCAAACTCAAGCGAACTCGTTTCCAGTTTGATTGACGCATTGAATGATTGCCAACGCATTTCTCTACGTCGTTTCCCATGGTCCGTATCCGTGCACTTGGCTCCAAAGCTTCAACGGAGGCGTATATTTATGTGCCTGCCACTTGGACTGTCACCTGAGCTAACAAATTTCCTTTTGTTTTTTTTTTTGCGGTTTATGAAATGTTGAAGAAATTTTTTATATGAATATATTTCTATAACTATGTCAAGCATCATATTCTTTTTGCCTTTATTTCATGTGTTTTTCAAGCACATTTTTCGAGTTTCAGGCTTAATATTAAATTGTGGCATTTGCTGCGTTTGCTTTTGGTCGGCCAAATAAAAAAGCAACAATCAACAGTCAAGAGGACACGACAAAAATTATAGACATATAGATATATAATAAGATATACACAAGAGTATGTATGTGAAATGCTCATCATATTTTTTTATAACCACGTAGACATAAAGATTCGTATCGCTACACTTTGACTAAAGGGCAAACGTGTACAGGAAACAGGGAACCGGGAATTGGGAGCTGACAAACGAATTTGTTGCTCCGTTGTTGCTGTAATCTTTTGTTATGCGACCAATAAAGTAGGCGGCTGTTGGCCCGCCGGCCAGTAGGACTGTCGGCCTGTCGGCCTGTCGGCCAGTCGAGGCCAGGCTCGCAACAAATAAAAATGTTGCCTGGCGCAGGACACTTGCCGACTGGGCAAGGGGGCGGGACATGTTCTGTCAAGGGGGCGGGGCATGGTGGCGTGCAAAATTGGTACGTAAACCCGAAATAAGCCAAATGTGCAATAAAAGGATTTGTGTGAGAAATTGCATGAGCACGCATTTTAAATCCACATTTAGTATGTATGTGGCCAGTGGGCCATAGTGGGCGGTGGGTGGCTCGTGGGTTGAGGGTGTTATACTATCGGCAGGACTAGGTAGCATTGTGGGAAAGTTTTGGTGGTTGGTAAAAAACAAACGCGTATAAATAAACATGAAATAAAAATGTGGGTGTAATGAAAAGCACAAAGAAACCAAAGCCAAAAAGAATGGGCAAGGGAAGCTTGTGGTAAGCGTATCAAATCGTTGAGCAATTGCGGCGACGTGATTGAGAAATGATTTGTATCGAGGGCATCGTCAGCAACTCATAAATATTGTAAATAAAAATAGAGTGGTAATTGGAATAAGGTTTTCGATAGTGCTTGAACTAGAAATTAAATATAATTGTGACTGTTGAAATATGTTAAAGTGTGGTAAAAACAAAGTTTTTAATTTTGTTTCTTATTTATTCTTGTTTGTATAGAGTATATTTATAGAGTATTTTAACAGCGACATCAATAAAAAACTTTACCCTCATGTTTATTCATAACCTAAACTTTGCTAAAGCCTATGATTAAAGCTAATTTCTATAATCTTAAAAATATAAATCTTAGCATGTTGACGCAGCTTACAAAGATCTCAATACAAATATTGACTTTGTGAAGCTGAGCTCATTGGCAATCATTTGGCCAGCGGCTTTTTAAACAACTGCAGCAAGATGCCTCCCGCAACTTTGCTTCGACTTAAAAAAAGAGCTGTGTCTGTTTCTTCGTGTGGGGCAGGCCGCCAGATAAATCACGTTTGTGGCACAGCGGTTAACGCCTTTGGGCTCAGCCTGGTTAAATCTGTGCCTTCGAGTCGACGAGTTGAGGCGATCATCCCAGTCGATCTGGGCATGTTATATAGCTTTGTGTAAAGTAAATAAATTGATTGGAGTTCAATGGGTTAAAGCTGATTTATCAAGCGAACATTGTTGGCTTGCAATGTGAGACTAATGCAGCTTAAATTTTGTTAGCAAATATGAAAACAGTATTATTGGGACAAATTAAAACGTATATAAATAATTGAGATTGTGCAGTATATAAAAGAAAACAATTAATTGAACATCTCTTTTTCTTTTTCAATGGCGCTCTGCGAAAAAATATATACTGAACAAACTTTTTTAACAACTTGAAAAGTTTTACAAACAGCGCTAAAAACATCTACAACATTCACACACATACAAATATAAAATACACATGTGGGTCAGTGGTGACATTTTAGCCATTTCTTGTAGGTTTTGTTGGCCTTAAAAAAAAGAAGCAATTCCTTGTTCTGTTTATTTATTCAGTAAATATGTTTTTGTATAAGAAATTTATTTTAAATAAGAACTGCATTCAATAAGTGATGAAAACTGCATATTATTACAAACATACATAACAAATATTTAAAATAAATATTTGAAACAATTTTGCAATATGAAATAATTGATAAAACAAGCGACTATTAGGAAGCAGCAAATTAGAGCTCCAAGCATATTAAAAATTTCATTTTTCTTCATATTTTTGCTTATAAGTTTATTTTTATGCTAAACCCTTTATTATGTTTAACATTTTGTCAATATTAAATTAATATATAAATTGAAAAAAATACAAAATTAGTTTTAATAAAAAAAAAATTAATGAAAAATATTTATTAATATTTATTTATTTGATTATACTATTTTTGACTAAAAAATGTTTTTCTTTATCAGTTGGCAGCACTAATGTGGGTTACTCGTATCTCGGAAAAATGCTGGCTCCTATGCTTCAAGAAAGCAAGCCGTCTGAAGCTGGGGCTCATGTTTGTTTACTTTCGACTTACAAGTACAAAAAACAATAAGAATACCAACAACCACTACACAAATAGCAACTACATACAAAGTTTCAAGTAAATGTTTGGCATTTCACCTAAATTCATTAAATGCTTGCAACTTAAAAAATCTTTGAAGGTCTTAAGCGTTAGAATTGCTTGTTTTACAGATTTATTGAGCGTACCATAAATCAGTGACAAATATTAAAATTGATAAGGAAAATACATTTTTGTTTATATTTGTATATTTAAGTTAATTCTGTAATCTTTCATTAATTTCTTTTCCTTAACGAATTTTAGACTAATAAAACAATATGAATCTACACATAGATTCATTTCGAGTTTGCATTAATCTAGATTCTAGAACAATTCGTGCTCATGCATAAAGCAAATCAATGCCCACAAATCTCGGCCGAGCTAAACTCAACTCATTTCCTAATCAATTAAATATTCCGATTTCGGATGGGTCGGCCAAAGCCAAAGCCAAAGCCAAAATCCAATGAATGCCTTTTGGACAAGGCGAACAAAGGCGCGTCGCGATGGTTTCTTAAGATTCATTCAGCTCCCAACTCGTCCGATTTTTTTTATTTTTTTTAATATTTTTTCTTGGGTTCTTTTGTGATTGCGTAATTACATCTAATGAATTCAGCAAAAGCGAAAACGAAATTGAAAGAGCGCATCGAATCCTTCCAAGAAAATTTCTTTTGCTCAACCTTTTCGTTTCTTTGGATTGTTCTTAATACCCTGGATTCACTAATAATGGGTGTAGAAGAGAACCTAGAGGACGAGAAGAATTATGCAATATAAAGATCAAACATTTTTTCCAGTTTAATAAATTTGCTAAGTTCGAATTTCAATTGCAAGAAAATCCACAACGTTTTGAATATAATGCTATAAAAATTGATACGATTATGATATTTTAGACAATTTATAATAGGCTAAGATTTGGATACAGGATATTTCTTAGTCGAACTCTTTCGATTTTGGAAGCCTTTATTTAATTTTTTTTTTTTTGTACGAGCTGCATCGAAGGATTTGTTCATGTCGCTTTTCATTTTCGAAGACATGATAGAATAATAAAAATTTAACGCCGCAAAATCTTCTGTATTATGGTACAGGAAATTTCGTTACGGTTTTCGGTGCCGTTCACAAAGCCAATTAAGCAGTTTGAACAATCGATTTTACCGATACTCCTATCCGAACCGAACCGAACCGAACCGACCCGAAAACCCCTACCAGGCAAGCTGTCAAATGCTGCCTGTGGCACGGCTCCTTGAGCAACAAAGCCCCTAGTCCCCTACACAGCCCTTTCGCTTGCAGGTTGTGCTTCTATTTCTGCTGCAAGTGTTTTAAGCACATTTTAGGTAATTGACATTTTGACATCAATTACCGCAATTTCAAGGCGTAAAACTTGTGCTTGTCCCGTTTTCTCTTTTTCTCAATCTATTTCTTCGTGTTCTTGTTTTTGTCGTTGTGTTAGTTGATTACTGTGTAAAGTGCCCGTTACAAGAGTCTGCTAAGAGCTACCTGCTAATGACTCGAGTGCTTTTCAAATATAAAACTTAGAACATGCAAAAGCATAACACAGGGTCACGAACGGTTGACCAATAATAACAAGCAATAAAATCCAAAGAATATTTTTTTTTTTTATTATTGCAAATTTCAAATGTTAAGTTAATAAATAAGTTAAGGTGTTTTCCATTATCTTAGAACATACTATTTAAGTTGATTTTTGCAGGCTTACAATCTTTTATTTGCTTTATATGAATGGTCGAGTCGACCATTATTACGAGTGTTAAAGACATTTTGGCATGCCATTATACTACTCAATTTTAATTCGCATTTCAAATTTTGTTAGCAACTGGCGTCAAAGTGGCGCCTGCTTTTGGGGAAACTGCCGAAACAGAAATAGTCTGAACTGTCAATGCGCCAGGGCCAGACTGTCAGGCTGCCAAAAGCGGGTCAAGCAACCAAAACTACATACATATACACACATATCTATGTATATACAAACACATGCATTGTTGAAATCGAAACAGTAGCAAGAAAAGCAGCAGTAACAATATGCCAAAATTATGTCGCAGAGAGTGCGACACTTTCAAATGTCCTGTAAAGTCAAAAGTTTTTTTTTTTTTTCATTATAAATAATGTAAATAACTTTTTTATCATATCATAAACATTTTTTTATTATTCATTTAATTAGAAAATTGAATTTGCATAACCATAAAGCTTTAAGCATTGGAATTGATTAAATATGCATGTTATTTGGTACAAAGTTCGTATATATATTGTTGATATCTGTTAACCATCATACCCTTCTACCTAGGTCCTTTTTGAATAGAATGTCTAAGCAGCATCAACTGAAAGCAACAAAGGAAATGTCATTGAATTTTTACACCAATGCAATGCAATAGCAAAGTGGAGAAATGTAGAGTGGAGTGGAGAGACGTGAGGGAATGAAGGAGAACTTAATACTCTTGTTCTTCTTCTTTTTGCTGGCTGCTAACGTTTTGAAGTCATTTTAGTAATGGAATGACTTTTGAATATTTGAAGAGCTGTTACACAACATGAAAACTTGACGGCGGAACTCCACACATGCTGCTTTCTACTGCTGATGCTGCTGCTGCTGCTGTTGCTGTTGCTTGTTTTTCTCCCTCTGCTGTTGCTGCGCAAAAACTTAAAATCGCTTTGGGAACGGAACTGGGTGCCAGTTGCTGTTGTTCTTGTTGCTGTCCGACTCCATTTATCCCGTCTATCGTCGCTTTGAAATTTTCATGAAATCCTTCGCTGCCTTGGCAAGTTTCTTTTTAATTTTTAAGGTGCCTCGCTCTATCTCTTTTACTCCCGCTCACTCTCTCTTTCTCCCGCTGATGTTTCACAGTTTTCAATTTTACTTGCAGCTATCTAACTATCCATCTATGTATCTATTTCTACATCTCAACACAGTGCAGTGTATGTGTGTGTGTTAAGGCAGCAGCATCAATTGCTCAAGTCAAGGGCCAAAGTTTACGATTGCAACATAATCGATGATTGGCAACAAGGGGTTAACTGTACGGAAGGGAAGCACATTGTTCAATTTACATGTGAAATGTTTAAATCGTAATACTGAATCTTTAAGGAATGCCTTTCGTTGTTTGAATATCCAAATGTTAGCTGTGGTAACTTGAACCATGACCAACATTTTTATTGTAAATTGATTGCGGAATCGCATGTAAAATTTGTATAACAAGTAATATGAACATTTTAAAATCTTTTCTTCACTATTTCCATTTTACAGATCACTACGTCAACTTCGCAATTATAATGACTTCAAATGTTTATCAATTAAATATATTGAACAGTTTGTCTTCTGATTTATATAACACATGTATTTATAAAACTTGAACAAGCACAAGTATATGGAGACTCCCAATTGTTTTCAAGAACTGCTGCCAATAATCAATTACGTTCCCTAAATCCTGAATATAAAATTCACATGTAACAACATTCAAAAACCGTGCTTTCAATATATAAAGTACTTAATGAAAGCTTTTGCTTCTTTCATTATTTCTTTAAACATTTAAATTTCATTCAAAAACTTTGATTTGTGTTTTAATTTATACTTACAATACTGAAGCACTAAGTATATTCTTTTTTTTTTGTGAATAAACATAAGAAATAAAATATAATTTAAATAAAATAAGTCAACCTCTTCTCGAAACATGAAATGAAATATTAGTTTTTGTAGTTAGCTATGATCAAAGTGTGTTAAAAAACTATTTTGTATAATAATGAAAATAACCAAGTCAAATTATGATTTTTATGCACTTTCGAAATAAAAGAATTGTCACATTAGATATATAAACTTGACGAACGTTACATTTCAAATTTGTTGCATACATCCATAGTTACATTGTTAATAACCAAGTGTTGACTTTATCTTTGACCAAAGCCAATCAAAATTGCCCATATATCAACAAAAGCTGCAGACCATAAATAATTTGATGGGAAAAGCGAACATTTTTATGGCGCCCAAATACGAATAACTATAAATGTGGCTAAAACAGTTGAGTGAAGAGCTAATCTTTGTTTTTATTTATTTTTTTTTTGTTGAAAAAGGTTTTTTCGTCAAGCCTATGCTCACATATTTATGATCACTCAATTATGGGCGGTGTGGGTGAGTGGGGCGTGGCAGGCAGACCAAATCGAAATCTATGTATGTATGTGCATTTCCATTAACATTCCATTCCATTTTCATTTTCATTTATGTGTCCATATTATTTATGCGTGTTGTTCTTGCTGTTTGTTTGTTTGGCTAAATTGGCATCAATATGCCCAACGCAACGCATATCGAAGCTCTGCCACGCCCAACCTTCGGTTGACTTTTTGCTTTGCTCGTGTGAGGCATTAATGTTAATAATGCACAAGTATATGTAAACGTATTTACGTACGTATGTGTGTGTGTGTGTTTGTGAGGCCAAATGTCGGGCAATGTACTCGTAAATAGTTAAAAATTATATTTGATTACCAGCCCAGGCCCAAAATGATGGCACTCAACTCAACTCCACTCAAAGTATGCATTCATTTTGTTTTCTCTCACTCACTCTCTCTCTCTCTCTCTCCCTCTCTTTATTGGGGACAGTTTCGAATTGATTTTATCACCTCTCCTACTACCACACCGACACTCTTATGCACTGCGCAAATGTTGTTTCTGGAAAAATTGAGATGAATTGTTTAGTAGGCAATTTGTTTAAGTGTTGAGGCACGGTCCAAAGACAAGAGAGAGATAGAGACACAAAGAGAGAGAGAGAGTCTTTTGGGATGAGTCGAATGCTCGAATGGAACTTAAAAGTGTTTCTTATGTCTTTGGTCATAAATGTGCGTAAACAAATCTTTGCTTGCCCCACTTCCGCTCTCCTTTTCACTCTCCCTCGCTCTTTGTTTTTATAAGCGTTTTATGTGGCTGTAACTAACTGAGTAAAGCACTTAATATTGTGGTCTCGAAATGTGTCAGGAAACAGAACGAAAGACTTGACAGAACAAGGACAAACGAAAGTTTGGTAAGTCAAAATTATTCAAGAACAACACACGCAAGTCTTAAAAATTAAAATTAAAAGAAAGTTATCATTTCAACTGTTTAAAAATTAATCAAAAATGTAAGTTTATATGATGTTCAAATTTTTATTGTTATTTTTTGATTATTATCAGTTTGGTAACCTAACTAAAACCTTAAATGGTTTTTCTAGCTGTCTTTAGTGACAGCTCTTTGATACCTAAGCAAGCTAAATAACACAAGGTGACATAAGGTTTCATCTTCTTATCAAACGAAAATAATGATTTTTTTTCAAGTATTCATTGGTTAAAATGGTTAACATTTTATGTTTCTATTTTCAACATAAAAATAGATAAGATTAAAAATCAAACAAACAAACTTTTTTTTTTACAAATTTCCAATTTTACTCCAGGTTCCCATGCTAGTAGTAATCGACATTGTATATTTCTCTCGGTGGTTTTGACTTGTTAAGTGAATGCATTTCCATAGGTATCCAATTAATTACATGAATAAACTAGTTTAAACTATTTTCTTGACTATCTGCCTGCCCCGGAAGGTAGTTTCGAATTTGTTTAACTGCCACCATTTATTTTCAGGCTTTTCGAAGTATCCATTCTACTGTGTTGGTTTTGTTTTAGTCAGTTAGCAGGGCCATGCACAGTCAACTGAAGGCCTAATGCAGTTTTCTTGTTAGCCGCTTGCATTTAAATGCTGGCCGCCAGCCTTTTTTGAACGAAAAGTGACATGACATTTTTAGCAGAGAATGCTGCATAACATTTTCGGCCAATTAGTCAAATTTCGGACCATAAAATATGCACGAGTTCAAGGCATCTTCAGTTTATATTTTTATTTAAATTTCACTCGGATGCCGCGACGAAGTGAACCGAATTGAACTGAACTGAACCGGTTCTGACCGCCGTTTGACCTGACCCAAAAATTGTTGGTGCCCAGGATGACCTTTTTTCAACACCACACAATATCGAAATCTTAATTGTTTGCGCTCTCATCAGACACAACAACCAAAACATAAGACAAGACACTAGACACAAGACACAAAACAACAACAACAACAAACAAAAAAAAAAGGATAACTTCTCTTACAAAATGTTAAAAGAGGTTGCCTTTGTGTGTGTGTGTGTGTGTGTGTCTGTGGCAGGTGATAAAAGCAATATGTTTTCATCCATCAAGGGGTTTTTTTGCCTAATTGAAAAGGCAGACAGCAATCAAAGAAATAGTCTCAAATGGAATCGGTTATGGAGTCGGTGTGTGCGTGTGCGCGTGCGTGTGCGTGTGTGGGGTCCCTTAAAAATGAGAAGAGAGCTTCTTAAGTGTTGGGAGGATAAGTGTTGAGCATTATGAGCATATCCATAACTGCGGTCAGGTAGAAAATTTTAATTGGTCATGCTCACAATTTGTATGCATTGTGGTCTCGTGTTTTTATGTTTTAAGATATTCTAAAATGCATATATGCATAATCATAATGCGCCCAATAATCAAAAGTTATGAGATAATTTCTGGCTACTCATCATCTTTGGAATTTCGAATTTGTTTTTACAAGTGTATCAAAAAAGGGCGATCATAAAGTTGAGAAAATGTGTGTAATCAAATAAAATTTATTTAATCTCCTTAAGATGGTGAGATTTTGGGATTTTTGTTATATAAATTTCCATAAGTTCAACTTTTATTTATATAGTTTAATTTTCTTACATCATTATTTGTTATTTTGTTGTTTTTTTTTGTGTCTTCTATACAAATACTTTCATGCGATCTGACTGATTACTTTTGCCATTGATTTTCACAGTTTTATATTTTGTCAGAAATCTCATTGTATCATATCGAACAGATACATTAGACTTTGGTATTAAGTTGCATCATCCTTTGGTTCTTTGCTTCTTATTGTCCTGATCAGGGATACATAAGAATATATACTTAATGGGCTTGACAATAAACACTTGCATCCTTCTTGGTTTCACATTACATACATTCTGGTCACTTTATTATACCCTTTCTGCAGCCAGGGTGTAATTACATAATCATGGTGGTCAGTCAACCGAATACTTTGTACTATATGTACACAATCGTGCACATCGCAGTGCTATATGTATATACATGTGGAGTATGCCGAACGTTAATATGGCAATAAAGAACGTGGAAAGAGTAGTAGTAATGGTGAGGGGGAGGAAGGAAGGGATATAGTAGTTGGCATATTCTTTCTCTCTCCTATGGCAAACAGATCTATCTCGCTCTCGACTCGTGTACACTCAGTCGACATATCGATGTGGCAACAACTTTTAAATGCAATTGCCACACATTTGTAAAATGCCTCGCAACGAATTGCTGCCGTTGCTGCTGTTTGTTGTTGTTACAGCTGCTGCTGCTACTGACGATTTGCAGTTGTTGCTGTTGCATCTCTATATCCTGGCTATATGAACAATTATGTGTTTGCAATGCAATGCAGCAGCGCTCGATTTCGACGGGGCAGTAAAAGTGCATTCGATCGAAAAGTTTTCATTATGTTCAGACTCTGGTCTCGGAATGCAGCAAGGAGGGGTTTGGGGTAAGGCAGGAACTATATACGCTTCAGTTCATTTATTTGCTCAATGCGAAAGCCTCTCTCTCTCTCTATGTGTGTGTGTGTGCGTGTGTTTTGCATATTTGTGTGCGTATGTTTGTGTTTAATTCAGTCAACTATTTAGCACTTGTAGCACAGTATACGAAATGGCCTACGCACAGAGCCATGAAATTGATTCGTAACTGTTAAGAGTAGAATATTAAAAAAAAGTCAGACAGAGGTACATTTTAAGCCGAACAGGAAAACACTCTGAAATTGCTATGTTACATATATGTGTTCATATATGTATATGTAAACCCTTATGTAAAGAGTTGAAGTAATATAATTACAATTATAATAATAATTGTGTGTAGTGAGAATAAAGACAAAACATTTAAAACATGTTAATATAATATTTCAGCTATACATATATTATAATTAAAATAATTTATATATTATACAATAATATATAATAATTAAAACGAATAAACTTTATTAGTTGGTATCTAAGCATCAACAATATATATACTTATGGGGAGATGCTTCCTTCTGCCTATCACATACTTTTGCACAAAACCATTATAACCGATTTAATCAGCAATATATTTAAAGCACATATTACACATAATATAGTTTGATTGATATTTTCCTTCAATTTAAAATATATATTTTACTTTTAGTTAATGCAGTAATTAACGATTTTTTCAGAACCTTTATTATTATTATTATTATTAGTTATTTTTGCGTCTCAAACGAAACGATTTAGTTGTTGTACCCCAATTTTAAAGAAAAAGGGTAAAAAAATACTTTAAACGGATGTTGTCTGCTGCTATTAGACGCGTCATTAGTAAACCGCTTAAATAACAACAACAACAACAACAAAATAATCAACAACAACAACAACTACAGCAATGTGATCGAGTATTTAGTATGGACAGTTTGGAAGTTTGGAGCAAAAGATTCAAATAATAATTATTATAATTATTTTATGCCGCTCAGCACATGTGCAAATTATGGAATCTGTTTGGAAAATCAACACAATGCCACGCCTCATTTAATTTATACCGCCCAAAATTGCTCATAATAGCAATTGTTTGTTAGGTGTTAGTACAGTGCGAGAGTGAATGAGTGGGAGGGGACGGGGACGGGCACGGATAGTGTGTGTGAATGGCTTTGCATGGAAAACAATGTCGTTTTAATTATGAGCTGTGAATTCAGCTTTCAATTGCACTGGGGTAATATTTTGTTTAAATATGTTTACATTATGTTAACGCTATTGAATTTAATTGCAACTAAATTTGCAATATTTTCACTTGCCGAAGGCAGTTGAAATCGAATTCGATTAGAATGCAATCAAACGTTAATATGGCATATCTACCAGATAATGCAATTCAAACTTTATCCCAATCTGTAGAACTTTTAATGCATGATTAATGCATTTTACTTATTAGGTGCTACATTTCATATGTTTGCTTCGATCGTAGTTAGTAGTAATTTTAGAAGAATATTTAATCATAAGCTTGCACAATTTACTTGATTTGGTATTCAGTCATTTTTAAAGTTAAGTATAAGAAATTGAATCTCTTAAGAACTTAAGGATTACAAATTATTTGGTTATATGATTATTCTTAACTTTTCCTGGTGTAAGTTGATGGAATTCTAATTAAAAAATTCTTTAAAAATAAAAATATATATATTATAATATAAAATAAGTTTTTTTTTTAATATATTCATTTCCGTAAACAATTTATTAATTTAATTATAGCAATATTTGAAGTGTTCAGATTTTTCAAAATTATGAAACTCATCACACAAAAATATTGCTGCAACTTTGCATGGGAAAAGTAATGAAATGAGTTGGGACTATGCTATTGACAATGCCGCTTGGGCATCGTGTTGGCGTTAATAGGATTAACCATAAAAGTATCTCAAATGGCTGCCAAAAACATGTAAAGATATTTATTGATTTTAATGTGCCACCGAAAAGAAAGCGTTGACAAAATTTTTATTTTTTCTTTTCGTCAGACCTCCAATGTTGAACGAGTTATTTTCTTTCTTCTTAAAAGCATCAGATTCCAAAAAAATGTTAAGATGTTAAGCGCATTAACAAAGAAGAGGAAGAAAAAGACTTGGGGTCATAAGAAAGCGCATTTGTCAGTACGTCAGAGTTGCGTTTGAAGGAAGAGTTCAATCAAACAGTCTGCATGTGAAATCACTCAAACCGAGTTGCACCATGTTGCCAGCAACATCTATTGGGCACTAGAAACTCACCACTCAATGGCTCCAAAACTGTGCACTCGGAACCTCAAACTGTTGAGCTGCAGCTTGTTGTGCCAATTTGACTCAAACATGTTCGTCTAATGTTGCTGCAACATGATAGCATCTCAATAATGTTGCAAGCACCTTCGAGCCACTTCGTGTGCGCTGCGCACACTAAAACGAAGACAACCCCGAAGCCAGCTACGAACGAAGTTTGAGTTCAGCTCTGTTTACAAAACAATTAACAATATAGAACATATTGTGTCTGCGGCATTCAATCTTATAACTTTTTGGTATAAGAAAAAAATAAGTTTTCAATATTTTTAAATATAAATATATTTCTGAAAAGTTAAACTTACCGCATTATATTATGATGTGTCGATTTTACAACACTAACTAAGCATATTCAATCCAATTATGTTTCATTTGCTAAAAGAAGGATAAAGAAAGAAAAGAGTAAACTTTCGAATACTATAATAATATATAATATAATATTATTTTATTAAACTTGGTTTAAAGAAAATTAATTTTTAGTTTTTCACGTCGAATGAATTTTTCGCTTTTATATTTTTTAATTTTAAAAATTCAAAAAATTATAAATCACTATAATGTCTAACTTTTGGTTAATCAAATTTTGTGTATTAGCTGAACTCCAATTTGTGGAAAATTCTAAAATGTGTTTTTGCTCAACTTTGAGTTATGTTTGTGACGTTGATAGATGCTTCACTAGTTGGTCAGGTGGTGAGAGAGAAGCAGTTAATTAGGCGCATTTATTTTGGCAACGCATCGACGCGCACATCTTTAATTAGTTATTCATAGGTCATTTCAGTCCTTAGACAGATAGACAGACAGAGAGGCAGAGAGACCTGCGGCCAAAAGCTACACAACTCAAATTTGTTTTAGCCAAAAATGCTTGCTTTCCGTTTTATTTTGTTGATTTCTGTTTAGTATTTGTTATAGCAACTCTCTCTCTCTCTCTCTCTCTCCCCGCCTCTATCTCATCTGGAGTGCTTCATGTCTTCATTTGCGTGGCTTTCACTTCACTTCAAAATTATAATTTTTTTTCTTGTTCTCATCACACCTTTTCCCGCACCGTGCAGGTTCTTCTTCTTCTTCTTGTCCTGGCGCCATTTATTTCACAGTCTCAGAGTGAGACGCAAAAAAAAAAAAATAACAAACAAAAAAACAAGGAATAAATAAATTTGGGTTATGCGTTGTTCGAGAAAAGTGAAATTAGCATAAAGTTTTTTTCTCTTTCTTTCTCTTTTTTGGCTTTTCGCTTTCGTTTCGTATTTTTCATTCGCAACTTTTTGCGGCTACGTTGTTGTTACTGTCTATTTTGTTGTTGTTGTTGGTGTTGCTGTTATATTGCTGTCCTTTTACATTTTGTTTGCAATTTCTCGGGTGCTGTATGCCTGTTGTCTACTTGCTAAGGTTGTTGTTGTTATGGTTCCCCAAATTGTTGGCCCATCAACTTTATGGCGCCAAACTGTTTAAGGCATTAGTCTTTTTTTAATTTTTTCATACCCACATTTCTTGTAGCCTTACACATTTTAAGTTTGTGTGTGTGTTTGTGTGAAGGTAGCATTTCGATAATGTTGTAATTTAGTTTACATGGAATATTTTCTGGGCATATTTATAGCTAAATTACTTAAAATGTTTACAAATCTGTTGATTCTGGTGTTGTGTGTCGTGTCGTTAAAAGAAAATACATTTTATTATCATAACGAAACCATATAATTTATTACACTTGAGATAATAAATGAAGAAAATATCAATAGTCAATTAAAGTCAGGTACTATAGTTAAAACATTTTTAATTTTTGCGAAAACTTCCCTTGAATTGAATTGAAAAAAAATACATAAAGTTTAATTGTGATTTTATTTGTTCATTAAGAAAAAAATTTAACTTTTCCAGTTGAAGCTTTAACAAGATTAAAAAAAATTCTTGCGTAAGTGAACATGAACAGATTATTAAATAAGTATTTTTATTTTTAAATTTCTTGTAGTTTGAGGAAGATAACCCTCCATAACGCTTTTCGGATCTTATGTTCAGTATATAACGATCTTTCCCACCTTATGACTAGCACCACTTCTGCATGCTCTCTAAAAAAAATTATCTTACGTCATTTGTCTACATGTTCGCGATCTTCGTAACCGCACGTTACGCGGTGTGTCCCTCGGTCGGATGGGCGGGAGGTGGATTGCTTTGTGCTTGGGTCCGCGCGTTAACAAGCCGGTGCTTGGTATCGTTGGGCCACTTGAATGTACTGTCCATTAAAACATCTACGTCCAATAATATATAACCAATACTAATTTAGTAGAATAACGTAATGTTAAAGTTAAATGCCTTGTTCTAGTAGAAGTAAATGAAAATAATCTGGTAAAATTATTAAATGTGATATTGGTACAAGTTAAGATCTTCAAATTTAAAAAAAGCGAAATAGAATCAGTTTTTTAATTGAGTGATTTAACCTTGTAAAGAAATTTCAAGGTTAAGGCCAAAATATTTATAATTAAGCGTATGATTTTTGAACAATTAACTTTAGGCAAATGCTTCTTAAATTGTTCAATTATAGAAAGCTTAATGCCAATCAATTGCATTAAATAACTAATTATCTTTAATTTATTTAGCAATTAAAATATTAATTTTTGCAATATGCCAGGCATCATTCATTTAATCGTGTAATCATGCATGTATCCATTATATATATACACACATTAGTTCACAAGCTTGTATATATATATATATATATATATACATATAAAAATACAATTGGAATTGTTAATGACAAGCGTGCGTGGGTAACTAAAGTGATAGATAATTTATTAATGCAGTGAACAACACAACACAATTTGTTGCATGCGTCATGTGAGGAGGACTTAACGCATCGATACAGAGATATGATATAATATTGCTGGGCGACATGAACATGAACATGCAGGATAACGCAGGACAATTCAATAGTTGGGCGTGTGGAGTGGGTGGAGAACAAAACACAAGTGCGTTAACATGTGTACAAGCATATTGTGCGTGTGTTGCACACAAGTACATGCATACACAGAGTCTGGCAGCATATTGAGCGACTAATTAAAAGTGCCAACAGTACACAAGAAGCCGAAACAAACTGGGAGATAAACACGCAAGAGAACAAACGGATAAACGAACAAACAAACAACTGTGACGACAACAAGTTGATTTCTGAATGAACAATAAGAGGAAACTCAGCCAAAAACAACATCAGACGCACATTGCATGGGCAAATGTTAACAAACTAGTTGGCCAAGAATGTATACAGCCCAAATACAATACACAATGTATTGTATGTACAGTGTGTATATATGTATGTGTGTGTGTGTTGGGCAAACAAAATAGCAGTAGGCCTTATAATATTCATATACACAAATATAAAGAACTTTCAATTGCGAAAACTCATTCTTATTCAGCTCACGTTGTCGTTCACATAATGCAAACATATTTCTTCAAATAAATGTAATTGCGCACATCTGACAACAGGTTGCACTAATTATAATGCAATATAACAAGCAGAACAACTCATTATACCCTGATCCCATTAAAAATGGGAAAAAGGGTGTAATGGTTTTGTGCAAAAGTATGTAACGGGCAGAAGGAAGCATCTCCGACCCCATAAAGTATATATATTCTTGATCACCATCAACAGCCGAGTCGATATAGCCATGTCCGTCTGTCCGTCCGTATGTATGAGCCAACCGATCTCAGAGACTATAAGAGCTAGAGACTCCAGATTTCGAACTTAAGCTCGCCTAATCCCTAGGCAGTACAAGTTTGTTTTCGATTTTCGATAACTCATCCCGTTTTCGATATACACATGTGATCGATAACAACAAAATCTTGAATTTGAAAAATTTTTAGATGGCATTTAAATTAATAATCAAAATAATAACAATCTGTGATATTTTTAACAAAATCGGTTAAGAAACACCGGAGATATGGGACATTGAAGTTGTGTATGCAGTATGCAGTATGTGCGTACATACAAACACACATACTTGCAAATACTGACTGTACGCGTAAAGTATAGGGATCAGGGTATCGTCTAGTCGGGATTTCTCGACTAGAGCCTTCTTACTTGTTTTATATTTCACATATTTACTCAATAATACCCTGTACAATGTAAGCTTTAATATACGAATTCAGTTAAAATAAGTTATAAATTGGACCATAAGTAAAGAATTAATATTTTGATGACCATTTCAGTTGTCTTAATAAATATGTATATATAACCTCTTAAGATCATTTTCATTAAAAATTCTACTTGTTGTTTAAACTTGTACAAAATTTTGGTAAATTAATTCTTAAAACAAATAAAAGAATGTTAACGTTTGTAAATTCTTTGTAAAATTTGAATATAAACTTATGTTTCTGAATAAGATATATGTGATATAATGATAATAAATATTAAATATAAAAGTTTCACCAACATTTTCATATTTCGGTTTCGACTTGAAATATGTTACTCATAGAGAAAAGAATATTTGATAATTATTACATTTAAATTTACGTTTTATGTTTATAGAATATTTATAGCACATATTAATTATATTGTTCTAAAATCTACAGGGTACAATGAGCTGATTGTTAAATCGTAGAAATGTCAATTGTAAAACTCGAATTGCAACCATTGCATTTACAGTTAAGTGAACTTTAGCTTCCACTTGTTTGCAAGTTTATAGGATGGGCTGGATGTGGAATATGAGTGAGGACAGGGGTAGGAGCGGGTCGAATTGGCTAGCGCCGAGTTTAATTCTAAACAAATTTAATTGAAAAACTTTTCTGGACGCACCAGTGATGCCAATGGTCAGATTTGGGCAAAAGTGCACACAGCATAGAGCTTGTGATGGAGTTGAAGCTGGAGCCGGAGCTGAAGGAGTTAGTGGAGCACTTTGCAATTGCTACGGGCCACAAAAGGATACAAATGCATATGAAATTGTTGCAAAGTTGCCGTTGCAATTGCAACTGCAATCGCTGTTGCCAGTTCCTAGTTGCCGGTTGCCGGTTGCAAGTTGCTTGTTTGTCGCGATACACTTGAGGCCCGTATGGCATTTAGTTTTTCGGGCTTGCTGACTTTTCCTTGGCTGCCACACCAATTGGCCAAGGGAGCTGGCAAAAATATTTTCTATTTGTGTTTGTTGTTGTTATTGTGTTTTTTGTTATTTAATTAGTTGCTAGCCAAAACTCAGCCAAGTGCTGAAAAACTTTTTACTTCTTGATGAAATTTAAATTATAACTTTTTGGTTCTCTTTTTTTCCCTTGTTGTTGTTAAAAATGATTTTTATTACTTATGCATTATGTTGTTGGAAAATTTCAATGTGCAACATTAGCTTTTGGTTACTGCAAAGAGCAATTCGAATTCCTGAGTTCGATTAAATGCATATAACGAACAAAATGAATTTCTTAGATTTGGTTATAATAAAAACGATTTTGAAGTGAATTAAAGTTCTTTGCAAATAATAGTTTAACCTAATAAGCGCATAATGTTCGTTAAAATCATTTAAAGTTTATATTTTTATTTGAAATGAAAAAGAACAATTTATAAAAATTCATTGAGCCTTTTAAAGCCTTACTGAAAGTTATTTTTTTTTGTATAACATCTTCAGCTTAAACTAATTTAGTATAATTTTCTTATCCCTGTATTAATATTTTATCTCATTTAAACACAGAATACTTTATTGAAGTTATCTTTTACTTGTTCTTTAAATAATCAGATTGTTGTGTTGCATTTCTTGGCCCCTATTTATTGTCTATCATTCTTACTTATCAGTAAAACGAGCTCTGCGCGCAGTTACTTAGCAATAGTATTGTTGTTCTTGTAGTATTAGAGTATTATACAGTGTTGTTTTCAATCAGTATAGTCTGAAACACACACACACACACACACACACACACACACACACACATTCAAACGTAGGTAGTTGGCCAGCCAGATCTTAGCGATATGGAAATGGAGATGAATTACAGCTATTCAACTATAAAATGCCGTTAAGTTATCGCAGCTTCAACTATATATTTGTATATATATATATATAAATATATATATGAGAGTGTATGTTTGTGTGATTTCGTGTGTTTGCAGACAAAAGCAGCTGTCTACTTTGTCTGTGTGTGTTTGTGTGTGTGTGTGAGTGTGTTGCATGACTTTAGATATTTTATTGGTTTCAAGCGGCTGCAGCAGGGCACTTTTTAAAGATTTATATAAAAACTCAAGGATCAAGAGACGCAAGTGCTGCAGCATCTTCTAAGTACTTGCATTTGTGTGTATGAGAGTATGTTATGTGTGTGTGTGCGTTTCTGTATAAGCATGACATTTGTCAACGGCTAGTGACTGCAAAGGAGTACAACTTGCATACCACTACGAATGTTGACGACCAAGTTATGTCCTTGCCACAAATTCATACACATGCTTATTTTCGTGCACGCATCCATATACAAACAGTAAAGCCTGCCAAAAACGTAAAGCATTTATTGTTGAATATGAAATAATAATAAATTCACTGACGGAATCATTGTTAATAAAATATTAGGATAATATTAACATGTTTGAAAAAACAGGCAAAATAATTTAAGCAAAAAGACTTAAGAATTCAAGTTTCATATCTGAGGCATGTCTTAAATAGAAAGTTCTCTCTTTTATATTTGTGTCATATCATTACTTGTGTGTGTTATGTTTTAATGTCCCTCATATATTTCGACATTTAGGTAATGAAACTTTTATTTGCAAAAACTTCAAACTAAAATCTGAATCAACACTCATAATAATTAAAAATATAGCGGAATTTCGGTAGTAGAAAGTTCCGCTAAAAGTGAATCCAACTATAATTTACACATTTATAGATAATGTTGTCAGTTTCGTATAGTCTTGTTTTACTGTAAGAGGATCAATGAAATGTATTGCCATGTATCTAGAATATGCTAGCATTATACGAATTTGTATTCTAATTTTTTTCCCTCTGTGTGCTCACTTCAAGTCTGCTGTGTCTCTGTATATATATATATATATATATTTATGTACATGTGTATGTGTATGTGTATGCTTATATGTGTTTATCCTTTATGCACCTAAAATATTTAAGGCAGCACTGAGTCTCTGTTCCAAAGAGCCAACAGAGAAATGTTCGTTGCTTTCAGAATGAACACATATTTTTTTTTTACTTATTGGGTTTGTAAAAAAAAATATTGTGGCCCACTTTGTTGTTGGTGACTTGCAAGTTTTTGTTTTTTGCCTGCAGATTGTTTTCGTTGTTTGTTGTTGGTTGTTATTGCTGTTGTTGTTGTTGCTGCTGCTGCTGCTGTCTTTTTACACTTTGTCGCATTGGAAGGAAGTGTGGAACACTTGAGCACTACTTTTACTTTTGTATACGCAACACTGTATGCCACGCCCACTCGCTAGACGCCTACTTCACCTCCTCCTCCTTCAACTTCCCCTCATCATCCTCATCTGCTGTTTACAAGAACTTTCGGCTTTGCCCCACATACGCATAACAACATATGTACGTATATATATCGCATATCGGCGTTTGTTCAAGTACCTGGCAGACAAGTTAAGTTTCCACTGCAACGTCTTGAAGCATTTCATTTTTTTCTCTTCTTTTTCTATCAACATGTCCTTGTAACTATGGGTGTGTGTGTGTGTTTGTGTGCGATACGCAATTAATGTGACCTCATATGTGTGAAGTGGCAGATAAAACGTAAAAAGGCAGCTGAGACAAAGTTAGCGACAGCCACACGATGAATGCGAAAAAAGCGAAAAAAGTGTGCGAAAAAAACATACAGAATTATATGGTGTCAGTGTCAATGAAAAATATGAATAAGTGTGAATAACAAATTCAAAGTGTAGCCTTAATACAGCTTAAATTTAATTAAATAAATAAATAATATAAATTAAAGGAATATAAATCAAAGTATATTTTACCTTGCAACATTTGTTGATGCTGTGCTGAAAATTTTTATGGTTTCAACATAGATAAATGAAAAACTTTATTTTGCAGCATCCAGTTAAAGCAGACCTTATAACCTTAATATGGAAAAAAAGGCAAAATTATTCACGCCACACTTTGGTAAACAATCTCGGATAATAAATACATAGTTGCATTTTACAACTTTATTATGGACCACACGAACAACACAAAAAAAAAATAAATGAAAAATTGGGGTCAACGTGGCGTATGCGCATTGTTTAAATTTTTATGGCGTTACCTTAGGTGCAGCTAGCTGGGATGCTGCCCCTCTCTCTCCCTCTCTATACTTGTTGTGGCAATTGTTGCTATGTTTCGCTACTTTCACAAGCTTTACGAGCTTATTTCATTCGGGGACTGTTTTATTGTTATTGCCATTATCATTCTTATTTAAATGCCAAGCCAAGCCTCTGCTTTGGACAACATCACCTGCTCCCCCGCAACACACCTATCCACTAAGCTGCCTCACAATTAAAATAGGCAATTAGAAATTTGCAGTCACGTGTTAATAATGTCGCTACTGTCGCGCAAGAAAACACACCTGACAAGCCCAAGGAAAAGTTTCAAACACTCTAATTGTATGTCCCCAACCACCTTGTAGATTGTTGTGCTTTCTATCCAACTCATTTGTTTTCCTTTTTTAACTATTGGCAGCTATTATCTTTTGCTCCTATCGAATTGAAAGTTGACCTGTTAACTTTGTGCTCATTTTCCTTATTCCATTTTCCCTACAACTCACTAACTGACTAATTAGACTTGATGGTTCTATTGCCCTGGGTGTGTATTAAACTGTTCGTATTTGTACTTAGTTTAGGGCGCGTCATTCGAACGACAGAAAAATAATTATTAAAGCTGACATTGAGCAAACTAAATAAAACAACGCATATAAGCTTCGAATTAAGTTTAATTTATAAGTTGAAAAAATAAAAATGCTTTAAGTTATTTTATATGTATTCAGCATGAAAGATATTAATATCATTAGGTTCGAAAAAACTGAACTAAATACGTTTAATTTATCGATATGAATAAAATCAGTTTTAAGATGGAGAAACAATTTTCAGTATATATTAATAAATAATATCTGAGAGACAGATGAGCGGTTTTTTATACCCTGATCCCATTAAAAATGGGAAAAGAGGGTATCATGAAGTTGTGCAAAAGTATGTAACAGGCAGAAGGAAGCATCTCCGACCCCATAAAGTAAATATATTCTTGATCAGCATCAACAGCCGAGTCGATATAGCCATGACCATCTGTCCGTCCGTCCTAGCTAGAGACTCCAGATTTGGAACTTAAGCTCGCCTAATCTCTAGGCAGTTTGTTTGTTTACGATTTTCGATAACTCATCCCGTTTCCGATATACACATGTGATCGATAACAATAAAATCTTGAATTTGAAAAAACTTTGAATGGCATTTGAATTATTAATCAAAATAATAACAATCTGTGAAATTTTTATTAAAATCGGTTAAGAAACACTGGAGATATGGAGCCTTGAAGTTGAGTATGCAGTATGCAGTATGGTCGTACACACACGCACACAAACTTGCAAGCACTGACTGTACGCGTAAAGTAAAGGGATCAGGGTATCGTCTAGTCGGGATTTCTCGACTAGAGCCTTCTTACTTGTTTCAATTAAAAAAGGCTCTATTAAAATTGCTTTTATGGTTAGAGAATTCTGAAAATATATACTTTATGTGGGTAAAAGCTTTCTTCATCCAGTAATATACATTTTCACAGCTTAACTTAACATTTTATTATCCATTTTTAATTGGTGCAGTATATAAATAAAGTATAAGTTGTAGAGTTATGGAACCGGAAATGACTAAAACTGGCTGTAACAACACCATTAACACAACTTAATGTTATCATATTTGGACATGTTTATATCTATGTTACAGTTAGATATAACATAACTCACTCTCAGACTCACTTGCCACATGCAATCCAACGTATTGGTATGTCATAAAAGTAACACTCAACAAACAGAACGAAAACCAAAGAGCCGAATGGGAGGAGATGGGAAAAGCACTTCGATGCAACAGTCGTTGTGTGCGTGTGCGTGTGCGTCTGCGTGTGTTGACCAGTCGGTCATAAAAGGCGAGTGATAACGTGCATTGATTATGCGGCGCCTGCTCGACCCGTGATCAAATTCTCATTATAAACCACTAAAGAAATGCTCTAATTACGTAACATGTCGAACGCATGTTGAAGTTGTCAACGCTGTCGGAATAGCTCGAACCAAAGTTTTATTTTTGCTTCAATCTTTCCTCTGTTTTTTTTATGGAGCACTTAAAAAAGTTGACGATGACGATGAACAGTGGAACTGCACAGTGGTTAACCAAAGTGTTTCGCTGGCCAACAACAAAACAACAAACGTCTGGGTCATTTGGCTAGTGCTTAAAGTGCCATAAAAACTATGCGGCAACATCCCGCTCTATCATTTTCCCCCAATCGTCCCGTGCCACATGCCGCGTGCCACAAAGCGTCACGCGATTTTGAGACGGCCTTCGCATGCCAGCTGAGCATTTCTGACACGCCGTTTTTCGTTTTGTTCCGTTTTGTCATCCAATTAGGAGAAAGAAGTTTTACTTTCACTTTGCTGCTTCCTCTACTACAACTGCGGCAGATACCTTTTGATACTTTTATCTCGGCAATTAGGTAACAACTTGCACTTGATTTGATGATTATGTAAACATTAAGATTCAGTTTTAAATGTAATTAATCGCTATTAAAAACTATTAATGCAATGTTTTCAGACGAATATTTAAATATTTTAATATAATGAGTTCTATTAAAAAAAACGGTACAATGAATGGAAAATCAATCTCTCTCTTTGTATCTGCTCAGTTTAATTTTCTCCGGATTTTCCATAAAGTTTCTTTAAATGCAAATGACATACTAACAATTGGTGCACTTCAGTGAAAATGTTCAATAGCTAACCATGCAATAATACTTTTAATATGTCTAGCAAGCATGTACAATGTTGATTTTTCAAACAAAGACTCAGAGAGTGTCATATTCATTGAAACGCTGAATAATCCAGGGATCGAGCAAAATAGATGGATGTAAGGAAAAATGGGGGGAAAATAGGAAAACGGCAGGCGAGCAACTTAAAGACAAAAGAAATTGTCCCACATCGTCCTTTGGCCACATGCCACAAGTAATGTCAAGTTGTGTCTGCACAGGCTGGAATAACGCTTATATTTGTGTATGTGTGTGCGTGTGAGTGTGCGCGTGTGAGCAAAGAAACTGACACAGTTTGAGTTTTGTAGCCGCAGCATGTATTCATTCATGTTTGTATGTAGTATGTGCCCCTGTCAGCACAACATTAACAGCAACAATAACAAATACAAAGTCGTCCCATCGAAATTGAAGTGATGAAGTGTGTGTGGTACTTGCACCCTTGCCACACTCTTTCCAGCCCCCCCCCCCCCCTCCACCCTTCTTCTCATCCAATACCCCGACAACAACATTGACGACTTTTGTTAACTGGCGGCGAATATTGTAGATGACAGGCTGTGTGCAAGAGACTGAATTGATGTGACTCGTGAACGGGCTAGCTGAACTAAACTGAGCTAGCTTTACAGTATACGTAGCTATTTGTATTTGCCAGTCGAAACAATAAATCCACTTGATGCAGGCCTCCACAAGGAGCACAGCACACACAAACCAAAAAAACACAATCCAACCAACCGACCAAGCATAAAATCAAAGGCGAGCGAGCACTTGACAAGCAGCAGAAAGCGAATGCTAAACAACAAAAAGAGTTTTGAGCCCGCCCAGTCAGGTCGGCTCAGGTCGAGTCTAAGGGACCACAAATATCTAGAGCAGTGCGTTGGTTATCGTAAAAGACTCCGAGTGGCTGACTTATGGCCGAAGGCACAAGGTAGCGAAGGCATGGACTTAGCCTCAGAGACCCCAAATGACCCATTGATCAGAGTCGCCAATTGATTGACTTATCTTGGCCAGAAAACTGACTGTTAGACTTAGAAATCATGACTGCTTGAGTTAATTAATTACATGTGGTCTTGATTTATAAGCACTACCTATCAGGTAGGAATTTATTTTATCGCTTTAAGTAAATAACTGTTAATATGTTTCTTCTTATTGTCTTATTGATTTTTTCCCCACTTTTCTTAAATTATTTGTATTATTTGTTTTAAATTGTGATGCTTTGCATTTATGACAAAATGTTTCTTCTAAAATTTTTTTGCATTTCTTTACAAACATTTCCATTTCAATTACATTCTCTTATAATTGTTAACAGCAAAAAAGGCTAAATTCCCATGATGTATTATATTAATATAATATAGTATAACCTAAATTTCAGATTCTTAAAATATTTGTATCTATGCAAATAAAGCTTATTAATAAAATGTACATTAAATTTTTTATTTAATATTGTCTGACAGAGCTATAAAACAATAAAGACTTATTTGAAGTAATAACAAATAAATATATTCAAAAATCTAAGCATTGCATTTAAGAGATAATTAAATGCATTTGATAATTATATTTAGAATTCCTTTGTGGATTTGTTTGAAGATTTATATTATCAGCACTTGAAGTTAAGAGGAATAAAATAATAGAGCATCTCATTATCGATCATCTTCAGTTTTGTGGTCGCGTCGAGTGGATTTTAAGTCGTGCTTAACTTTTCTTAACTAATTCATTAAGCACTAATTGCATTTAACACTAGAGTCAATTAATCAATACCAGAGTACACAAGTACATTTTGCACTTTGATTAATTGGCCCAAAAGGGAATGTGGAAAATGCATTCAAAACTGGACAAAGCTCTTCACAACTCGAATCAATCTTCGTTCGCTGTACTTCGACTTATCACGTTCCAAACCATCATCTATCCCACTTTCAGCTAACTACCTTATCCACTCTTTCAGTCATTGAAAATCTGGTTGGTTCCATTGGACTTGATTTGCCCATATTTAGGCGCCTGCCATTTTGGCTGACACTGACGTGGCCAAGCAATCTGCTTTCGCCAGCACCCCTCTTATTGATGCAAATACTCTGATACTCAAAGTGCTTAACAGCTAATTACCAAGTGAAGGAACTATTACGATAACTATGTATATAAGAATCTTATTAAGTTTCATATTTAAATACGTTTTATACTTAAATCAAATATTTGAATACTCAACTTAATTTTGATTATACTTGACAGTATTGGATCCGTGTGTAGCAAAAATACTTGAAGAACTCTTTTTTAATGCAATACAACTTATATCTATATAATATAAATAATCTTTTAAATCGAAAATACGAGTGTGTTATTACCTTAAAAGCAGAGTATGTCCAAATCGAAACATTTCTACGCTTTTTTAACTGCGCTTATTTCATTTTCATTTTTGCATGTTGAAGCATTTGCCTGACATTTCTAGTTGTATCGTCTTTAAGTCCAGACGCTCAATGACAGCAACAGCAACAACAGCATAAAGAGTCTTCATCTAGAACTACAGCAATAAAGGTAGAAAATAAGTGAAGTGCCTGCGACGTATGTTGTCGTCTGGCTGCGGTACTTGAGACTGACTGATATAAAGAAACATGTAAAATGTCTAGCTGCAAGTGCGTTCGTACAGAACAAGAAATGCAGAGAAACGGAGAGAAACAGGGACAGAGATGAAAGAGAGGACGAAGGCCTTGCTCATTGTCACAGCCAATTTGGCGACTGATATTTGCCATTTAGTTCAATCAATTTGCCACAATTTCCGACCCACTCCACTCCACCTTACCGACCAGCATGAAGCTACCTATTGAAACCTAATGGTACAGCTCAATAGCTCCAAGGCACAAAACCGCTGCCATCCGCACGTAGGTCATTGATCAGATCTACGAGACAAACATAACAATGAGCCTGCTGTCTGCATAGTCCTCACTTCCAAGTTCTCAGTTTGAAGTCAGGGACTTTTGGGCACGTAGCTGTGAGATTTGTAACTTGTTGAGAGCGCATTTCATGGCGCATGCCAGATTTTTATACTTTATACACAAGTATGTGTACATTTGTATGCATGTGTGTGTGTGTGTGAGTGTGCGTGTATTTCTGCTTGGCCCTTTAGGTTGATTATTTTTAAAGTCTGGCAAACGGGCAACCGGGCAAACTGCAGGCGAGCAACCTGCAGCAATTGCGAGTTATGACATAATAAGCCACACATTTTTGGGCTCTGCATCTTCTATTAAAATTCAAGTGTGTGGCACTGCGCAAATAAGTCGCTGTCGCTGTCGCTTTTCCTCTCTCCTGCACCCTTCAGCTCGTGTTTTCTGCAACCGGCGGAAATTGCATAGTAAATTTACCACACAAAGTCCACGGAGCGCCGAAAATTTCGTACGTCTTGCTTGCTTTGCTGGCAATTTAATTAAAAGATGAAAACGTGGTAACTGCCAGTAAGTAAAAAACTCACTGGAGACAGGCAGACATGGGGGCCTCTTCTACTTTTAAACGACAAACAACTTTGTACCTATCATACTGATCCGTATTTATATCAACAATCTTGTGGTCTTCAAAATATATTTATGTCTGTTGAAAATCAATGTCAAAATGGTTAAGCAAGAATTTGAAATAAAAATATAAAAAATATAATTAAAATAAATATAAAATAAAATTAACATTTTTTTTTATTTTTTAAATAAAAAACTAGTTATAAGAGAATAAAAAATTAAAAAAATGTTTATTTAACCTTAAAAAGAGTAATGAAATAGCTTAATAAAATTGGTTTATTTTGTATTTTATTTTTGGACAGTAATGACATGGTGTAAATAAAGAAAAATATCTTAAAAACAATTAAATATTCTATTAAATTATTTAAATATTTAAATCGTACTTTATTTTCTTACAAAATATTTCAAAAATTTCTAATTCATGAATAATTTAACAATGCATTTGTTTGAACAAATTATGAGAAAATTAACCATAAATTAGATTAAAAAAAAAACACAAATAAACAATGCTAGCCCAACCAATATATTAATATATTTTTAAATATACAAAATTTTCAAATGGTTTGGTTCTCAAAACACCAAAACAAGCTTTGTACAAAAGTTTTGGAATACTCGTCAAAGACAATTTGAATTGGTAAATTGTCTGTGTATGTGGGCTTTGTGTGTGTATTTGTTTTATAGATCTGCTGTGAAATTATTCATAAGGTGCTCATGCCATAAACAAATCTCAATTGTGGTTACAAGGAACTGCAGATTGCAAGGCAGAAACAAACAAAGGCAACACCTAACACTAAAGTATATCAAAAACATACGACTCTGGCTTTGTTCCTACTATAACTGCAACTGCAACTGCAACTGTATCTGTATCTGTATCTGTATCTGTATCTGTATCTGTATCTGTATCTGTGTGCATCTGAGCAACCACAAATAAGCCCAAACAAGACCCATCCAAATCAGCCGCATGCATTTTATGAAAACACACAACACAACACTGAGTCATTGTGTATGACTTGCCCCCCCTTCTTCTCCCCCCGTATTTGTCGTGGACCGGAAGACACTGGCAAATGGTCAGGCATGAAAATATGAAAATATCAAAATACGGGCTCATGTGGGCGCCATATAAGTGGTAATGTGGGTGACTGGGTAGGATGAGTGGTTACACATTTTGGCACCTGGGGAAATCAAGCAGCTCTCATGTTGTACTCTTTCTCGTTCTTGGGCTCGGCTTTTGCTGTTGGTCGCTCGGTCGTTCGGTCTGTGTGTCCGTTTGCCTGTTGTTGGCACTTCAACTTTAACTGTAACTGTAAATGAAATGAAAACGACCACAGACAAAACAAACAAAACATGACAACGATTTCGTCCTGGTTTTGTTTGTTTGTGCAAGCAGACAAAACCCACAATGAAAGCGAAAAAACGCCCACCAAAAGTTGACAATTTCAACATCAAGAACATACTCTATATATAATAAGAACTTTTAAGTTATTGACATGCCATAAAAAAGTTTGGGTTGGTTGGTTACGTTCTCATTACCAACAAAGAGAAAAGAATATTGAAACCAATAAGGGACACAAGAAAAGTTAATTATGCACAGAAAATCCTCCTTGAACTACGTATGTGCACTTATGTGCTGGCAATGACGGTGACCTGACCTCAACTGCGAAACCACTCAACGCTGAACTGAAGAGCTTTAAACTAACAAACCATCGATTTCTTTGCATATGGCTACACTTTGCATTTAGTGGTTTCGTTTTTTGTGGGAGTGGAATAAAGACTTTAAACGGAACAAGCAAAAGTTAACCTAAATACTTATAGGATCGTCGACTTTAATAATAATAAAGATTTATCAATTGTGCTCAGAATTGATTTGAATTTTCCGCAATTTAATTCTTAACTTCAATTTTTTTTACAACCCTCGAACCGCATTTTTAATCAAATCATGTGCCAAACCTACAATTTTTATGAAAACTTTCTTTCACATATCAGTTCAAAAATGACTTATAATAATATATATATTATATAAAATAAAATTATATTTCATTATGATAAGTTAAAATGCTTTCTCACTTGTTCACATATGCTTAGCACCAAGTAGTTCTCATAATTACTACTCCCCTCTCCAACTCCAAAAGCGCATTGACGCATTGTTGGAAAAAAGCAAACACGACGCTGAGTTGTCGACAGCAAAAAATCTGAATTTCTGCAGAAAAATGCAAACGACGTAACGTTTTCCAACCAACAGCCAACAACTAAGAGCCAGAGGGACAACCTCCAAGTCCTGCCTGCTACTTCCTTTCCATACTGCTGAAAGGCTGCTGTTTGTATTAAATAAGCCAGGGTTCAGCTGCCAAAGCAGCTCTTGGTTGGAGACGGCAGGCAGGCGTCAGTTCTAGCCACAATTTATGTCGACTTCACTTCCGGTCTGCGGGAAATAATTCTTGTTGGCCAGAAGCAAAGCCCCACCGAGCTGAGCCAAAGAGAAAAGCAGAGCTGGCCCTTAAGTTTTGTGCTGTGCGAGAATTTCTTGTCATCATTTTGCCAGCCAGCTGCAAATTAACTTGCATAATTTAAACGCTAGTCGGAAAATGTTGAGCTTCAGTTCATTGGGCGCATTCAAAACATAATGAAAGCACTCATTTCGCCTTGTGGCCTTCGCTGCTAAATTATTTGATAGAATATGCCGCATAAATCAACACAACGCTTGAAATAACTCCCACTTGGGAGCTTCCACTGTGGGTCAATCAATAAGCACATGTCCTAAGGTCAGAGTGGGGATGGTGAGAGGTAGAGGGGTGCTGTTTATTAATCAATCTGGTTTGCCAGCTAAAACTTCATTTATTAACACTGTTTACTTTGTGCATATAACAGTTATGTTACTTTGATATTGAAGAGCTTCAAAAATTGAAAGAAAATAAATACATTTTTTAATTTAAAATTATTTATTTTCATTTTTATTTTGATGAAGCTTTTGAACGCAATACAAAGTCAGAATACCAATGTTCTAGTTACAAACTAATTTTTCTTCATTCATTAATTATTCTAAAATATAAACTTAGCTTTTTAAGTTAAGTTATTAACATGAGAATTGTTTATGTAAGAAAATAACTTGTCGATCAGATAACATTTTGCCCTGTCGATTGCATTTATGGGAAAATTGCGTCATTCGTGTCATTTTTGTGGCGCCAGCGAGTCTGGCAAAGAAAGAAAAAAAAAACTGAACGTTTCAAATCTGTGATATGCATAAATTTTGTGCAGCGGTTTTCTGTGTTCGGCTATACGCAGTAAATCTGCAAATTGTTAAGCCAAATCCAAAAGCCAAAGCCAACTGCGAAGCCAATGACTGCCACTTGGCAACATATCAACGAATAACGAATACGGACTGAGGACTGAGGAATAAGGAATAAGAAATAAGGATGCGACGGCGGCTCGTTGCCGCCATATAAATTTACGAGTGACAGAAATTGTCTCTCTGTATGCAGTAGCAGTAGCAGAATCAGAAGCAGCAGTTGCCCCAAAAAATTCGGGTCTGCCAACTCAAACCCAGTTACGCTTAATGACAAGACAAATTATGAAAATTTTAAGATGCTTAATTTTTGTTCGGTTCTTTTTTTTCTTTTGCCTTCCAATTTGGCTGGCATTCAGCTAGGAGCTGGCAAAAGGGAGGAAATAATGAGGCATGGAAAGGGAAAGGAGCTACTGCAATGTTGGTTGGCTTTTGGCTTTGCACATTAACTATTTATGTTTGAGCCAATTTGGATTTTCTTCTTTATTGAAATTAGACTCTGTGTGAGACTGCATAGTGAAATGCTAAGGGAACAAAGAAACTGAGCTCATTGATGTTTTTGGTATATTAAAAGTGGATTTAAAAAAGATAAAGGGTATAAAAGTTATATGCAGGCAGAAGAAACTATCTTCGATCCCATAAAGTATTTACTATACATTCTTGTCCCACCATGTTTGTCCATCTGTTCGTTCGTTTGACTATGGTTTTATATTCTTCTTAATGATTGGAGATTAGGTTTCTTATTCTGTTCAACTTCTTTGACACCGTCGAAGACCTGAGAAGGAATTTAGTGCTTTAAAGAACTAAATCTCATTTTAAAGTATTTCAATTCAGTATGAAAATATAAAAAATATGCAATTCGTAATTAAAAAAAAAATTGTATCAACCGTGTGTTATGGTTTGTGTTATATATGTTAACAAATCAAATCAAAATCAGTAAACATAATCCAAATTCCCTATTGGATCGCAGGTCGCGGTTACTGGATTGGGCTTTTTATATTCAGAACTCATTGAAAATGGGTAAAAGGGTATAATGGTTTTGTGCAAAAGTATGTAACAGGCAGAAGGAAGTTAAGTATAAATATTATTGATCAGCATCAACAGCCGAGGCGATATAACCTTGTCTTTCTGTCCGTCCGTCTTTATTTATGTCTGTCTGTCTGTCTGTCCGTCCGTGTGAATGAACGCGCCGATCTAATAAAAATATATATACTGTTCGAAAGGTGTTCTTTATTTATTTTTCAAAAATATTCAAAAAGTGATATAAAGGAATCAATGTTGTCTTCGTATATAAGATAGCGATATTTTTTACTTTTTGGAAACATAGTTATCTTAAGAAAGTTAAGAAATAATTTTTCAGTTAGTTTCGATAAATATCACCCATTGTTGTTACGTGAAATATTTTGATCTTTTTAGCAGCGACCCATAAATCCCATCTAAAGCTCAAACGGGGCATATATGCTGGGATTAATTTCAAATCGATTGTATAGCCATTCACAAAGTACGATACATTCTAGAAATAAAAGAAGATTAAAAGAAACTATTCAGTTAGGACAAACATGTAAAAAACATTACTAACCTTTTTTAATGGGCATTCCAGTGGAAAATTGGATAGACGGCGCATTCCAACCAAAATCGTTTGCAGTATGTAATGGCTATGAACCGAGTGCAGTGTTTCACAAAAATCGAAATCTATATTAGTATAGTTAGTATATGTTTTACCATGTTTTATGGCAATCAATACAGTTGCATCCATTTGATGTAGATCTTCAGTAAACGTAGTTTCCAAATAACCACCAGAAATATTATTTATTGTGCGATTTAAATAACAATTGAGATGTGAGACTATTTTTGGATTCTGATTCAAGCACTCCACTTTGGTAAAATCAGCTACAATTTTGGCCTATTAAGAGAAGATGAATATATATATAGGATAAAAAAAGTAATTCATTCCAACTTACCTTTGCTGCCAGTGTGACCAACGCACAAGCGAGCAGACCTGCTGTCAAAACGCCGAAAATGCCAATGTTCATGTCAACTTCCTTTAAACAACTAATTTGAAACTCTGTTTGAAATTTGCTCTATTTATAGTTTTGTATTTGCCGAAACTTGGTTTTAATGCACCCAAATAATATAAATTAAGTCATTATTTTGAAGGCAATTAACTACGTTTTAGAAGATGAACGTTGTGATATCGCTTATCTTCAGTTATTCGAGTTGGTGATTATGCAGTGTGCAGTATGCGCGTACATACACACACACACACACACACACACACACATGCTTGCAAGCACTGACTGTACGCGTAAAGTATAGGGTTCAGGGTATCGTCTATCCGAGATTTCTCGACTAGAGGCCTCTTACTTGTTCATAATGGTGTGGTAATGAAATTATATTAACTGTTCGAAAAGTGTTCTTTATTTATTTTTCAAAAATATTAAAAAAAGTGATATAAGGGAATCAATGTTGTCTTCGTATATAAGATAGCGATATTTTTTACTTTTTGGAAACATAGTTATCTTAAGAAAGTTAAGAAATAATTTTTCAGTTAGTTTCGATAGACATCACCAATTGCTGTTACTTGAAATAGTTTGATTTTTTTAGCAGCGACCCATAAGTCCCATCTAAAGCTCAAACGGGGAGTATATGCTGGAAGTAATTTCAAATCGAGTGTATAGCCATTCACAAAGTACGGTACGTTCTAGAAATAAAAGAAGATTAAAATAAACTATTCAGTTAGGACAAAGATGTAATAAACCATTACTAACCTTTTTAAATGGGCAATCCAGTGGAAAATTGGATACACGACGTATTCCAACAAAAATAATTTGCATTATGTAATGGCTATAAGCCGAGTGCAGTGCTTCACAAGGATCGAAATCTATTTTAGTATAGTTGAAAAATGTTTTACCATGTTTTATGCCAAGCAATACAGTTGCATCCATTTGATGTAGATCTTCAGTAAACGTAGTTTCCAAATAACCACCAGAAATATTATTTATTGTGCGATTTAAATAACAATTGAGATGTGGGACTATTTTTGGATTCTGATTTAAGCACTCCAACTTCGTAAAATCAGCTACAATTTTGGCCTATTAAGAAAAGATGAATCTTTGTTAGATAAACAAGTAAGAAGGCTTCAGTCGAGAAATCCCGACTAGAAAATACCATGAGACCTATACTTAACGCGTACAGTCAGTCATTTTTACGGTCGGCGATGGTTCCTTCTGTTTTTACCCATTTTTAATGGGTTCAGGATATAAAAATGTAATTAATTCCAACTTACCTTTGCTGCCAGTGTGACCAACGCACAAGCGAGCAGACCTACTGTCAAAACGCCGAGAATGCAAATGTTCATGTCAAATATTTTAAAACAACTAATTTGAAATGTTGAATTTACTGTTGACAATGCTCGACATATTTTTTGTATTTGCCGAAATTTGGTTTTAATGAACTCAAATAATGATAATTAATTTATAATATGCTAGGCTATTAACTACGTTTTAGAAGATGTACGTTTTGATATGGCTTAACTACGCTTGATCGAATCGTAATTGCGATTTTTATACGCTGAACCCATTGAATATGGGTTTATAATGGTTTGATGCAAAATGTTGTTACAGGCACAAGAAAGCATCTCCAACCCCATCAGGTATATATATCAAGTATATATATATATAGCCATATTCGTCGTCCGTCCGTCCGTTCGCCCGTCTGTATGTATGAACACATCGATCTTCGATACTTCAGATCTCAGATTCAAGTTTGTTTCAAATTTTCGATAGCTTGTTCCGTTTTCGATATACACATTGAGACATCGTTTAAGACCTTAAGCGAAATAATGACAATCTGTGAAATATTTATTCAAGTCGGTTGAGAAACACCGGAGATATGGAACATTGAAGCTAAGTAAAGTATGCTGTATGCGTTCACACACACACATATTTTCAAGCAGTGGCTTCACTTGTAAAGTATTGGGTTCGGAGTATCGTCTAGTCGGGATTTATCGACTAGAGCCTTCTAACTTCATTGTTGGTGTGGTTAAAACAATATATCATCTGTTCGACAGCTATTATTTATATATTTTTCAAAAATTTTCATATTGGACGTAGATGTACATTCAACTGGCCAAACAATACCAAGCACCGGCTTGTTAAGACGCGGTTCCGAAGATCGCGGACATGTATACATATGAAGCAATACAAGTTTTTTTAACAAGCAAGTAGGAGTGCCACTATGTATTAATTGGGAATGATCATTATATATTGAACATAAGATCCGAAAAGGGTTATGGTTAGCATAGTTAGAGAAGCAAGCTTGAAGGGCTGTAGGTAAAAAATGTCTACTGATTCTAATGGGTACAGCAAAGTTAATTTGGTTGATTAGTAAGGGGGAAACTATTTCACCATTTATTAGTTTGTGGACAGGCAGGTAAATTAATACTATTATCCCAGTTAATACCCCGAAGGGCAAAGAGCAAAAATTGTTTTTGCTCCGATTCTATTCTATCCTGATGAATCCTGTATGTGGGATACCATATACAAGATCCATATTCAAGAATAGGTCGGACAAGAGACACATAAAGAGTTTTTGTTAAGTAGGGGTCGTCGAATTCCTTCGACTAGCG
Organism: Scaptomyza cyrtandrae; assembly: GCA_035044605.1. Taxonomy (NCBI): domain Eukaryota; kingdom Metazoa; phylum Arthropoda; class Insecta; order Diptera; family Drosophilidae; genus Scaptomyza; species Scaptomyza cyrtandrae. The sequence goes on from JAWNNS010000648.1 coordinate 4,701,803, forward strand.
CTTAATGAACCCCAAGGCACTTGATGCTCGATTTGTTATTGAAGCAATATGCTTGTCAAACTTAAACTTTGGGTTGATTAAGATACCCAAATCCTCAATTAAATTAATCCGATCAAGTGGTAGGTTATCCAGAATATAGATATTAAACAAATAAGAAGGCTCTAGTCTAGTCTAGTCGAGAAAAGGTATAAAAAAGGCATTCTTCTATAAAAAGACATATCTTTACATTTACTGCAACTGAGATGCAGTAAGTTTACTTTGCACCAAGTTTGAAAATTGTTTAAGTTTCACATCATCAGCACCCGAGAGTGATTTATTACGTACGGAAGGTCGTTTATGAATAGAATAAATAACAACGGTCCAAGGTGACTTCCTTGTGGAACACCAGAAGTGACCTGGACCGCTTTAGAAACTGAGCCATTAAAATAGACTCTCTGAGTTCTAAAAATTAACTAATCTTGAATTCAATCTAAAAAAATTATTAAAATTATTACAAGGAAATGATTTACAGAGTCAAAAGCCTTACTGAAATCAAAGTAAATAACATCAGTTTGCATTTTATCTTAAAAGCCCTTAATAACAATTGATGTGAATTCTAGCAACTTAGTGTTGGTAGATCTTTGTTTCATAAATCCGTGCTGGCACGGTAAAATCAAAGATTTACAAAGATGTTGAAGATGAGAGGTTATTGATTTCTCAAAAATCTTAGGAATAGCAGACAGCTTGGAGATACCCCTTTAGTTTTGAGCATCCGATTTATTTGCTTTTTTATGCAAAGGAATAATATGTGACTCTTTCCAAATTTTTTGGAAAGTGGATAGCTTCACGGACAAACTAAACAATTTATGCAAAGGTTTTAAAAGACCCTGAGCACAGTACCTGAAAACACAGCTAGGTATTCCATGAGGTTCTGGAAAAAATTGGGACTTAATAACCTGAAGATCGCAAAGTAGTGAACTCTCTGTGACTTCAGGTATGAAAATGCCATTTGAGCCACTAAGCTGATAGGGATAAGGCATGACGACTGGTTGAAAACAAGGGCTATAAGTCGTTTGAAAAAATTCAGCAAATAGATCGGCAATGGCCTGATCTGAGTTGGCTTTCATTTTATTAAAGAATATGTTTGATGGAAGAGTCGATAAAAAATAATGATTGTCACGTCCAAATTGTCAGACCCGTAGAGGGAAGACCAGTTAGTCAGGGATAAAAGCCGAGTAAGTTTTGCAAAATCGGTTTTCCGAAATTGACGTACTCGGCTTAAACGTTTTCTACTGGGGCATAACACCCGGTAGGGTAAAGTGATCGACACCTCCAACGTTGGGTGGTATAAATCTTCTGGATAAGATCCAAAACAAAAATCACATCAAGCATTTTATTAAGAGAATTTTTGATATCATTTATTTATTCAATTTATTTGATTCAATGATATCCCAAGTAAGTTTATAAAGAATTCATTCTGGGCCGAGGGGGTCAGGGCACCAGAGTCGGGACAAGAAATCCAAGTAACTTCAGCAATATTGAAATCACCAAGTACAACAACGAAATCGCGATCAGAAAGCATGAAAGAAACGGACAGTATAGCAGACAAATGAGCATCGTAAAAAGAGTTAACAGAGGAAGGGGGTATATAAGAGCAACTAACAAAAATTCCAACACCTGAAGAATTGTTTATTTATGATATAAAGGTATCAATGTTGTTTTCGCAACTTACACAAAACAGTGATATTATTTTAAATCGGAAACTTAGTAATTTAGTTATTTTAAGAAAATTGTAAAATATTTTTTCAGTTAGTTTCGATAAAAATGACCAATTGCTGTTACTTGAAATAGTTTGATTTTTTTAGCAGCGACCAATAAATCCCATCTAAAGCTCAAACGAGAATATTTACTGGGGTTAATTTAAAAATTGATTGTATAGCCATTCGGTAGTTCTAGAAATAAAAGAAGAATATATAACTATATTGTTAGGACAAACATGTAATACACCATTTCAAACCTTTTTGAATAGACAATTCAGTGGAAAATTGGATACACGACGTATTGAAACAATTAAAACCTGCAGTATGTAATGGCTATGAACCGAGTGCAGTGCTTCACAAAAATCGAAATCTATATTAGTATAGTTAGTATATGTTTTACCATGTCTTATGGCAATCAATACAGTTGCATCCATTTGATGTAGATCTTCAGTTAAATATTATTTGTTGTGCGATTTAAAAAACAATTGAGCTTTCGGATTATGTTTTGATCCTGATTCACGCACTCCACTTTGGTAAAATCAGCTACAATTTTGGTCTGCTATGTAGTCGAGAAATCCCGACTAGAAAATACCCTGAGACCTATGTTTAACGAAAGTACGTGTTGAGTGTGTGAGTACACGTAGACTGCGTACTTTACTTAACTTCAATGTTTCAAATATATAGTGTTTCTCAACTGATTTCAATAAAAATTGTACAGATTTTTATTATTTCGTCTAAGGTTTTAAATAGTTTCCAAGTTTTCCAAATTCTAAATTTTTTTCTGTATCGTTTGCATGTATGGATCAAAAATGAGAAGAGGTATCAAAAATTTGAAACAAGCTTGTATCGCTTAGGCTAACTTAAGATCCAAATCCTGGAGTCTCTCGCTTTCATAGTCTCTGTTATTGATGCGTTCATACATACAGACGGACAGATATAGCTATATCGACTTGGCTGTTGATGCTGATTAAGAATATATTGCTTTAACGGTCGGAGATGCTTCATTCTGTTTTTACCCATTTTCAATGGGTTCAGGATATAAAAATGTAATTAATTCCAACTTACCTTTGCTGCCAGTGTGACCAACGCACAAGCGAGCAGACCTGCTGTCAATACGCCGAAAATGCCAATGTTCATGTCAACTTCCTTTAAATAACTAATTTGAAATTCGGTTTGAAATTTGCTCTATTTATAATTTTGTATTTGCAGAAACTTGGTTTTAATGCAGCCAAATAATATAAATTAAGTCATTATTTTGAAGGCAATTAACTACGTTTTATAAGATGAACGTTTTGATGTCGCTTTTCTTCAGTTATTCGAATTGTAATTACGATTTTTAATACCCTGAACCCATTAAAAATGGGAAAAAGGGGTATAATGGTTTTGTGCAAAAGTATGTAACAGCCAGAAGGAAGCATCTCCCACCTTATAAAGTATACATATTATTGATCAGCATCAACAGCCGAGTCGATATAGCCATGTCCGTCTGTACGTCTGTATGTATGAACGCGTCGATCTCAAAGACTATACGAGAGAGAGAGAACGAGAGACTCCAGATTTGGAACACAAGCTCGCCTTATCCCTAGGCAGTGGAAGTTTCTTGAAAATTTTCAATAAGTCTTCCCGTTTCCGGTAAACATTTGTTTTCAATAGCAATATTCTCGAATTTGAAACTTTAGACGAAATAATGACAATCAGTGAAATTTTTGATGAAGTCGGTTGAGATATGGAACATTGAAATTAAGTAAAGTATGCTGTATTCGCGTACACAGCAAGGCACACACTGTAAACGTAAGGTATAGGGTTTAGGGTATCGTCTAGTCGGGATTTCTCGACTAGAGCCTTCTCACATGTTTTTTTTTGCTAAACAGAGGAAATGTGGGCGTAAGAATTAGGCGTGCGCAGAAAATCTTCTGCATCAAAGTTTGTTTAATTAAAATTGAAATTAAAGTTACAATTATTAATGTTATAATATTATAAATTCATAAATATAAATCTGCGATTTTAAAGGCTAAACATAAAGTTCTGAACTTTTTTTTGGTATATATATGTACATTATTAATGGGGCAGTATATTAAATGTAGTATATATATATATAAATAAATATTATTTAAATTATTATTAAACGTTTGTCTATAGTACGAATAATATTTTAATTTTCTTTTGATCACCGGAAGTTAACATATTCTTTCTTTCTTTTTTTGTGACAATTTTCAAATCAAAGTTCAAGAGTGCATCTGCAAATTAAGCATAATTCAATGACTAAAATAGAATTTCCTGATTAAGGGCCCTCGTTTAGCAACAACTTTAATTAGATAGAGAGTGGACAAGACATCAACTGCGCTTGAGTCTTGTTTGTCGTAGTCCCTTTCAGCTGTTTCATCTTTAGCTCCCTATTTTGAGTATTTACGAAGTGCAAAGCATCAAATGAAGCGGACTTCAACCAAATTTGCATAATTTATTGAGCAAATCAGACAAACAAAACAATTCAAAAAACCCACAAAACGGGAAGTAATTTAGCAACTTCTTGGTGTCTTCCCCCTAACTGTCTGGCTTTCAACATTTACGTCTTTATGTGTTTGTCTCTTTGTACTCTTAATAAGCGAATTAAAATCAACCGCCTGAAGTCTGTGCCTTTTTCAAACACTGTGACAGTGTGTAAAACTTTTGGTGTAGATGTCGGCGGCTTGTTTTGCTTTGGACTTTATCTGCCAAGTTGGCGTGAAACAATAAATCCAATAAAACACACATTAGCCGCGACACATTTGGCGCTTAACGGGGCTTAGCAAGTGCGAATGCGAAAAGCGAATACCGCCAACACCAGCTAGTGTGTCCCATTCCTCCTCCTCTCCCCGCCCCCTCTTGCACATCCCATCTCTTGCGCATTGTCTGGACAACTTATGTTTGGCTGGCTGGCATTAAATGAGTGTCGTTTGCCGCTGGCGGTTTTTGGCTTTGGCTTATTTTACCGCATGCGGTGTGTTGAGTGTTCCAGCCAACTACTCTCCTGCCAAGCTCCCGTTTACATCCCCGCCACCAACATTCAGACAATCCGTCCGTAAGCCATTCAACTTAAAAGCTAATCCACTTATTGGTGCTTGGCTGACAGAGGCTCAAAGTAGTGCCTGCCACCTGAAAAGAGCAAGCACGCAGGTAAATCAACTGAAGTTCTGCAAAATGTCAGCATCTTAAAGTACTTTTACCCTCACATACACTCACAACAACACTCTCCAAAGGGGCGTATGCGAAATGGTTTGAATTAAATTGGCTGCAAAATTTCGAACAGCTTCAATTTTTGCAGCACATTTGAATAAAATCACAGGCTAAACTAAAAATAAATAAAAAAAAGAACTCAAATTGAATAAAAAAAAAAAGTAATAGAGTACTATGCAATCAGTGGAGGAATGCCAACATTTTTGTGGCTTTTGAAGTTTGTTTCACACACAGAGAGAAACAGGGTATAAAAGCGAAACAGAAAGAGAGAGAGACAGAGAGAGTGTGAAAAAAATGTAGTATGTAAAGTATTGCATTTTTTTTTCCCATCCAATGCCGCTTTTTTACATTTGCTGATAAATGGGCTCACTTCTCTGTGTGTGAAAGGGTCGCGTGTAGTCAAATTAATTAAACTAATTGACTTTGAAGCTAACAAACCGAAATCGTCTCACACACAAACCAACGTTTAATATTTAGCAATAAAAAAAAGGAAATGGAAAATACTGCCAGAGATTTTTCAGACACTCTTTAGTTTTGTGTACGCTCGAAAAGAGTGAAACTTGTTTGTTGTAAAAAGGAAGTCAACTTGCTATCAAATTAGAATGAAACGTCAATTTTTATTGACAAATAAATACACAATATTTTCTTATTTTTTTTTTTTAACCAAGAACTAACTTAACAGTAACTAAAAATAGTAATGTAATAAATAAATCAGAAGAATTACAACGGTAAACTTTTTAAGGATTTACTACATACACTGCCTAACAAATTTTTATGTCAGTTAATCAAGCTTAGAAATTAAATATGTATATATCTCAATTCAATTCGTGCTCCTAATCAGTTCCTTTCCTGTTCTGTGCACATTTTTCCCCGGAGCTGAGTATTTTCAATTAGTTTCTGCAAATGCATTCGCTAGATTGCGTCATTCGATTCTATACTTAACGAACTCATCGATTTCAATGGCTCGAATGGCATTGCCTTTTAAATGACCATAATTATATTCATATTTATGACAGTTGCATTAATTACTTGCCCGTGAAGGCCTGTGGGGAAATCAGAAGCAATATTTTGCACATGGCTGCCGCATAAAATGTACATACATACAGACACAAAGATTTTTGGGGAGAAATGTTGTTAATAAACTTACCTTACTTTGCGTATGCCATGTATGAAGTATACGCCATGTGGCCATCTCGACAGAGAAGGCAGATGAAGCTGAGCGGCCAACAAATTAACGTCAATGTTAATTGCATGATTGAATCGTCCTGTCATGAAAAGGTTGTTTCATTCAGGCAGGCAGTCAGCTTCGTTTCAGCATTAAGTCGCCATACATCCGTTGTGTGCTTTTCCACATTTCATCGATGAGGTGCATCCGACAACTGGCAAACCATTCATCCGAGAGCTCTCGCACTTACATTCGTACTCATAAAGCGCTCACACTTGCACTCACACATACATAACACTCACATGTGCATTCGCATCGCTTAAGCTCCTTGACTGTTATTTTGTGTTTTTCGCCTGCATTTTGGGCCGCATATTGACGATGATTTCGATTATATCACTTTTGTCAGTGCGTCTCTGTGAAATTTTCCGCTTATTAATACTGACAGATGGGGACCATTGAATCTGCTCGAATTAACATACATTATAACATTTGAGCAGCGGCTGCTGCTGCTGTTCTCACTGAAAGCCACTTAATCGGCTCTTACAGAAAAAATCTACTATTATAACTTAAAGTTTAATTTAAGATGCTGCAGCAACAAAATTATTCCAAGCTCGGTATTAGAGCTGAAAAATTAAATGAAGTTAGTTTGCAAAATTTGATATATTTGTTTGTTAGATAAATTATAGTAATATATAAGATAGAAGTGTTATGAACAAAAAGTTGAAATGATAATTTAATAAAGTTTAAACTATTATAAGTCAAAATAAAATAGGAAATGAAAAAAACTAATAAATTAAAATTTAAAAATACATATGTTGTTTTAATTTTCTTAAAACACCAACAAAATTATTTACCTTAAAACAAGCTATAAATTTTTAAACCTTTTATCGTCAAGCAAATAGTTTAATAACACAACAGAAGAGTTTGTTATCAATATAAAATTTGTTTTACATATTTTTTATTTTCGTATCTTATTCAACAACGTTATTTCGACGTTTGATAAAATAGCTCACGTAACTACCGCATAACTTGAGCCTGAAGGATTATCAGGCGCAAGCAAAGCCAATAGCTTGCAAAAAGAGCCACATTATACGGTCAATTGGGAACTGATTGAGTTCGTCCTTGGGCTGGACATGAAGGCAGCTCCACGAGATGCAGATCGATGGCTGGCAGAAGAGGTAAGAATTCAATTCAGGCAAAACTCTTACGCAATCAGCTAAGAACTGGAAAATGAAAACTGCCAACGACCGAGAAAACCTGCTCAAGTGCTTGAGAGATTTTGCTGCCGGGTCGCCGCAAAGTATGCAATGCATTTGAAAGCAATTTCTATTACTATGTGTATGCTTGTGTGTGTGAGGGTGTGTGTGTGTGTTTTAGGGTATTTTAAGCGACATAAATAAATAATTAGCACATAGTGGCAGCGACATTTTACAATTCCCACATACTGCCTTGCTCCATGTTTAATGGCTGCTTAAAGTGCAATTTAGTTTTCAAGTCTTTTGTTCCGACATAATGATGCGACCAGCAAGCAGAGACCTCAATGTTGCGCCATAGTAGCACTTCTTGGCATACCTTAAAATCCTTTGCCCTACCCCAACACCCACACTCAGCTCACGCTCATTCAGAAAACAATCTTGTTTACACTGCATTACATACATTGACAGGAGCAGCGACCTTCATGCATGCCCAAAAAGAAAGAAAAGAACGAAAGGAAAACAAGAAGCTGAGAGAAATAAAACTGAAGGAAGCAGTCGATTATTTTTTTTTGCTTGTTTCTTGCTACTCGTTTTGCTTGGCTTCTGCGTACGTGCTCTGACTGCTTAAAGGCAGCCATGCAGGATACGCGTTTGACTGCTGACTGCTTTTAGGCGTGAAATAAGCTACTTAACTGAGGCCGAAAAAAAAGAGGAACCACGCACGCTTGCGGCAATATGTTAATAACAAAAGAAAATAATCAATTACTTGGCAGCAACAGACGAAACATTTTGCGGCTAGTTGAGCACAAGGTACAAATTAACTCCTTTCAGATAAGCTTAGTGTTTCAACTGCAACCTTGAATAGAAATATTAAAGTCGACCAAAAAAAGAAGACAAAAAAAAAGTTGTTATTATAAAAGATATAAAAAAATAAATTCAAACCTTTTCTTAGTAATTGAAAATGAAATATAACATACTTGATCCCTCTTAACAGTCATTACAAAATACTTGGTTTCGCAATTTGTCATTATTTTGAAGTTTTTTAACCACTCAAACTTTTCTCTCAAAAGAATCTAATGTATATCAATTACATAGTTCTAAGAGCTAAGTACTATTTTTAGCCACAACTTGTTCTCTCAAACTTTAAATCAGCCGCAAGTGACATCAACTGGCCATTAGCCCACAGCAATTAAGCCATGTCTGACCATATTCAATTTGGCTAGTTGCCAAAAATAGACAAGTTGACACCAGTTCAGCGCTTATTGCCGGTAAGCCCCGACAAACAATTAGAGATAATAAAGAAAACTCCCTCTTAAAGTTTATCTACATGTCTTTCATTGTTGTTACTTGGATGTTCATAGCCATAAATTTATAATGTAATTTTGTAGTGTTTTTCATTGCTATGGGTTGACAGAATAAATTATGAATTATTCAAAAGCCAACTAGCTTAACAAAAATTTCAAGTTATATATATAATGACTTAAGAAACTGTGAAGAGTATATTGACTCAGGAGGAGGTTAAAGTTATGAAATATGGATGCGGAAACTAAAAGTTTTAACAGAGTAAAACAGTTATTGACGCATAACATAATAACATTGGCAACCATAATAACAATTACTATGTTACGAATACCTTGACTCGATTTTCTGTACTTACGGTATAACCACTGAAAAATTCAGTTACAGTGGTGAAAACTGAGTTGTGGTACATAAAAACAAAACTAAGGTTTATCCCAAGAAATGCATTTAACATACATTTGCCAGACAACTGAGGAGTTGACTGTCCAACCAGCAGCAGAAGTGACTGCCCATACGCGCGCACACACACACACACACACATACTCGTAAAGGTGTTTAAATTTATGTGTCTGTACAACCATCTCATTCACACCCACGTTGCCTCTATGTCTGCCTATCTTCATATTAGAAGCTGGCAAAATTTTTGCATTTCAGTAAAAGTGTCAACGGCATTTTAAAAGGAATATTTTTTTAATTTTTGTAAATGCAACTGACAGCAAATGCTAACGCTGATGCATGCTCATTTAAATTTAATATGTTTTTATTAGTACGAATTTCTCTCGTTTTTTTTTTCACCTTTGCAGGCAAACAAAAGTTGATCATTTAAAGTTGAAAAAAGTGTTTATAAGCAAAAGTTAAGGCAAAACATATTTGTATTCAAACTTTATCGCTAAGTACCACAAATGTTACTCACTTGTTTGGCTTTTGCGTAAATTGTCGTCAAGTTGTCACCTTTGTAAAAAAAAACCGAATCAAGCGACAATGGCTTGAGGGTGTTTTTGGATACTCTTGACAAGAGTATTGCGATTTTGCAAAACAAATGTTAATATTGGTTTTTTTTTCTGTAAGTTAAATGAGTGCACATATTAATTAAATTGAAATAAATATTTATTTTCAATGTTTGTAAAGTTTCTTACTTTTTGGTATGTTGAATTCAGTGTTATATGCATTTTTTTATTTTCGAATTGGGTCTTCTAGAGTGTTAGGTCTTCATCAGTGTTAAAATGCCTGTTTCTATAGATACGTTTGTTGCTCTATCCGTGCAATCAACTTTAATGACTTCACATGCGGCGACAACAGCGACAAAACAGCCGCGGATGGCCTTCAATAAAGCTTATAAATCAAAGGTGCGTTTCACCTCACTTCCAACCGCCTCCACCCGGCTGCACCACAATAATATTGATTACTTCCTTTAGACACATGTAAAAAGTTGTCGATATAATTTTAGCAGATTTGTTTGAGGACGTTTTCGCTTCTGTGTCGGTTGGTTTGCCTTAAATATGTTTCACTTATAGCATAAAATTTCGTGCTTTTGACTTTGAATGGGATTTGTTAAGTGTGGGCAGAAACAATTCAAACACAGTTCGATACATTTATATCTAGAATATTAATATCTGTATTATGGCTTAGGCTTCAGTCCTATGTAATTGCTTTGCGCTTGTGGCTTTGTTTTTGTTAAATTTTCCGTTGGCAGATTGAAAACTTAAATTGTTATTAAAAAGTGAGGAGATAATATAAATTTTAATGGAGTTTTAAGTGTTAATAGGATTAAAACAGAACGTTTGATCTGTGTTTGATAAATCTCGACAACAGAGAAGAGAACCATAAAATTAAAGGTTGAAATAATCTTTCAAGCTCATAATAATAATTTAATGGAAATGCTTTAAGATATCTCTGAAATACTTAAGTTATGTGAAAAAAAAATCCTATAAAAACATACGTCTCTGTTTAAAGCTTAGTTTAAGGCTGCCTTTTGCACTGACAGTCGTCAAAACAATTCAAATTCAAAAGCGAATCGTTTTCGCAAAAATGACAACAATAATTCAAGTGACTTCCGTGCAAATCAAACGTACGACAAACGTCAACAGCAGCAGTCTCACAATCCTTGGTGCTGGAGTCCTTTGCATTGGAGCTATCTCTACCTCTCTCTCTCTCTCTCTCTCTCCTTTCATCACTCCCTCTCTCTCTTTAGCTTCTCTTCGACCCAAATTCCCTGGACGACACTATATGAAATATTCGTCGAGGCGTTTGCCTGGCGCGTGTGCTCCTATTGCCATAGGAATTTCACTTTCCCTTAGACAACTGGGCGCTACTTCTCCAGCTGCATTACCGCATTCCGGGCATTCGCATTACTCCTGGGCAGACAAGGCCAGCGCATAAAAAGTCCCCCTGCGTTCAGTTGCACTACACAACAGGAGGAGGACCTTGGCTATGGCAGCGGGGTGCAGGAAACAAAGTGAATTTATTGCTTTTGCCGTTAAAGTGAAACAAAAAACGACTTCATTAAGCTATGTCGACTGCTTTGCGCTCGGTGTATGATTAGATTGTTAGAAGGGGCGTTCTGGGCGTGGCACAACCAAAACAAGGCCATGTGCGTTGCTTTTTTCGCTGTGTACATAGGATTAACGTGTTAAACTCTGTTAAAAACGCACTCATAGAACATGGAATAAATCTCAAATCCCAGGAGTAAAATAAATTGTTGACATATTTAGTGATTATATTATTTTTAAGTATTATTATATTAGCTTTGGAAAAATATATTTTAGATATTGTTATTGAGTACATAAGTTGAAATCTTTTTAATGTATTTTTCTATGGTGAACCATACAAGGTGTGTTTAATATATGGGAGGATGGGAGATATATAATATATATTTATAAAAACTCAAATTATATATTAATTGATATATATAGTAAATATTAAATTTAAAATAATCTTATAATTATTATTTTAAATGCAAAATATTAATACAAATTCAAGTACTCTATAGTAAAATGGTCCAACATTATAACTTTAATTTTGCAATACTTGTAAAGAAAACCCATATCTTAAAGCATTACAAGTTTTTTTTGTCTGATATAATACAGGTGTCAAGAGTATTCTGCAGTCGTTTGCATCAGGCTTCTTTATTCTTAAATATACTTTAAACAAGTTAATAAGGCTTATCTCAATACCCTGACAAAATATTAATTTTAATTGAAGCCTTCAGTATTTTTACTATGAAATAAAATACAATAAAAATCAAATCTCATACTTAAATAAAATTACATGTCTATCTATATCTATATCTTACTTTAATTTTGATTTTATTATTTGCCCTTAACTGGTAAAATGCATATGTAAATTATTTACATATATTATCAAGAGACAGCTCCATTTGAAAAGTCAGTAGAGTTCAGATAGAATTAATGCGGAAGAGGCTGAAAAAAAAGGAAAAGAAATCGATAACTGACGGAAAATGTGGCAGTGGCAGTGTGGGCTGAGGGGCTAGAGGGTAGATGGGTAGAAGGGTACAGGTATGGTGATTTGCACATTTTGCAACTATTAAAAATTCAATTGTTAAAAACTCGTTGGCAGAACCTTTGCCTTTACATCTCGACTACAATTTTACTATTTTTTGCACTGATGCAACTGCTGTTCTTTTGCTTTTGCTGGCCTCATTGTGTCAAAGTGGTAAATTTGATGGGGTTAACAGGGCATTGGATTGGAGTGGTGCTTTTGTGGTGCAGTTGAGTGTGGGGGATGGGGCCCATCAAGTTTTAACGCCGTGAGGCTGCTCTACGAATCTGACCCGTCTGTCTATCCGTCGCATTCTCTCCCCCGTTAGTTTGTCTGTCCTCCATTTGAAAAGTCAAATGTCGAGTGCAGTTCGCGCGTCCTCAGGGTAAATTTTTGTATGCCTTTGAAATTTAAAAACCAAATTGTTTGCTCGGTGTTTTTGGTCCCACGGCTACAATCTGTAGCCTGGGTTGGTTCGGTTCGGTCCAACGCCCCAAAGATTCACATGCCGTAACGTTGTGGAAATAATGAATGAATGCCTAAATTGCTCTTTTTGTTTCTGTTGTTGATGCTGTTGTAGACTTTGCTGTTTTTTCAATCGACCAAAAATCAGTAACATGACTCTATGACACTTTTCACAGACTTTACTTGCTGCGATTGTCACATTGTTGCAATGAGATTAAGCCGATACCTTTACCCGTCAAACCTTTTCCAGCACTGGTTTCAAATTACCAGGAGAATTTGAAGATTTTATTAAATTTTTTTTACTGTTTAATGACATGTGTCATATCATTCTTTCCATGTGACAACTGATAACAATAACAGTAGAAAAATAACAAAGACTTTTCTGACAAAATGCTTATTGGAAAATAATAATTTAATATTGCATTTAAAACAGTAAAAACGTGTATTATAATATTTTTCTGTTACAAATTTTTTGTTATACTATGTTTCCATATTTCTGTTTCTAATGCATAAAATTTAACTGTCATATAAGTGGATAGATTCCTACATTTTTTATACCCTGATCCCATTAAAAATGGGAAAAAAGGGTATCATGAAGTTGTGCAAAAGTATGTAACAGGCAGAAGGAAGCATCTCCGACCCCATAAAGTATATATATTCTTTATCAGCATCAACAGTCGAGTCGATATAGCCATGTCCGTCTGTCCGTCTGTCCGTCTGTCCGTCCGTCCGTCTGTCCGTCTGTATGTATGAACGCGTCGATCTCAGAGACTATAAGAGCTAGAGACTCCAGATTTCGAACTTAAGCTCGCCTAATCCCTAGGCAGTACAAGTTTGTTTTCGATTTTCGATAACTCATCCCGTTTCCGATATACACATGGGATCGATAACAATAAAATCTTGAATTTGAAAAAACTTTAGATGGCATTTTAATTATTAATCAAAATAATAACAATCTGTGAAATTTTTATTAAAATCGGTTGAGAAACACCGGAGATATGGAACCTTGAAGTTGAGTATGCAGTATGCAGTATGGTCGTACACACACGCACACATACTTGCAAGTACTGACTATACGCGTAGAGTATAGGGATCAGGGTACCGTCTAGTCGGGATTTCTCGACTAGAGCCTTCTTACTTGTTTAATATTTAGCTTAGTGAATATTCGATTATTCAAAATTTAATTTTCCTTACCCATAAAAAACGGCGTCGATTAGACCCCTAAGACATACAGGAAAAACAAGTAAGAAGGCTCTAGTCGAGAAATCCCGACTAGACTATACCCTGATCTTTATACTTTACGCGTACAGTCAGTGTTTGCACGTATGTGTGTTTGTATGTACGCACATACTCCATACTGCATACACAACTTCAATGTCCCATATCTCCGGTGTTTCTTAACCAATTTTAAAAATATTCCAAATATTTTCATTATTTTGTTAAATGTATTAAACGCCGTCTCAAAGTTTTCCAAATTCAATATTTTGTTGTTATCGATCCCATGTATATCGGAAAAGGGAAGAGTTTTCGAAAAGCAAAAACAAACTTGTACTGCCTAGGGATTAGGCGAGCTTAAGTTCGAAATCTAGAGTTTATAGCTCTTATAGTCTCTGAGATCGACCCGTTCATACACACGGACGGACTGACGGACAGACGGACAAGGCTATATCGACTCGGCTGTTAATGCTGATCAATAATATATATACTTTATGGAGTCGGAGATGCTTCCTTCTGCCTGTTACATACTTTTGCACATTTTTAATGGGATCAGGGTATAAAAATAACAAAGACTTGAAATACATTTGGCTGATAATTTAACAAGTGTCAATTGCAATGCTAATATTTTTATCCGCTGAAGATTAAAATAATAAGCAAATTAACTGATCTGACAGAAATTTAATTGGAATTCAAGAGAATTTCTGCCAACACAAATAGAACATCTTTTTTGGTGATTTTTCATATATTTTCAATAATGTATAAAAATCGATAAGCTTGAAAGTTGCCGTTCACATTAACACAAAATGCACACAAAATATATATATATCTAAATAATATTACTGTTGGGAGTGAAAATATAAGTATGGAAACCAACATTTTGTGAGACGCAAAAAAAAAGCAAGCGTAACGACCAAAATAAAAACTTTTAACATAAAAAAATTTCAATGACAAAACTGCAGTTGGCAAAAAAATTTGCGCGCCATTTCGGAAACACTTAAAAGTTTTAGTTTTTCAATGCAGTCGTCATTGTTGTTGTTGCTGCTTCTGGTACTGAATGCGATGCAGAAGCGAACGAATATTTTTATTTTTTTAATGGCGCGGCAATACGACGAAAAATGCCATTCAAAAATTATTGAATTACTAACTGAAAACGAAAATATGTATCTATTAGTGGCATTACGAGAAATGGATGGCCATTAAGCATTTGCTGACATTTCACATTGGCCCGGAGATGATTTTTATTTTTTATTTTAAGTCATTATGTTTAAGTGGAATCATACACTGCGAACTAGTGTGCATACATTTAAGCCTAGAATTCTATCATCACATTCAGCATTCGCATAAAAGTCAAGAATTACCATATATTTAATTGAATGAGGTCGCAAAACATGTTATATTTTTTAGGACTTGTTGATTTCAAATTAAATATTTAATTAGTCTTTGTTTTATTTTATTATTAACATATTATTTAAAATTATAACTAAGTCAGTTGGTACTTGTTTCATTCATAAAAGCATTCAAGATTTAAATAATTAAATATTTATTTTTAACTTACTAGAATAAAGACATCTAAAATATCGCAACTAAAAGAACAAATTTTAATTGACCATGTAAAATATAGTAGTTAATTTACATAAATTAAACAGTGCCAAATGTGCCAACAATCTCTAAAGTAGTCTTCTATATAGAACCACAACTCTAAGTTTATCTTTATGGACGTATTATTACCGCTGACAATTTGTGCATAGAACCAGAAGTTGACGCCCTTTTAAGTGGTCAACATAACAGCCACCAGACAGGTCAGCGAAATACAATAAAGATAAAGAGGAAATGGAGCCCACCACGGTGATCACTCGTTGACCTGTTTAATTTATGCGTTTTAGCCAGAGACAAGTAGTAGCTTAGAAGCGACGGCGATGGCGACGGCGACTTCAACTCGATAATACATAATACCAAAAGCGATTACACTAATGGTGATTGGCTTTGTGCTTTACGAGTAGAACCTGCTTAACACACACACACACACACACAAACACACACACAGACTTTACTTAGCGGTGGCAACAACTTTACCTAACTGTTGATCATCAGCCAAGTTTGTCTGTCACCAAATTGCGTACTCTCCCTCCCTCCCATCTCCACTCAATCTATTTATTTTCTTTTTTGGCTACTTTGGTGGCAACTACTTATAAAGTCGTGACAAAGTCATTGACTGTTTGCGGCTCGCTTGGCATTTGCATACAAATGCAATTTTCGGCCAGCTCACGACTGGCCCAAAAAATTCAACTAAAACTGAAGACGTAACATGGTTGGGTATTCGGTGGGAGATGCGAGCTAAACTTGAAGCTGGTTGTAGTCGCCAAGTTTCTAGCGTTGCTTACTGCACATAATTTTCGGCTTAGAAAGTTGTAGAGCACCAACACACAGACAAACACACACACACATACTACTCGCAATGAAATCGATTTTGGCTTCTTAAGCCAAAACGGGACGCGAAACCATTTAACAGTTTATCCTCAGCTGACAACTGGTCGGTATCGATAGCTATCTCCATTGGCAACGCCCCAGCCAAATGCTTGTAACAGCGGCGACAACTTGTTTAATCATAAATTTCATAAGTCATTTAAGCTATGAGACAATTTGTAGCCAGCTACACACACACACACACTCACACGCACACAAAATATTCTCTACAGCGATTTAATCGAACAAAAGAATAAAATTTGTACCATCTTAAGTTTGTAGCAAGTATTAAAGAATCAAAGCAAAGCTTACTATTATTTTCAATGTTCGATTTTGCTTTTTGCAAACATGTCAAGTATTAATATATGTTCTCCGAGGTATGAGTATGAACCATGATTGTATATGATAAATACTTAAAGTGCCATGTTCTTCAACTTCAAAACACTTTATTGCTCTCGGCTTAATCACAATCCCAATCAGTATAGCTAGATATGTGTATAACATCGTTGTATCTATCAGTTTATGTAGATGTATTAATCTATCAAGCATTCACAATATCGGCATCTTGCAATGCGATTTGTGTTTTGCACTTTGCTCGGATGTCGCCTGTGTGCGTTGACAACATCACCTGCAACAGACAAGGGGGACAGAGCGAAAGAATATGACAGAATCAGAAGTAATGTCTGATTCGCTGTTGTGCAGGAAGTTTCTGTACTCAAACTATTGGATTGAATGACGTTTGTCAATTTAATGCTAGTTGCTGAAAGATACATACATACATATAGGCTTGACATGCTACACGACCTGGCTGACAGTTTTACTGAACTTGTGGTAATGAGGTTTCAATGAAATATTCAACAACTTTTCCACAGCAATCTACTCCCATACTGTATACGAAATTAATTTTTATTTTAAAAATATTTTAATTGATATCTTTCATAAATTCAATGAAATTAAATTAATGGTTTGTACTCAATATGCTCAAAAGTCAAAGAGAATGCCTCGGGAAACCTTAACAAAATTGAACCTCATCCCAATTTCTTTGTACTATTTGCTTTGAGTCAACAACATCTTGGTGGAAGTTTTTAGAGTCGACCTTTTCTTCACTATTGGCAACCGCCTCTGGCTGTTTTGTGGGCTTTTAGCTAATTTAGTTTGTTTGTTTTTATGTTGGTAACAGAAAGTTAAATTCATTTAGTATTTTTGCGTTTGTTTGTCTTTATTTGATTGGCTTGCCTTTTGCATTAGGCCATTTATTTTTGCAAAAAGTTCTCCCTAAGAAATTTACCCTGCCTTTCTTTAAAGTTTTTTTTCGATAAATTTTATTAAAATTGACAATCAAAGTAAGTATTTTATATTTAAAATAGTTTGACTCTAAGAGTTTTGGCATATATTTTGCATGGCTAATGTGTATGAACTGTCAGAAAGAGAAGAAAAGAGAATGCGTTCAATTGGGTAAAGCAAACTCGTAATCGTTGTAATTGTTGCAGTAATGGGCTTTAGAGAACTATTAAAGCGGCAACAATAAAACAACAACAAAAACAACAACAAATTTGACGAGTGAGCGACACAAATGTTGGCAAAAAATATTAGGCACAAATTGTGCGCAATTTGTCGTGGCCTAAGCTAACACACACGTACACATTCATTATGTGTGTGCACACATAC
The DNA here is from genome assembly GCA_035044605.1 of Scaptomyza cyrtandrae. NCBI lineage: Eukaryota > Metazoa > Arthropoda > Insecta > Diptera > Drosophilidae > Scaptomyza > Scaptomyza cyrtandrae. The sequence continues at coordinate 4,719,727 of JAWNNS010000648.1, forward strand.
ATAGTAGAACTTGGCTATTTTTTGGGTTAGGGGGAACGAGGGCTGGCAGCGGTTAGCGGGGCTTTGGCTAATTGTTGCAGCGCCCGCGGCTGCATTGCGGTCGCTATTTGTGTGAGTGTGTGTGTGTGTGTGTGTGTGTGTGTGTGCTGATGCCAGCTGCCAGCTGTCAACAGCTTTTGCCCATTTGTACTTTATGCCACCACACCCCCGTCGCAACACACCGCCCTCCTTTACTTTTGTAGAGCTTGTTGTTTTTTATTTTTAATTGTCAGGATTTTTTTCGCATTTTGCATTTTGCATGAACTTAACTTGGGACAGTAGAGAGAGCTCTAGTCTCTGTTAACTGTTCACTGTTCGTTGTTCGTTGTTCGCTTTTTTTGTGTTCACTTTATAGTGCTGCATCTTCCAGACGCACCCCCCGCATCCCATCCCATCCCATCCCATCCCATCCCATCACACTCTTGCTTGTGTAACTACTCTGGCATTAGTTTAGGTCCTTTGCATTTGAATGCGCATGAAATGTTTGTGGACTTGTTGGCAAGTTTGCTAATGCAACTCGTCTAGCGTCCTGGTTCCTGGGTCCTGCCTGGCTGCCTCGCTGTCCACCATCTTGGCCTTTAATCGACTTCTAATTACTTAAGCTTTTACCAAAGCAGCATAATAGCCTCAACATGGCTTCCGATGCTGGTGCAATTATTAAACCAGACGCCGCACAAATGCAAATTTGATGCGCACATTTTCGGTTAATGTCTTTTAAGAGTTTTCAATTTTGAATTCAACTCAAATGACAATCCATATTAATGAAACAACAAAATGGAAATAAATTATTTGTAATAAGCATTTATGCATAATACAACAAACAGAAAGGACTATTATGTAATAAAATTGATTTTTGAGGCTTAGCATAGTTTATTTGCTATTTGAATTTGGTTTTAATAATATATTACGCAGTGACAAATAAAGATATAGGCTATAGATATTAGGCTTTAATGGGGGCGAATGGGGGTGAAAATATCTCGTTAACTTATTCATAAGCAAATTTATGGCTATGGTTGTGTTGAGAAGGCCAAAATCATTAGGTAAAGTTAACAGGAATGTCTGACACTAAAGTGGTATCATAGTATAGTGAAGCTCAAGTTATTAACATTCTTGGTTGATTTAAAATATATTCATATCTTCAATATCTATATACTTTTTGTAAAAACAGTAGCCATTCTGCCAAGCTTTTAGATTTCTTAGCAATGTGCATATTCACATTTACGTTTTGTAAGTTAACATAATGTGAAAGACGCAAAGAAAAAGGGACCATTTTATTCTACAATTGTTTTAAATGTAAAATAATACTAATCGTAACACAATTCAAGTAAACATCTCAGTGGACTTGACCGAAACAAATACCCATAGAAATGTAAACGTATTTGGCATGCTGCCAGAGATACAAAATAAGACAAAGATAAAGTACGAAAGCGAGAGAAAAGGAAAGAGAGACAGAGATGGAGTTGAATGTTGGCAAGGCCATGGCAAGTACATGAAATGAAATGCGACTACACTCGCTTATAAACCGTTATTAACTGTTGGCTGTCTCCACTTTAGGTTTTCGTTGTTGTGTTTGGTTTTGATGTAGGCACCTTCAGGAACCGTCAAAGCACAACCTAAAATAAAATCTATGCTATGTCATAGCATACGACAAACATTTAATCTGCAGCAACAATGTCTAACAGGTCTGCAACAGCCAGCAAAAGAGTGAAAGATGGAGAGCTGGAGAGGAAAAGCGTGGAGCCTTTTGTAAAAATTATGTTTCTTGTTTGGCAAAGCTGCCAAGCCAAACGCACCAAGGATGATTATGAGATCACTTTGTGTGACGTCCTGGCTGCTTGCCTCGCTGCCTGCCTGCCTGCCTGCCTACCTGCCTGGATGCCAGGACCCAAGCTGTGTCTGTGCCAGTTCGTGTCCTGCATGGGCTTTAATAAAAATAAATGTTACTTGTAATAATTTCTTGCACGTCTCTCTCGCAATTTTTACACCGACGTTTTTTTTCTTTCTATTTTTTGTTGTTGTTGTTTTATTTTCCTTTTTTAACGTCTGTTTGCCTTTCTGCGTCCTTGCTCGTCTGCCCACCTGCCTGCTCACCTGAAAAGGTGTTTTTCTTAGAAGCTGGAAGGCCGAGACTCAGACAAGGCAGGGGTGGCATCTCTTGGCCACTCTTCACTGTCGCTTTACTTCCCGTCTGCATCATCTTGGTGGCTTTTGCTGCTTCATTGTGCTAGCGTCAATGTTGCGACTCAGTCCGTCGCCGTGGGAAGAGTGCATAAAATATTAATAATTGCACAATTGGTGGTAATGAAAATACACACAAAGCATACATATAATACATACATACACACAAAAGCATATTAAACATACATTTCGGGTTAATAATGTGTACTGTACATAAAGGAAACACAGGGCTCCCCCATTCCGCTCGTTGGCTGGATGTAAACGTATAATCAGCAATCATGATGAGCTCCTTTCGAAAATGACTCTGAATGAGAGTGAGCGGAAGAGTAACTGAGACTGTTGGCCATCCGTCTCAATCGAGTCAAGTGAAATTCATTGAATTTATGTTGAACACTCAAGAGAGACCAATGGAAAACCATCGAAAGCCTATGCACAACATTGGTTTGCTTAGAATAACATGAGGTTAAGAACATGCAAACATATATAGATGTTTAGGGACTGCATAAGAGATATAAATAAAGCTCAAAGTTAATTCGATTTTATTATTATTATTATTTTTATACCCTGAACCCATTAAAAATGGTTAAAAGGGTATAATGGTGTTGTTCAAAAGTATGTAACAGGCAGAAGGAAGCTTCTCCGACTCCATAAAGTATATATACTCTTGATCAGCATCAACAGCCGAGTCGATATAGTCATGTCCGTCTGTCCATCCATTAGACAAAATAATGATGATAATTTAAAATTGAAATGGAAACCAGTTGAGAAACACCGGAGATATGGGACATTGAAGTTAAGTTAAGTATGCAGTATGCGTTTATACACACACACTCACACATACTTGCAAGCAGTGACTGTACGCGTAAAGTATAGGGTTCAGGGTATCGTCTAGTCGGGATTTCTCGACTAGAGCCTTTTTACTTGTTTTATAATCTTATACCAAAGGTAAGGAGCCTGTCTGTCTGTTTGAACGAAACTTATATCGACACCCGTAAAGCTAGAAAATTGAAACTTTGCAAATAACTTTGTCTACAAGCGGGTCAAATACAGTGTCAAGATTGAAATGCTATGCCCACTAGGGGTCTTGGAAATTGATAAAATCGACATCTCAAAAGTGATAAGTCCAAATATTTTCCATATCTTTACAGCTAGAGCTAGCAAATTTGGTATGTTAGCTACTGGCGTGTCCCAAAGCACTGCATAAATATTGTCTGAGAAACGCTTAAAGTTTTCAAGCTTGAACCACCCAATATATATAATATACCAAGGTAGGCGAAAGCGTCCTCTAAAAAGCCGCATCAATAATGTTTACTGGTGAGTAGTAAGTAGCGTCCGACTGCAACGTTTTCACTTGTTATATTTGTATTTAAAATCCGAAAATGCAAGCTCAAACTTATTATGAGTACAAAATTTGTACTCGTTTTCCTCCTCTGTATTCGCTGAGATAAAACGTAAAAATTTCGTTCTACAATAAACGCAACTTACCTATCGACCACGCAAAAATTTTAGCTGTCAGACTATCATACAAAATATTCTTTTTGGTTCTTATTACGAAATGTAAGTCATAAGAAGAGAGTTACATTTACTAAAGATATTGGCAAAATTAAATAAGCTTTGAGCTTAGCCTCGAATCTTTCGTTTCTTTAAGCGAGAACACCTGTCAGCTGAAATTAAGCACAAGTACACACACATTTTCGGAGGGGGCGTGTTGGAATGACGTCAATTGTTTGATATGCCGCAAGATGTGGCTGGCTGCTCTAAGATCTTTTAATCTTATAAAACCTTTGCTGCTATCGTAACTGCTGAAACTGACACTTATTGGATGGGATGCTAATCACGTTTATAGATAGCGCTCCAAAACTTTTTCTCTGGCAGGGTTCACTAAACTATTTACCCACCCCTTATACTTTATGCTATGAGCTATATCTAATTAGGGCTTCACCCAAAACCACAATCTTAAAGCTTAACCCTTTTGCTCTAAGACAACCTTGAACTGTCTGTCGACACTGCGACGCCCACAACTGTTAGCAACAATATTAGCATTAGCAACAACAGCAACCAAAAGAGCAGTAACAATAACACCAGAAAACTTTTCTGCTTTTGTCAGTTTCACTTTTCGTGTTGGGTGAGTTTTTCGGTATTACTTTCTCACCGACATCAAACTCAAAACTCCATTCTCCAACCGCCACTGCGCTCATTTTCAACTCAACTTCAAGTGCAACGCTTTCAGTTTTGCCCTCAATACACGAACTTACAAAAACTGCAGCAGCAGCAGAAGCTGAAATGACAACTTTTTGCAATTCGCTCGCTCGCTCGATCGTTGTCGTTGTCGTTGTTGTCAGCTTTTATTGTTCCCCAATGCGAGCAGAAATTTTGACAGCTAGTGTTTTTGTCATTGCGTTGCATATTTGAATTTAATTTCGCTTCTCTTTCCACTTGTGTGTTGTGTGAATTTACATATTTTTAATAATGAAAAATTCTTTAGTATTCATAGCAAGAAGCCGTATTATGTATAAATGGAAACAAATTTTTTTTGAGTATATTTACATACAAAATATCTATAAATATCTTATTAATAACTTTTAATTTTTTTCTTATACATACTATATAATTTTCTATTGTGAATAAAAAAGCTTCTAACGGAGTACATGAGTATTTTGGTTCCTACACTTCAAAACAGCTGTTAAGCTCTGTTATTATTGCATCCTTTGTCAATTACAGCTGAGCTTTAAAAATCTTTGGGTTTCAAGCCTTACTACAACTTAGCTTTGAAAACAGCTTTTTATCCCCTTTCAAAAAAAGCTATGTTTATCATAGTACTTGAGCTTGTATTTACTCCTGAGCTTTAAAGCTTTCTGGTTGGCGTAACTGATAACTTTATAACTTTTGACAATATTCTCTAATAATATGACAACTCTAGTCAAAGCTAATGAAAATGTATGTAAGTATGTGTGTTTAGTATGTTCTATTTTTATTGTTAAAATAAATTTAATTGTTTAAATACGTTTTTTTATTTTTACTGTATGAGCCCCAATATGAGTTTGTTTTTTTTATTAAATTCACATAATTAAAAATTATTAAAATTAATATTCAACTTGAATGCCCTAAAAGAGATTTTTGCCTTTAAGTCATACATCTCAGCTAAGTATTTAAAATTCACTCACTTGCCTGTAATCAATCGTTTAAAAGTGCATGTTGGTGCCTACACTTGGCCTATGCCACCATGTCTGTGCGCGTATGTGTGCATGGGTAAAAGCTCTTTTATATAAACACGATATATGTTAAAAATCTTAATTAAGACAAGCGCAATATTTTTTAAAAAATAAGAAGTTGTGTCATTGACAAAGTACTCGACTAAGAAGTACCCTGTGAACCAACTTAGCTATATATGTGCTTAATTATAAATGTAAATATCGATATGTATTTATATAAAATTAATGACTAAATAAAAGAATGGAATGATGGAACACTTAAAAACTTCATGTCTAAAAAATGAGATTCAAAAAGTGTTGTTGATAAACCAGTCAAAGTACTTAAAGTAAAAAATATAACAATTATAAAATGGTTCTTAGCCTTTTCAGTTGGTTAAGGATAAGTTTTCAAAATTTTTATAAAATCGGGCTTATAATCAAAGTAAACAAGTAAGAAGGCTCTAGTCGAGAAATCCCGACTAGACGATACCCTGATCCCTATACTTTACGCGTACAGTCAGTGCTTGCAAGTATGTGTGCGTGTGTGTACGACCATACTGCATACTGCATACTCAACTTCAAGGTTCCATATCTCCGGTGTTTCTTAACCGATTTTAATAAAAATTTCACAGATTGTTATTATTTTGATTAATAATTTAAATACCATCTAAAATTTTTTCAAATTCAAGATTTTGTTGTTATCGATCCCATGTGTATATCGGAAACGGGATGAGTTATCGAAAATCGAAAACAAACTTGTACTGCCTAGGGATTATGCGAGCTTAAGTTCGAAATCTGGAGTCTCTAGCTCTTATAGTCTCTGAGATCGACGCGTTCATACATACAGACGGACAGACGGACAGACGGACATGGCTATATCGACTCGACTGTTGATGCTGATAAAGAATATATATACTTTATGGGGTCGGAGATGCTTCCTTCTGCCTGTTACATACTTTTGCACAACTTCATGATACCCTTTTTTCCCATTTTTAATGGGATCAGGGTATAAAAACTAACGGATGTTATTAATAGTTATTAAATCTACCTGCATAAAATTTATGAAGGTGCATTTTTTTGTTATTGTAGTCGGTTAAGTGGAAAATAAAATCGCAGCACATTAATCAGTAGAGCAAGAAAACGATTACATGCAGAGGAATAAGAGCAGCTGAGACCAAGCACGATTAACCTCAATTTCGACACGCACACTTTAACTTTAGTTTACAGTCTATGCACCGCACGGCAGTAAATAGTATAAGTTTGTATATATAAATTTATATAGTAACTTCTATATAGGAATGAAAATGAAAAGCTCAACGCAACTAAAACTCGTAACACAAACAAAACAGCACTTGACAGTTAAATAAGGAGGAAAGGCGACGGACATGGCAGCGGAAGTAAAATCAGGGCACGTCGCCGTCTCCTTTCCCCACCCCTCGAAGCGACAAGGACAGACCTCACACTCACCGATGATGCATAATGGTTGTGGTGCATACTTCTGATGTCTATTGCCTTCGGCTGCTGAGCTAATCTGCTTCAATTAAGTTCATTTATTTGAATTTAATTGCTTCCCGTGCGCCCTTTGAGTACTTGATAGAGATCCGCTCTTTAATTTCTCACCGGTTGATACCCGGAAAGGTGGCAGTGGAACGTTGGGCTAACTTGGCTCTAAAGATTCAGAAATCAGTTACTTTGTTATTTGCTTACTTTGCTTAAAAGTTTGCCTACAGAAAGTTTGTTAAAAATTTGTTCAATATTAAAAATAAGATTATTAAAATGACCCATTTAAGAAGAAAATATTATGTGTATTGCATTATATAAGTGACTATTTTGTATTTATATCTATATTCTGTTATAACCAATATAAAACAAGTAAAAAAAACTCGAGTCGAGAAATCCCGACTAGACGATACCCTGAACCCTATACCTTACGCGTACAGTCAGTGCTTGCAAGTATGTGTGAGTGTGTGTGTATACGCGCATACTGCATACTTAACTTAATTTCAATGTTCCATATCTCCGGTGTTTCTCAACCGGTTTCCATGAAAATTTCACAGATTGTCAATATATTTTGTCTAATTTTTTAAACGCCGTCTCAAAAATTTGCAAATTTAAGATTTTGTTGTTATCGATCACATGTGAATATCGGAAACGAAAAGAGCTATCGTAAATCGAAAAAAAAAAACAAAACTTGTACTGCCTAGGAGTTGGGCCAGCTTAAGTTACAATTCTGGAGTCTCTGGCTCTCATAGTCTCTGAGATCAACGCGTTCATAGAAACAGACAGACAGACGGACGGATCAAGAATATATGTACTTTATGGGGTCGGAGATACTTCCTTCTGCCTGTTACACACTTTTGCACAAAACTATTCTACCCCTTTTAACCCATTTTTAATGGGTTCAGGGTTTAAAAATAAAATGCAATTAATTGACTTAAAAATATGTAAAGTTTCTTAATCGAAATAAAGTTTTGAATTATTATTAAAAGTTTATCGATTAAAATAAAATGTTGTTGAATGAATAAAAAATACTGTGTACTGAACCACTGTGCCACGTTTAACATTTCTCCACCTGCAATCTCTGTTTATGATTGTGTTTTATCTACGGCACGTTTGAGTGTGTGACAGAGTAGTTTGTGTGTGTAAGTTCCGTGTTCGTTTGCTTGTCGGACTGTGAGTGCTTGTGTGCGAGTTTCTCCTTTGATGGTGGCACAAAAACCAAAAATAAGCAGAATGTAATAGAAACGATTTCACTATCATTTCACATGCGAAGCGTTTGCAAAGACAAAGGGTTTATAGCGTGTCCCTGGGTAAGGGAGAGGTATAGAAGGGGTAGCCGGTTGTTCATTAGGTTCAATGGAGCAACAACAATGTCGACATGCAAACGTATGTGTGGGATGTACATAAGCTTTGGGGCCAGACAGTTCCAGAAACGACTTTGTTGCCTTCTGCATCCTGTTTTCGTTTTAATGTAGTTTTTTTTTTTGGCTATTGTCTGTGAGCTTACGCAGCGTATACGTGATGTTAGTTTTGAAAACGGGTCATTTGCCAGCTGACCTGCTCAACTAACTAACTGCACGTGTTCATCATAGGTTGGACAACACTGTAGTGCCACTTACATGTATAAGCGGCGTGTTTTCATTGTATTGTTAGACAAATGTTTTCCTTTCACATTTGGCACCGGTCGACTTCCGGGTTTGCCGCTGGTTTTCTTCCTTACGTCATTAACTTTAATGGGCTTTTAAGCCGTATGTGGTTTGCGGCCATGCAAACTATTAGGCCTAATTGTGTTGACTCTTGTCTCTTTGTACCTTTATCTGCAATCGCAATTGAAGTGACAATTGAATTAGCGAAAAATTAATTGAAACAATTTGTGTTTGTTTGTTTAACAGATTAGGCAAAGGAAAGCATGTTTTATTATGTTATGTCAACCTATAGTTAAAACTGATGAGTTGCAAAGATGGTCAAATGATTTAGATTTTTTCTGTTCGCAGATTAACATAAGTACTTAAAAGAATTTATTCACATATACAGCTCTTTTGCTTTATTGGGTTAAGTAAAATATTTAATATTTTTTGACCCTTAACCATTTTATTTTTTATGCCTTTTTCGATTGTGCTAAAATCATTAAATATCGTTGAAAACATTTTATTTTTATGTACATTTATAGCACTCAAGTATAGTTTAAGCCGAGTAATATCATCAAGTAATTACATTTAATATTTAAAATTAAAATTTTGTTTATAAATATATTAACAACCACGCGAACCTCTTGTCAAAGGGTTTTACTGGATAATTTTACCACAAATATATACAAATTACTTTCAAAATTAAGGCATTTTTAACCTGTAGAGCAGAATGTTCGTTTTAGTGTAAACAAATAATACTCACACACAAATTAAAGATGCTTAACGTGTTTCAAGGCTGTTCTCTGCTAGTGTCTGATACTTAAGCAGCTAGTCTTCCGCTACGCTCTACGTTCAACCTTTGTTTCAAGTGAATCGGTCCGTTGTCGTCTAGAGTCTAGACACATCCAAAGTCATCAATAGAAGATCGTTAACGAAATCGTTAAATCGAAACTTGACAATCAGCAGTATTAATTTGTAATCTGGAATTTTCATCTGCAGTGGCACATAGTGTAAGAACTTTCAGTGATTCGAAAATTCCAATTGAATATCAGAATTCTGGCCCAGATTGTCATTAGGATTATCGCTTTAACATATATACGGATTAAAAGCTGTAAGTTCGATTTGAAGAATGTTGAATAAGTGCTTCGTGTTGTTTTCTTTTTTTAGGGTTTAATTAATAGAAATTTCTGACCTAATAACAGACTTAGTTTCTAATTAGAGCTTAGCAAATATAATTCGCTTTGTTAATGACTGAGTTACTGCTGAGCTATGAGCTTAGCCTCGCGTGCATTTGTTGTTGTATCTGTGCAACTGAGATAATATATTCGCAATCTACTCGAAACCTTACAAACATTTATATATATGTGAGTATATATATATATATATGCATGCGTAGTTGGTACACAAAGGTGCAATGAAAGCCAAGCCATAATTCTGGCAGCATGCTCAAAAAGCATTTTAAGCCAGGGTCTTTATACAAAATGCGTGACAACACTTACACATAGAATAAGTACACAGATGTACAAAATAGTTTCAGTTACAGTTACAGATACATTTTGCAGTCTTTGCAAAAGTTAGTCAAAAGAGTTACGCACTGTTTGCTCACATGTCAAGTGCATACTATTTATAGTATTCCCTCTTATTCTGCATCTTTTCTCTCTCTCTCTCTCTCTCTCTCTCTCTCTCTCTTTTGACAGTTGTAGCAAAATTTTTGGCATTTGCCGTTCACTTAATTTGTTGCTCAAAGTTACTCAAAGCATTGCGTACACCTCCCAGCTCCCCAGCTCCCCTCCTTCCTCCTACTCAAACTGCTATCTACTCCCTATTCTCTACTCTCTACTTTTTACTCTCTGCTTTGGGCCACGCCTTCGTCATTGACTTTGCTTTTACAATCGTTGCAAATGTTCAGTATCGCACAGTTAAAGTCGCTCGCATAGGCACAGCATAGAGTGAAGCGCAAAATTTTATTTGACTTGCGTGTAATGTTAGCATACACACACTGACACATACACATACATAGAGACATGCACTCGTTGGCACTCACTCACAAAATGGCGGAGCATAAAAAGCGTCTTAAAAATGCGCTCAGGAAATTGTTGCATGTGACATTTTGCAAGTGACACTCCAAAAGGCTATCACAACTTTGCAGTCCAATAAGTAACACATGATTATCAACAGCAAATACTTCTAAAGCTAATTTGATACGAATACAAATAATGTATACAAAACAATACAGCATTTAATTGATTAGTTATTAGTTATCACATATTTATGTTACACATAGATATATGTACGGAAATAAATAAAAATTAAAATTCTACACCAAATCTATTAACAACAATTTACATGAAATTTCTTTTTATCTCATCGAATATATACTTCATATACATACTATTCGGATAAAATTAAATTTAACGAATGTTGTGAGCCTAAAAAATTAACATGGGGATGGCAACGTTTTGAGACAGGTGAACTTCTTAATGAACAAAGTGTATTCAATCTTCGTTTTCGGTAATTTTTCATTTTTTTAAATTTCTTGTTACAAGCTGCTGTTGTGCAAGCCTCACTGACTCTGTGCGTGTATGTCTAAGTATATATATACATATATATGTATATATATATATATATATATATATGTGTGTGTGTGCGTGTGCACGTGCGGTTTTTGTAGTTGACACACTAACACAAACACACACACACACACTAATACATATGCAGCTTCTGCGGCACGCAAACACATTTCATTTACGTTGAATTTTTTTTGCAGATTTGCCTGCCTGCATACGAGTACCAAACAGACCCATCTCACTCCCCACCCCACCCCTCCACTAACCAGCTCTCTCACTCTCACTCTCTCCCTGTCTCTCTCTCACCTTCCCACAAACATTCGCCCCTAACTGGTAGTAAACTGTTGAAGTTCTCAAATACCTTGCCTCAATGTTATCCAAAACATATATTTTCATTCTTGTTGTTCGTGTTTGTGAGTATGTGTAGATGTGTGTGCGCGCTTAAGCGTAAAATTTCGTTTATTTTCTTTCGTTTTCAACAACACATAAGGCACAGTAACAATTGCAACATAAAATGGAATTACACGAATTTATTAACCAAAGCTATACATAATAAATACATTTGTTGTATCGAATTGATAAAAGTGTCGTAAACAGATATAGTTTTATATAGGTATAATAGAACTTAATTTTTGACTGCACTGCAAAGGCTTTGTAAAATGGGTTAGTCACAAAAAAATAAGATAAGATTATGATAGAGTTAACTTATCCTTAAAAGGTGAGCTTATAGTATGCAAATGGTTAATTATATCGAGGTTGATATTATTTGACCAAAACTTAGTTTCATTTCGTTAAGGCAAATGCAAAAGTTCATTCAAATATATTTACGTTAAAAAATAAACTGTTTTATGTTAAAATTTGTGTAATTTTTTGTCACATCCATTTATTATATACCTCGTATTCATTAGGCGTTCATGTTTAGTAATCAAACGAACCGCTTGCCACAAATACCCATCTGCTATCATGTTGTAAGCTTTTTTTTCCTGTTACACAGTTTTTAAAAGTTATTCACTCTTTTTCCTTGGAATTGGTAAAATAAGGAAAATGTATGATTTTTATTTCTCTGCTTTATTTTTAAAAAGTCTTTTATTGTGCATTTTCGACTAGGTTTTGTTTTTTGTTGCCATTTTAATAGACAAAGTTTCGTGTTTTATTTGTATAATTTTATTTTTTTCTTATTGTGTGCAGATAACAACAGTTGTTGCTGCATCCGAGGCTTATTTGTCTGTGCCCAATTGATTGAGGTTTGTTTGTGTGTTTGTTTACTTGTTTTGTGTGTGTGCCAGTTTTAAAATTAAATTTGAGCGGATTTTAAAAGTCAGCCGCTTTTTTTTACCAACTGTTGTCAATGTTGTTCCACTTGTTTGTATAAATATTTCCTGTTTTAAATTTGCCGTTTTTTGTTGGTCATTTATCAAGCAGTGATTTAAATTCATGGACTGCGATTGGATGCATTATAAAATAAGTCGAATTATTTGATTTATTCACATACATTTCACCGATATACATATATATATATATATATATAAAATAAGTCGAATTATTTGATTTATTCACATACATTTCACCGATATACCATTACTTAAAATAAATCTAATTTTTGTTAAATTAATGAATAAAATGTTTGATTATTGCCTTTTATTTTTTCTATAAAAGTTTTCTATTTCGGAGAATCAACGGCTAATCTGTAAACTATGATTTGAAAATAATCATCCAGGAATCCTGCTTATTAAAATAAAATTTAACCTGAATTTTACTTAACGATTTTTGATATTTTTTTTAATCTTGAAAAATACACAAAATTTGAAATTCTTTTCTTTTTAACAACAAACAAATTACACTTGTAATTTACAAAAAAAAATTAAACTTTTTATTTCATAAAGGTTTGTAATACAAGGAATAATTTTAGTTATAGTATCTTATTCCATAAATTGATTGTAAAAAGCTTTATACGAAAACATAGAATCTTATATATAATTTGTATAAGCCAACACCGAAAGCTCTTACCACATTGGGAGAGTTGGAAAGCTTTACGAAAGCTTCTTTATGCCTATGTTGATTCTCATATATCAGTAATTATAACAGCAGCGTGCATATTGTTATACAGGTTTAAGTTTGCTTTCTACAAAGTAATATACAATTTTATTATATTTGTGTTATATAGTTAAACGTGGTTATATAACAAACATCTTATAAAGAATTTAAATGACTGCGAAAGTAGTGTTATAATGTTTTATTTATAATCTGTTATACTTTTATAACATGAAAGTATAACTTTTGTTATTTGCTATAAACACCCCTTATAAACCACCCCTCGTTCAAACACAGTTTGCAATTATGAGCCATAAAAATGAATAGTCTCCAAAGTTTTCCTTCAGATATGACAAGCTCGCTGGAGTAGTTGAGTGAAAGTAGTCGTGGAGTCATTTTTTTAACTGGTTCGAATTTATGCCTAAGCTTGCCTTGCAACTTGATGATAACAGTGACTCGCAAATTCTGCATACAATCAGAAAAATACATACAAAAGACAAAAATATGGAAAATATAAAAAAACTATATATATATATATGTTATTACAATATATTGAAAATGCCATTAGAGATAGTGAAAAGAAATGTTTCAGCCACATCCGACGATTAACCAAACCTTCACAAATAACGCAAAGTGAAAAAGTGTTCTTACATTGGATTTCACAAAAGATTATAATTACATATTACAAATTGATCTTGTCGTTTTTTAAATTTCGATTTATTTTAAGCAGTTTTAAGTGTGCTGAAGTAGGCTTCACTTATAGCAGCTTTCCATACTATTTTTTGTTTACTTACCTTAATTACTTACCTTAATAACTAACCTTAATACTTACCTTAAAATACTTACCTTAAAATACTTTCCTTAAAATACTTATCTTAAAATACTTACCTTACTAAACTTAAAATATTTACTAAATAACTTACCTCAAATATTTACCTTAGTACTTACTTAAATACTTACCCTAAATACTTACCTTATATACTTACTTACTTTCTCATCTTCACTCAGCTAACATATCCCATTGTTACGGAACTTTACTACTTATACACACATTTACTTATTCATTAACACTCGCCAATGTATCCAACATATAATGTATCAATTAATTCATAAAAAATGTTTAAATAATATTGGATGAATAAATATATTCATTTCTTCCAACATCACAGTAGCCTATGCTAGCTTAGTTCTCGTTTCTCCATTGAAGCGAAACATTAAAAAAACTATTTTAGTCTTGACGTTAGGCAAAAGCAAAATTATCGTAAAAAACTATTCTACAAGCTAAAATATATTTACAAAATGAGTTTCATATTTGAATATATTAAAAAGATCTTTAAATGGAATGAAACTGAAAAATATATCATGAATTTATTTAAACAGAATCAAACTGAAACACAAGACGAGATTGACTTCAGCCGGATGAGGTTGCTTGAACTAATTGCGTCCCCCGAGCCGATAGAGAATTTCATTAATGAACTTCGCATTATGTCTTTGGAAATGACTGGACGAGGCCGACTCACTGCACGTGAACTGAGACATTTAAGAAGCGATGCGGTTTTCCTATGGGAAACTCTTTCGGAAGACCTGGTGCTTAGGTATCAGAAACTAGCAGAGAACAGCCTTGAAAATCGATTTAACAGGGCTCTGCAAGAGAGACACAATATTTAAACATAAAATTCTGGAAATGTGAGCCTCCGATAATAATGTTGCCCACGATTGACATCACTAATTTCAAAACGCCCGAGGGAGACTATTATTTTTTTTGAAAAAAGTCATTTTATCCTGTCATTAAATTGAATGCATTTATTTTTATAATTGTTGGGCATTTATTGCTCTATCGTTTTGCAGTTTTCGAGTTTTGTCGATTTTTCAACTTTTTAGCACAATAATCTAACACCTAATCTGACAGAGTACAAATGTTGTGGCGGCAAAGCTTCAAGATGTTGCAAGTTGCAGTCAGGCGGAACTGTTTTGCGAGAAATCTCGACTAGTCGATACCCTGAACCCTATACTTTACGCGTACAGTCAGTGCTTGCAAGTATGTGTGAGTGTGTGTGTATACGCGCATACTGCATACTTAACTTAACTTCAATGTTTCATATCTCTGGTGTTTCTCAAGCGATTTCAATAAAAATTTCACAGATTGTAATTATTTTGTTATATGTATCAAACGCCGTCTCAAAGTTTTCCAAATTCAAGATTTTGTTGTTATCGATCCCATGTGTATATCGAAAACGGGATGAGTTATCGAAAATCGAAAGCATACTTGTACTGCCTAGGGATTAGGCGAGCCTAAGATTCAAACCTTGAGTCTGTAGCTTTTATAGTCTCTGAAATCGACGCGTTCATACATACGGACAGGCGGACGGACATACATGGCTATATAAACTCGGCTGTTGATGCTGATCAAGGATGTACAAACTTTAAAGGGTTGGAGATGATTTCTTCTACCTCTTACATACATTTGCACAAAATCATTACACCATTTTTACCAATTTTAATGGGATCAGGGTATAAAAATAATGAAGACCAAACTGATTTGGTTAGTGAAGTGTCTAATTAATGGAATTTAACACAACCTTCGTTGTTTCAACACACACGACACACCAAAACTATTTTATATGCTATCAAGAGCAAGTGCTTTGTGATACAAAAAAAAAAAACTTTGCCATAATCATAAAACTGACCGCCGCACACTCTTCACTTTTCACACTATACACTTGCGGCTGCGTTTGTGGTATTTCGGTTTTTTTTTTCATTACTAGGGCCAACTTTATTAAAAATCACTTAAAAATAACTAAAATAGCTGGCGTGGTCGTTCGCTATAATGATGATAGAATGGTGGGATGATGATGATGATGATGATTATATTACCGGCTTTCGTTTAGTTGGCTACGGCGTAAATTAAAGCATAATTCAGGCAACAGCTGTTGCCACAAACGATAAAGACCATAAATGGAATACAGCAACAACAACTACAAATGGCTATAAGCCAAAAGCTTTGTGTACCATAGTATATATTGAAACCTTTATAAGCACACACAAAATTTTTTTAGTATGACTTCATTTTTCAAATTCCAAAGCTAGAAAACTTCTTCTACTTCTATGAACGTGTGTGTGTGTGTTTGTGTGGTCCAAAGGTGTAAAGCACGAGTGCAACGAGTGTTGTCAAAAAAAAAAAATAAAATAAAAATGGAAGAAAAGTCAGAGCCAAGTCGTCGCTGGCAGGTGTTGCATTGAATTAATGGTGCAAATGGCATTTCTATTGCCTGCGAAATTGAGTTGCAATAAATATTTATGCACTAAAGTGAAAAATTGGCACAGCAAAAGACAGCGTTGAGCTGGCGACAAACTCCAAGAAAAAAGGGCGCAAAATGAATCAACTCTGGACAGTGTGCGTGTGAAAATACATACATATATGAGAGTATGTAGAAGGAAGTCTCGGTGTGAAATCAAAGTGAGCAAAATGGAAAATAAATATTGCCATTACTCCAGCCGCTTCAAAGGGCTAAGGCTGAGAACGAAGCAAGGGCAAAGGTAGAGTCCAGAAATGAGGGAGAAAGAGAGAGAGAGAGAGAAGGAAATCGGTGAACGGGACCGAGACCTAAGGCCGATGTGCCTATTAATATTCATATATTGGGGCAAAGTCGGTGCCAAACAAATCAAATGCAGACGGCGTCTGGCAACACAAACAATGACGAGATGAAACTTGAAAACAAAGCCAGAAATATCCGAATAAGGAATGAACCTTTAAATTTTTAAAATTATTTTATGGTCATTTAAAAGTTAAAGTTAATATTGTTATCGCTTGAGAATTAAAGCTTATAAAGGATCTTAAGGAAATTATATTAATAAATAATTATTATAATTTATTTATATTTTTAAGTTCAATTAATAATAATATTAAGTTGTGAACATGCTTTGAATTCACACCTACTAGAAAAAGTTACCTGTAAATTATTTATAACACACAAAATAGAACATAAATTAATAAAATAAATAAAAAACAATTTAAGATAAGAAAATTGAAAATAATTAAATACAATTTTAACAAATGAAAAAGTGCTTGTCGCGTAACAAACCTTATAACCTAATGGTTATATCCATTTGGCTAAGTCTTCAATCAAATCCGTTGTTCATTGTTTACGCTCGGCAAAAGTTGTGCCGTTTGTTTTGCATGGACGTGTCCGTGTATCCGAGGGTTGAAAGGAAGAAGAACATGCCAGCCAGAAGGAGAAAGGATATGAGTTGGTCAAGTCGTTACCAGTTTGTCTGCCATTATGCTGGAAAAATCTGTCAATTACAAGTAAGAAAAGCGTAAAAGCATGTCTATCACACAGTCGTCGGTCGTATTGTAGCTGTACACACCGGCCAAGTGGCGAATGCCTAGAACAAACAAACAGTCGATTGGGACCGACTCCGAGCGTGCACTACAAAAAAAAGGTTAGGGGTTGGCGAAGGGGTTGGTTTTGAATTGGGAAGACTTGTGACAGTGGCGGGGATTTGTTACTTGCAGGAGTGAGTTGAGTCGCGTTTAGGCGATTCATGATGTTTGCCACGAATACACTTACTTATTCATTGAACATCGCGAATAAAGAAAGAGATAGAAACAAATGGCTGGGGTTGGCAAAGAAAGAAGGGGAGAAGCGTTAACTTAATCCTTATGAAATCCTATCTTCATTAACTTTTTGTTGATGTTTTTTTCGATAAGTGATATTCATGGAATAATCTTTGCCAATCGGCAAGTTAAATAAAAAAATTCCAACCATGACTCCACCCTACAAATTGTAGCACCAAGGGCGAAAATTCATAGAAAGCAAAAGCCGTAAAACGAAATACAAAGAAAAAATCATAGACAAAAGTATGAAACTGAAAAAGACATACGCACGACAGAATTTTTCACGATTTCCTTCTACTTTGTTAATTTTATTTTTTTTTTGGTTAAGTTTAGTTATTGTCGGCGTCGTGGACGTTGTCTAGATGTTGGCAGGCTCGGTTTGTTTTTCAGGAAAAGCCTGACAAACCTGTCACGTGATTGCTCAACTGAAGCCGTAGCCGGTGAGGGAGAGAATCAGAAAGAAAGAGCGAGAGAGAGATAGAGAGAAAGAGAGAGCGGAAGTGTCGTCCCAGCTGTTAGGCCGACTTCAGCCAGTAATAATGACAATCTCTTCTACCTAACACCCAACCCCATTGAGTAGCCAGTTGTGTGAGCTGTGTCGTCGCTTCGAGTGTTGCAAAAAGAAGAAAAATCAGGAGCAGAGTCAGAAGCAGCATGTCCTGGACAGTACCTATGTCATAGTCGTAGCCATGGCGACGATATTTTTCTAGTGGCTGAAGCTTTTTAATTGAATTTTCCGCTATTTACGACATCGCAGTGGCTATAAAAGGAGGGAACTAATACTAAACCAGCAAATAGAGTGGGGAAGGAAGAGGCGAAATGGAGAAGTTATGGCAGCAGTTTTTAGAGGAGGTATATGTATACAGCGGGTAGCAAAAGCAAGAGTTGCCAGATACGCGTAAAAGGGAAATTGTGTAAAGTTATTCATAAAACATTAGCGCTTCTTTTCTTTAGTCCAAGCTATTCGAGCTCTCTCATTCTCTTTCTCTCTCTCTCTCTTTACTCACTGCCGCAGGCCTGTTGTTCCTTTTCCCAACCACCAACACTTTTATAAGTGTTGCGAATGCTTTTTGTTTTCTTTTGTGTGATGAAAATGGTTTGAAAAGCTTTGAAACCTCAGCGACACTTGTTTTCAGTCCATTTTTTTCGAGCTACAATTTTTTTTTCTTTGGCTAAAAATTGATGAAAATATTTTCCGCATTAATACGCCACTTGTTGTTGCCATTTGCCTTATTACTATAATGCCAAAAATTACTCTGAATGGCTAATGAATTTCCATTGTCCGGGGATTTGAATCAAAACAATTTGAATTCACTTGGACATAGTATTTTATAATTAACGGCGAATTGAACTTAAAAAAGATATAGTCGTTAGATATTCACGTATTCAAATTAATAAATAAAAATGCCCTTAATAGTGCAAATTTAAAATATTCATTCTATTTTTGTTCTAATTTTTGGTGTTTTGATTATAACTTAAATCGAATTTAAACCTTATAACCGTCATCAAAACAAGCCATTAGAAAAGACAATCAAAGTTAACAATTCGAAATTTAAAGTATCAGTTTGGCCACAATGTTTTCAACTTGACAAACTCAAAAGCCAAATGCCGCACACAAAACAAAATCAAAGACCTAACTTGTATTTGTGTGCCGCAGTCAGTTTACAATTTAACCCAAACAGTATGCAGCTTCTTCGACCGCAAGCTGTCAAAGAGGTTTTCTGTCAATACTGAAATAAATATAATGAATTATTATTTCTGTAGATTTGTGCAATCTATTGCACCAAATAGGATCACACAAAATTCGATGAACATTTTAGCAACATTTATTTGGTAATATTTTTAAATTTGCCTTATATTCATTTATGAACCGCATACACACACAAATATAAGGACAATAGACAATTAATAATAATCAAATGCACTCGATTCGCATATATCTTAATTTGGTCAATCGGCAATCCACACTCACACTACACCTAAAACAAAATCCTTGTCGTACATATTGCCGACTCAAATAGTTTGTTGCAAATTTGTTTTTCCACAGATAAAGAAATTGAGAAATACATATTATGTTTTAGTTTTTATTTAAAATGTATATATATTTCGCACTTTTTAAAGGTATTTTCAATATCTGTAAAAATTATATGTAAAACTGAGCAACTCTTCTGCTCAGATGACTTCGATGCTGTTGTCGCCTCTCGTTGCATTTGCTCGCACTTTTGTTTAACAGTTTTGTAAGGAAAGGAGGGTTCAGTGTCTGCATTGGTGCTCTTGGCCAGCCTGGCAACAAAAGTACACGTAATTGGGCTAATGGATATTTCGGTACTAACACAACTTTGCTAATAAAGTTCGCAAACATACAGATAGGCACCAAACCCATCCCCAAACCATAGGCACCGAAAATGCATACGATAGGGATAGGCCCAAGCGACAAGTACTAAAAACAAGAACCTTGCAACAGCAAGAGGAATAGCAAGAGCAGCAGCAGCAGGTTGTCTGAAACTTTTGTTTTGTCTTTTGCTACTGCTCTGGGCAGCTATCCTGCAGCAGCCAGACCTAGGCACCAACAACATTTGCGTATAAGTGCGTCTCTATGTTTTTGTTGACAACTCCTTACTGACCATACACACCCATGATCACACATACACAGATACAGACACACATTTGACCACTCTGAAACAGGGGCACTCTAATTTATATTGCATAGGTCGCTTCGAACCATACATTTACTTTATTCCTAGGGCAACAGAAAACACGAGAAGTATGCGTACTTAGTTTAACCTAATAGTCGTACATTAATCAATTTAATTTGTAAATAACTGTGAGTATTAATACTTTACAAGGAATTTAGGATATAGATGGAAATGAAGACAGAGTTTGACTTAACTTTTGAAAACACAACATTTCAAATTGATTGGATAATAAAGTAAAATTGAAAATCCTCTATAAAGAAAAAGCTGCCTTTAAGTAGAGCTTTATCATGTTTGCGTACTTAGCTTAACTTATCCCATCTATCAATATTAAGTGAGTAATTTATTTTTTTCATGTGAGTAAATTAAATATATTTTAACATTAAAAAATAAGATTTTCATCCATTATTTTGCCTTTTTTTTATCAATAAGTTTAAATTTTGTTTCTTTGCTTAGAAATAACCAAAACAAAAATAGAAATGTTCCCTTTTTTTGTGTATTATCAAACCAAACACATATCTAACTGTAGCTGGTACTTATCTGGGATCAACATAGGACCTTGCATACAAAAGCTGAAACACTGTTTTAGCACTAGACTGTCGTCGTGTAGATAGTGCGTTAGGATTCTACCCAAAATTTGTTTAGCAGCTATGTGTGTGTGTGTGTGTATGTGTTTGTTGCTTGGATCCCCATCGTGCAGACTATAGAAGTGGTCACATCAGAGGGAGTACATAGCAAAAGACAAAGAGAAAGTAGAGGGCTAGAGAAAATGAGATAGAAGGTGCATGTCCTTCACTTGGCTGGACTTGATTCACCATAAACAAAAACGCAACCAAGCAGCTAAACTCATCTGCCATACTTTTCTCCCGTTCGTTGCGTTCGTTTTGCAGTAGTTAAACTCAATTATTATGCAAAGTCAACAATGTGTATTTGTGGCACCAAAAAGGTGCAGTGAAAAGTTGGGTTGGTGAAGCAGGGTACTTTCATACAACTAGAGAAAATTTGATGCGTTTTGCGGCCAAAATGCATTTAAATACATATTTTGATTTGCAGTTAAAGTGAAAACTTGAAACGTGTACAGAGACAACAATGCATTGAGGGTATTACGTGGTGCGGTTATCTAAAACTGCCCTCTTCTCTCCACTTTGCACACTTTACTCCGCACCCCTATCTCATCCTTGTCATTGTGTACTTGTTGTGCAGATGAAAATACCATTTTTAGGGGCTGAAGGGTCGAGAGCTGGTTCGGCACCACTGCAAATGACAAATAATTTTTGCAGTTTTATTGAAAATGTTTGACTTTAGTTGCTAAAAACTTGGAACACTCCGTTTGCCTTGTGGATTTGAGAGTGCTTGTTGTTGTTGCTTTTTATTCTGGGTATTATGATATTTTTGTTGACTTTGTGTTGCCTTAAGCGGATAACAATGAAACTGTTAGAGCCACCAAATTAAGTCTTTTATTGGCACAGAACATTAAAAACAAAAAGAGTTCATATTATTTGAGCCTTCTACATTTGTATTGGTTATAAATAATAGAACATCCAAGCAATTTATAATTTTGTTCATGTTATTGTGCTAAATTATGTTATAAATTAAAAGTGAAATTAAATATTTTCAATTCGTAGGTCTTTAAACATGATATTAATTTATTAAAAAGTAAAATGTATTTAACTTTGTATAAGTCTTATGTGCTTTTCAAAATTTAAGGTGTAAGACTCTGAGAGTATTTCTGGGTACGTCTGTTGTATCTTTATAGGAGCTGTTTATGGAGTCAAGATTTCTTGTTGTTGCCTTGCTAGCTGCCTTGTTGTTGGCGCACTTTTGCTAACAATAAGTTTTTAAGTAGTTTGACATTTGAACTTGCATCTACTTTTGGAGTGCAATAAAAATGCGCAGCTAGCCGGAAATGAGAGATGCAACAAAACAAATATGCAACGGCCCGTCTTCGTTCGCTCTCCCACCATACCCCTCCGCCCACCCACTGCTACCAACGCTGCCGATCTCCACTTCCACTTCATCGCACAGTCAAAGAAGTTTCGGGTGGCAAGACGGCAAAGGGATTGGCCAAAAGAGAAAAACTTTGTCAGCGAAAAATTGCGGCGCAGTTTATTGCAAAAGTTCATTACAGTGCAAATGTTGCAAGCTTGTCGTTGCGGAGTGGTGGTGGCATTCTTAAGTTGCGCCCTTAAGTCGTCTTTGTCTTTTGCCCATTTTTGTGCCAGTTGTTTAATTATAAAGTGCGAAAAATGTTTGCATACTTTTCGGCTGACACTGATGAAGCGCAGGTAATGCAACATTTACCTCAATCCCCACACCCATCTGCGACACACACTGAAAATGGCCATTTTGTCGCCAACTGCAATGAGGCTTAAAGTTTTCGCCTTTGGTAAATCTTTTTTCTTTTTATTTTATTATTATTTATTTACTCTGTTCGCGGCAGTGGCAAAGTTCGCAGTTTGTCTGCTAACTAATTTGCATTTTCTCATCAACGCAGCCGCCTGCATAACTAATATGAGGCCTGGTAAGAGGGGCAGTGGGTGACTGTAGAGCTTTACTCAGTGTTCAAAATGTTATAAATAGTGTATACTGTGATTTTGCACAGTTGGCTAAAGCAAAAGAAATAGCGAGAGAGAGAGAGAGAGAGAGAACTGAAAAGTTTGGCCATTTAGCGCACACGTCAATCATACGACATGTGGTCCTTTGGCCTGGACCGTAGTCTCTGGCCTCACTCTCCTTCAATTTGGCGATGAGATAATTTATCATTAGCTCAACTTATTTGCCTTGATAAATGAAGTGTTTTCGTTAGTATGCAAATTATACCACACATACAAATACATACATATATATATTTGGATTGCCAAGATCTGTTGTTTCTTTCCGTTTTTGTTTTGTGGTCAAATTATGCAAATGATTTAATTTTCTATGGATTGGGCTGGAAACACGAAAGAGAAATGCGTCAAGTAAGCTTTTGATTAATGATTGAGAAAGAAAAAATTGCAATAAGTCAAATGTATTTCATTTTAATTAAATTGAATTATCACATGTTTCTTTAACAACAAAATCTTGAATGTGGAAAACTTTGAACCAGCGTTCGAAATTTTAAAAAAATTACTGACAATCTGTGAAATTTTTATTAAAATCGGTTGAGAAACACCGGAGATATGGAACATTGAAGTTGAGTTTGCAGTATGCAGTATGCGCGTACACACACACACACACACACACACACACTTACTTGCAAGCACTGAATGTACGTATAAAGTAAACGTTAAGTTAAAAAAAATATATCAACTGTTGGACAGCTGTTCTTTATTTATTTTTCAAAAAGTTATATAATGGAATTAATGTTGTCTTCGAAGTCGCAAATCTGCATTCATGCAGATCGGTTGTATCGCGCGCATGCAAAAGTGATTTTATTTCTCTATTTTGCTTTAACGGTACATTCTCTTGTGTGCTAAAAATAGCACAGAACGCAACATTCGGGCGCTGCTTCGCGCTGTTTCGGCATTTGGACAAAAACAAAAAGCATTAGGCGAAGTGCAGTGCAACGGTATTCGCTGCCCGTCGGGCAAGAAATTCCCCTCACCCTGCGCAACGACGCATAAGAGGGGCAATAAAAACTTAGCTTATCAGCACAGTTGATCTGTTTTTTTATACCCTGATCCCATTAAAAATGGGAAAAAAGGGTATAATGAAGTTGTGCAAAAGTATGTAACGGGCAGAAGGAAGCTTCTCCGACCCCATAAAGTATATATATTATTGATCAGCATCAACAGCCGAGTCGATATAGCCATGTCCGTCTGTCCGTCCGTCCGTCCGTCTGTCCGTCTGTCCGTCTGTCCGTATGTATGAGCCAACCGATCTCAGAGACTATAAGAGCTAGAGACTCCAGATTTGGAACTTAAGCTCGCCTAATCCCTAGGCAGTACAAGTTTGTTTTCGATTTTCGATAACTCATCCCGTTTTCGATACACACATGGGATCGATAACAACAAAATCTTGAATTTTGAAAACTTTGAGATGGCATTTGAATTATTAATCAAAATAATAACAATCTGTGAAATTTTTATTAAAATCGGTTGAGAAACACCGGAGATATGGAACCTTGAAGTTGAGTATGCAGTATGCAGTATGGTCGTATATATATACTATACTATACGCGTAAAGTATAGGGATCAGGGTATCGTCTAGTCGGGATTTCTCGACTAGAGCCTTCTTACTTGTTTGTTCTGTTTTTGGGACATTTACGTGCGCAAATTTCTTTACCAAAAATTGAGACATTATTTAAACAATGGATGAGAACAATTTGTATGACTTGCAGCCTATAAATAAGCAGTTTGATCATGAAAAAATGTTCTCAATAGCAGGCAAATTACCTAATGAAATTAGAGATGAGTGCCGATCAGAAATTAAACGCATTACATGCAATGTGACTCAAAGCAGTAGTTTCACCACAACAACGGTGACATTTACTAATGCCATTAGCAGCACCACATACACCATGGCAAATGCTACAATAAGCAGCATCTGCCCTGGAATAAGCATCAATAACCAGGGAAGCTCTCTATTGACGCCTCCTGACACGACAGCAAAAAATCTTAGCGATGCTGCCAGAAGACTTTTGAATGATCAAAATCGGAGAGCGGGCAAGAGAAACAAGTAAGAAGGCTCTAGTCGAGAAATCCCGTCTAGACGATACCCTGATCCCTATACCTTACGCGTACAGTCAGTGTTTGCAAATATGTGTGTTTGTATGTACGCACATACTGCATACTGCATACACAACTTCAATGTCCGGTGTTTCTTAACCGATTTTATTAAAAATTTCACAGATTGTCATTATTTTGTTCATTATTTCAAATGCCATCTCAAAGTTTTCAAAATTCAAGATTTTGTTGTTATCGATCCCATGTGTGTATCGAAAACGGGATGAGTTATCGAAAATAGAAAACAAACTTGTACTGCCTAGGGATTAGGTGAGCTTAAGTTCGAGATCTGGAGTCTCTAGCTCTTATAGTCTCTGAGATCGGTTGGCTCATACATACGGACAGACGGACAGACGGACAGACAGACGGACGGACAGACGGACATGGCTATATCGACTCGGCTATTGATGCTGATCAATAATATATATACTTTATGGGGTCGGAGAAGCTTCCTTCTGCCCGTTACATACTTTTGCACAACTTCATGATACCCTTTTTTCCCATTTTTAATGGGATCAAGGTATAAAAATGTAAAGACTCTGTCCCCAATCTCTAACTCGAAAAGAGTGAGCACCAGCCAGCTTATGAATTCGACCCCCACAACTAGTCAACAGGTTAAGTCCAGTAATAGATTTGCCATTTTCAACACGGATATCTCTACTAATGAAGAGAATGAGGTAGACATGATGAATGAGGAAGCTGATGTTGACAGTGTTCATATGGATGAACAACCTGCTGGAACCAACACTATCCTAAATTCGCAAGAATCATCTAACGGTATCAATCAACTTAAAGGCCCCAAGAAACCACCGCAAATTGTTGTTAATATTAGCAATTTAAATGATTTATTTGAGCTTTTAAAAGAAAAAGTCATTTTAAATAACGTTGTTGTCAAAGCAAATCAAGGGGAAACAGTCAGAATCTTTCCCAAAGACAGTGACACTTACAGAAACATTGTAAGGCATATGGAAAAAATTGGTATGCAGTTTCACACTTACCAAATGCAGTCAGAAAAAGCACACAGAATTGTTGTAAGAGACTTACATCACAGCACACAAAACAAAGACATAATTTATGATCTGAAATACTTAGGCTATGAAGTTCTTCATATCTACAACCCTTCATCAAGAATTAATAAAGACGAAAAACTAAATATCTTTTTCATTAATATAAAGCCTTATGCAAAAATTAATGAAATTTATCACGTAAGGACCCTCTGCCGACAGAAAATAAGAATTGAAAGGATGCGAAAATCTACCGAAATTGCACAATGCCGTCGCTGCCAGGAGTACCACCAAACCACACAATGCATACGTTCCGCAGACGCACTGCCCACATGCTACCACTGTTCGGGTGACCATATGGCTAGCTATAAAGGGTGCCAAATGTACCAGGAGTTTCTTCGCAGATCTTTGGGACCTGCAAGAAAGCCGAATAATTTAAATAAAAATGCAAATACAATCATTTCGAGAGATCAGCAACACTTTCCTTCGTTGCAGCCTAATCGCCGCAACAACAGCAATATACGGCTCAACATCAATCATCAATAGGCACTGGCGGAGACACAAGAGTGTCCTATGCCACAGTAGCAAAAGGATACATAAATACAACGCCCTTCAAGGATGGACCGATGGATGGAAGCGACGTCTTTACAATTTACAAGCGCAACAAAAATCGCAACGGTCGAATACTCAGCAAAATAACTCATTCGATGTCCAAGAATTGTTACAACAGCAACAACAACAGTTTCAGGAATGGCAACAGCAAATCCAACAACAACAGCAGTTTCTCATGTGGTTGCAACAGCAGCAGCAAGAACAGCAACAGTATAAAAACCAAGCCAATCTACGACTTGATAAACTTGAAAAGATGGTATTCGAAATGACCAATATGTTAAAACAATGGGCTGGGAACGAAATTAACTCCCAGTTCCATAACAACGCCTCAGCTCCACAATGAATCCACTAAAGATTCTTATTTGGAATGCTAATGGCATTTCAAGAAAAGCTAAAGAAGTTGAGCTGTTCGCGCAAAACAACAGCGTTGACATTCTTTTGGTGACGGAACTTAGAATCAAACGAGGGGAAACTGTAAAAATATATGGATATGCCTCCTATCCGGCATATAGGCCATCGCGTAATAACAATAGCGTTGGCGGGGCAGCGGTGTTTGTTAGGACAACTCTTCGCCATTTTCCACAAGGGGTCATAGAGACACGCAGCATTCAAATGTCATCTGTAAAAGTAGCCACAGAACTGGGTGACGTGCACTTCAACGCCATTTACTGTCCTCCCAATGTCAGAATCGAGGAAAGACACTTTACTGATACGCTACGAGCTTGCGGCCAAAGGTACTTGATTGGTGGCGACTGGAATGCCCGACACTGGCTATGGGGCGACACTTACAATTCACCTCGGGGGCGAGAATTAGCAGATGCCATTTCTTTAACTGGAGCTAAGATCCTTGCAACTGGCTCGCCAACTAGGTACCCATATGTGCCCAGTCGTACGCCTTCCTGCATAGACTTTGCAGTGTATCACGGAATATCAGATTCTCGAGCAACTATAACACAAAGCTGGGATTTGGACTCTGATCACTTGCCCTTGATCATCAGCATTGAGACAGAGGGCACTTATGTCAATCCAAGTCCCCGTTTAGTCACCAAACACACTGACCGGCTTGCCTTTAGTCAACACTTGGAGAGATCGATTCAGCTGAATACTACGTTAAACTCTGGTGAAGAAATTGAAATGGCTGTTGATAACTTTACACAAAGTATTCATAGATCCTCGGACGGGCACCACCTATGGAATAGCCTTAACAAGAGAGGCCAGAGACCTTTTGACGCAGAAAAGAAGACTCCGTAGGCGAGCCATCCGAACTCAAGACCCCTGGGACCGAATTTTATGGAACCGCGCTGCGAAGCAACTAAGAAACGTCTTAAGAGAACTTCGAAGCAATTTTTTTGAGCAGAAGTTGGCTTCTATAAATTATACAGTGGATGCCGGATACTCGCTATGGAAGTGCACCAAGTCCCTTAAAAGGCAACCGTTTAGACAGGTTCCTATTAGATGTCCAGGAGGCGAACTTGCTAAAAACGAAAAGGAGCAGGCCAATTCTTTTGCACATCATCTAGAGACTAGGTTCACCCATTACCAATTCGCTGCAATGGAGCAGTACAGAGAAACGTACGATAGCCTACAGACACCTCTGCAAATGTCCCTACCAATCAAACCTGCCAGGGTCGAGGAAATTGTCGAAGTCATCAAATCACTACCGACAAAGAAGGCTCCTGGCATCAATAATGTTTGTAATGCTACATTAAAAGCACTACCTATTAGAGCAATCCTATACATGGCGCTATTATTTAACGCGATGCTCAGGGTGCAGTTCTTCCCAAAACAGTGGAAGATGGCAACAATTCTTATGATACATAAGCCCGGAAAACCCGAAGAGGATCCTGAATCGTAACAGCCTATAAGCCTCCTGTCTTCGCTTTCTAAGGTATGGGAGAGGCTTATTGCCAATCGATTAGGTGACATTATTAAAGAGCGCCGTATCTTACCGGATCACCAATTTGGTTTTCGAGAGGGACATAGTACCGTGGAGCAGGTCCACAGATTGGCAAAACATATCCTACAAGCATTTGATGATTGGGAATACTGTAATGCTGTATTCATTGATATGCAACAAGCATTCGACAGAGTTTGGCACGTTGGCCTACTTAGCAAAATCAAAAGGCTGTTCCCAGCACCATATTACGG
The DNA here is from genome assembly GCA_035044605.1 of Scaptomyza cyrtandrae. Classification (NCBI taxonomy): domain Eukaryota; kingdom Metazoa; phylum Arthropoda; class Insecta; order Diptera; family Drosophilidae; genus Scaptomyza; species Scaptomyza cyrtandrae. The sequence continues at coordinate 4,748,642 of JAWNNS010000648.1, forward strand.
AGTTTTGAGATCATACTTAGAAGATCGGAAGTTTACGGTCAGGGTCAGAAACACCTACTCGACTCATTGCCATATGAGAGCTGGAATTCCGCAGGGCAGCGTCCTTGGACCGCTACTCTACTCAATATATACTGCGGATTTGCCTTGTCCAAACGCTTATCATATGGAAGTTCCTAGGAAGGCGCTACTTGCTACTTACGCTGATGATATTGCACTGCTGTACAGCTCAAACTGTCGCATTGAGGCGGCACGTGGCCTCCAAGAGTACCTCACCACATTGGCTGCATGGTGCAAGAGATGGAACTTATAGGTCAATCCACAAAAGACCATCAGTCCCTGCTTCACCCTGAAGACCCTCATTGACCACACCCCACCCATACAACTGGAAGGCGTAACTTTAGACCAACCTTTGCTGGCTAAGTACCTCGGGATCACCCTTGATAAACGTTTGACCTTTGGCCCTCACTTGAAAACTACGTCTCGGAGATGTGGTCAAAGAATGCAACAACTGAGGTGGCTGATTAATAGAAGAAGCACCATGTCACTCCGAGCCAAAAGAGCAGTATACGTTCATTGTGTAGCCCCAATATGGCTATACGGAGTGCAGATCTGGGGTATTGCTGCAAAATCCAACTACAAATGCATAAAGGTATTGCAAAACCGTGCCATGCGTGCCATTACAAACTGCCCATATTATGTACGTGGAACCACCCTTCATCGTGACCTGAATCTACACACATTGGAGGAGCAGATTGAAAGGCACACTAGCAGATATAGCGAACGACTAAGAAGACACCACAGCACGCTTGCAAGGTGCTTACTCCCTGCCAGGCTTCTAAGGCGATTAAGACGAAAGGGTTTTGCCAAAACAATTGGACAACTTTGAAGACCCCCTCGCAATATGAGATATACCTTTAAGTCCTCATGCACATAGTGTGAGGTTTGGTTCTATTATTTATTAGTTCACTTGCGCTGTTATGATACTATTACTGCATTGTACGGATTCAACGCTTTATCCAAAATAAACCCAAAAAAAAACAAATTTTGTCTTCGTACATGAAACAGTGATAACATTTTTTTGGAAATAGATATCTTAATAAAGTTAAAAACATTTTTTTAGCTAGTTTCGATAAATATCACCCATTGCTGTTTCCTGAAATAGTTTGATCTTTTTAGCAGCGACCCACAAGTCCCATCTAAAGCTCAAACGGGGCATATATGCTGGGATTAATTTCAAATCGATTGAATAGCCATTCACAAAGTACGATACATTCTAGAAATAAAAGAAGATTAAAAGAAACTATTCAGTTAGGACAAACATGTAATAAACCATTACTAACCTTTTTAAATGGGCATTCCAGTGGAAAATTGGATAGACGGCGCATTCCAACAAAAATCGTTTGCAGTATGTAATGGCTATGAACCGAGTGCAGTGCTTCACAAAAATCGAAATCTATATTAGTATAGTTAGTATATGTTTTACCATGTTTAAGGGCAATCAATACAGTTCCATCTATTTTATGCAGATCTTCAGTAAAAGTAGTTTCAAAATAAAAAGCAGAAATATTATTTGTTGTGCGATTTAAATAACAATTGAGATGTGAGACTATTTTTGGATTCTGATTCAAACACTCCGCTTTGGTAAAATCAGCTACAATTTTGGCCTATTAAGAGAAGATGAATCTATATAAGATAAAAAATGTAATTCATTTCAACTTACCTTTGCTGCCAGTGTGACCAACGCACAAGCGAGCAGACCTGCTGTCAAAACGCCGAAAATGCAAATGTTCATTTCAAATGTTTTAAAACAACTAATTTGAAATTCTGTTTGAAATTTGCTCTACTTATAGTTTTGTATTTGCTGAAATTAGGTTTTAATGAACTCAAATAATATTAATTAATTTATAATCTGCTAGGCTATTAACTACGTTTTAGAAGATGAACGTTTTGATATGGCTTACCTACGCTTGATCGAATCGTAATTGCGATTTTTATACGCTGAACCCATTGAATATGGGTTTATAATGGTTTGATGCAAAATTTTGTAACAGGCACAAGAAAGCATCTCCAACCCCATCAGGTATATATATCAAGTATGTATATATATAGCCATATTCGTCTGTCCGTCCGTCCGTTCGTCCGTTCGTCCGTCTGTATGTATGAACACATCGATCTTCGATACTTCAGATCTAAGATTCAAGTTTGTTTCAAATTTTCGACAACTTATTCCGTTTTCGATATACACAATGAGACATCGTTTGTGACATTAAGCGAAATAATAACAATCTATGAAATTTTGATTGAAATCGGTTGAGAAGCACCGGAGATATGGAACATTGAAGTTGAGTATGCAGTATGCGCGTACACACACACACACACACACACACATACTTGCAAACACTGAAAGTTAATCGTAAAGTATAGGTTTAGTTAAAAAAATGTATCAACTGTTCGACAGCTGTTCTTTATTAATTTTTCAAAAAATTATATAGTGGAATTAATGTTGTCTTCGTACATGAAACAGTGATATAATTTGTTTTTGGAAATATATATCTTAATAAAGTTAAGAACAATTTTTTCAGTTAGTTTCGATAGACATCACCCGTTGCTTCTTCGTGAAATAGTTTGATCTTTTTAGCAGCGACCCATAAGTCCCATCTAAAGCTCAAACGGGGAGTATATGCTGGAAGTAATTTCAAATCGAGTGTATAGCCATTCACAAAGTACGGTACGTTCTAGAAATAAAAGAAGATTAAAATAAACTATTCAGTTAGGACAAAGATGTAATAAACCATTACTAACCTTTTTAAATGGGCAATCCAGTGGAAAATTGGATACACGACGTATTCCAACAAAAATAATTTGCATTATGTATTGGCTTTGAATCGAGTGCAGTGCTTCACAAAAATTAAATTTTATGTTAGTATAGTTGAAAAATGTTTTACCATGTTTTATGGCAAGCAAAACAGTTGCATCCACATGATGCAGGTCTTCAGTAAACGTTGTTTCCAAATAAACACCAGAAAAATTATTTGTTGTGCGATTTAAATAACAATTGAGATGTGAGATTATTTTTGGATTCTGATTCAAACACTCCACTTTGGTAAAATCAGCTACAATTTTGGCCTATTGAAAGAAGATTAATTATATAAGATAAAAAATGTATTTCATTCCAACTTACCTTTGCTGCCAGTGTGACCAACGCACAAGCGAGCAGACCTGCTGTCAAAACGCCGAAAATGCCAATGTTCATGTCAATTTTTTTTAAACAACTAATTTGAAATTCGATTTCAAATTTGCTCTATTTATAATTTTGTATTTGCCGAAACTTGGTTTTAATGCACCCAAATAATATAAATTAAGTCATTATATTTAAGGCAATTAACTACGTTTTAGAAGATGAACGTTGTGATATCGCTTATCCACAATAATTTGAATTGTAAATACGGTTTTTATACCCTGAACCCATTGAAAATGGGTAAAACGGGTATAATGGTTTTGTGCAAATGTATGTAATAGGCAGAAGGAAGCATCTTCGACCCCAACAGACGAGTTGATATAGCCATGTCCGTCTGTCTGTCTGTCCGTATGTATGAACGCGTCGATCTCAGATACTATAAGAGCTACAGACTCCAGATTTGGAACATAAGCTTGCCTAATCCCTAGGCAGTACAAATTTGTTTTCGATTTTCATTGGACAAAATAATGAAAATTTGTGCAATTTTGATTGAAATCGGTTAAGAAACACCGGAGAAATGGAACATTGAAGGTGATTATGCAGTATGCAATATGTGCGTACATACACACACACATACTTGCAAGCACAGACTCTACGCGTAAAGTATAGGGTTCAGGGTATCGTCTATCCGAGATTTCTCGACTAGAGGCCTCTTACTTGTTCATAATGGTGTGGTAATGAAATTATATTAACTGTTCGAAATGTGTTCTTTATTTATTTTTCAAAAACATTCAAAAAGTGATATAAAGGAATCAATGTTGTCTTCGTATATAAGATAGCGATATTTTTTACTTTTTGGAAACATAGTTATCTTAAGAAAGTTAAGAAATAATTTTTCAGTTAGTTTCGATAAATATCACCCATTGCTATTTCGTGAAATAGTTTGATCTTTTTAGCAGCGACCCATAAATCCCATCTAAAGCTAAAACGGGGAGCATATGCTGGGATTAATTTCAAATCGATTGTATAGCCATTCACAAAGTACGATACATTCTAGAAATAAAAGAAGATTAAAAGAAACTATTCAGTTAGGACAAACATGTAAAAAACATTACTAACCTTTTTAAATGGGCATTCCAGTGGAAAATTGGATAGACGGCGCATTCCAACAAAAATCGTTTGCAGTATGTAATGGCTATGAACCGAGTGCAGTGTTTCACAAAAATCGAAATCTATATTAGTATAGTTAGTATATGTTTTACCATGTTTTATGGCAATCAATACAGTTGCATCCACTTGATGTAGATCTTCGGTTAACGTAGTTTCCAAATAAAAAGCAGAAATATTATTTGATGTGCGATTTAAATAACAATTGAGATGTGAGACTATTTTTGGATTCTGATTCAAGCACTCCACTTTGGTAAAATCAGCTACAATTTTGGCCTATTAAGAGAAGATGAATATATATAAGATAAAAAATGTAATTCATTCCAACTTACCTTTGCTGCCAGTGTGACCAACGCACAAGCGAGCAGACCTACTGTCAAAACGCCGAAAATGCAAATGTTCATTTCAAATGTTTTAAAACAACTAATTTGAAATTCTGTTTGAAATTTGCTCTACTTATAGTTTTGTATTTGCCGAAATTAGGTTTTAATGAACTCAAATAATATTAATTAATTTATAATCTGCTAGGCTATTAACTACGTTTTAGAAGATGAACGTTTTGATATGGCTTACCTACGCTTGATCGAATCGTAATTGCGATTTTTATACGCTGAACCCATTGAATATGGGTTTATAATGGTTTGATGCAAAATTTTGTAACAGGCACAAGAAAGCATCTCCAACCCCATCAGGTATATATATCAAGTATGTATATATATAGCCATATTCGTCTGTCCGTCCGTCCGTTCGTCCGTTCGTCCGTCTGTATGTATGAACACATCGATCTTCGATACTTCAGATCTAAGATTCAAGTTTGTTTCAAATTTTCGACAACTTATTCCGTTTTCGATATACACAATGAGACATCGTTTGTGACATTAAGCGAAATAATAACAATCTATGAAATTTTGATTGAAATCGGTTGAGAAGCACCGGAGATATGGAACATAGATGTTGATGTACATTCAAGTGGCCAAACAATACCAAGCACCGGCTTGTTAAGACGCGGTTCCGAAGATCGCGGACATGTATATATGACGCAATACAAGTTTTTTTAACAAGCAAGTAGGAGTGCCATTATGTATTAATTGGGAAAGATCATTATATATTGAACATAAGATCCGAAAAGGGTTATGGTTAGCATAGTTAGAGTAGCAAGCTTGAAGGCCTGTAGGTACAGCAAAGTTAATTTGGTTGATTAGTAAGGGGGAATCTATTTCACCATTTATTAGTTTGTGGACAAGCAGGTAAATTAATACTATTATCCCAGTTAATACCCCGAAGGGCAAATAGCAAAAATTGTTTTTGCACCGATTCTATTCTTTCCTTATGAATCCTGTATATGGGATACCATATACAAGATCCATATTCGGGAATCGGTCGGACAAGAGACACATAAAGAGTTTTTGTTAAGTAGGGGTCGTCGAATTCCTTCGACTAGCGCTTAATGAACCCCAAGGCACTTGATGCTCGATTTGTTATTGAAGCTATATGCTTGTCAAACTTAAACTTTGGGTCCATTAAGATACCCAAATCCTCAATTAAATCAATCCGATCAAGTGGTAGGTTATCCAGAATATAGATATTAAACAAGTAAGAAGGCTCTAGTCGAGAAAAGGTATAAAAAAGGCATTCTTCTATAAAAAGACATAGCTTCACATTTACTGCAATTAAGATGCAGTAAATTTACTTTGCACCAAGTTTGAAAATTGTCTAATTCACTTTGCAGTTTAGATAGTGAACTCTCAGTGATTTCAGGTATGAAAATGCCACTTGAGCCACTGGTAAAGATAAGGCATGACGACTGGTTGAAAACAAGGGCTATAAGTCGTTTGAAAAAGTTCAGCAAATAGATCGGCAATGGCCTGATCTGAGTTGGCTTTCATTTCATTAAAGAATATGTTTGATGGAAAAGTCGATGACTTTCGTTTCGCATTAACGAAATCAAAACATCCTGCTGAAATTTAATTCTGCACCTAGTTAAGTAATTCCTGTAACATTGGTTATTGAGGACTGAAAAACTGGAACGAGCAATCAAGTATGCAGAAAAAGCTAACGGGAGCTAGATTTTCTGAAACTCTTGTAAAGTTTCGATTTAAGATTTTTAAGAATTGTCACCTCTCTGGTAAGCCACACAGCTTTACTCATTCCATAAGGGACACACAAATATAAAAATGAGTTTAAAGTATTATAAAATATACTGATTGCCACGTCCAAATTGTCAGACCCGTAGAGGGAAGACCAGTTAGTCAGGGATAAAAGCCGAGTAAGTTTTGCAAAATCGGTTTTCCAAAATTGACGTACTCGGCTCAAACGTTTTCTACTGGGGCATAACACCCGGTAGGGTAAAGTGATCGACACCTCCAACGTTGGGTGGTATAAATCGTCTGGATAAGATCCAAAACAAAAACCACATCAAGCATTTAATTAAGAGAATTTTTGATATCATTTATTTATTCAATTTATTTGATTCAATGATATCCCAAGTAAGTTTATAAAGAATTCATTCTGGGCCGAGGGGGTCAGGGCACCAGAGTCGGGACAAGAAATCCAAGTAACTTCAGCAATATTGAAATCACCAAGTACAACAACGAAATCGCGATCAGAAAGCATGAAAGAAACGGACAGTATAGCAGACAAATGAGCATCGTAAAAAGAGTTAACAGAGGAAGGGGGTATATAAGAGCAACTAACAAAAATTCCAACACCTGAAGAATTGTTTATTTATGATATAAAGGTATCAATGTTGTTTTTGCAACTTACACAAAACAGTGATATTATCTTTGATCGGAAACTTAGTAATTTAGTTATTTTAAGAAAATTGTAAAATATTTTTTCAGTTAGTTTCGATAAAAATGACCAATTGCTGTTACTTGAAATAGTTTGATTTTTTTAGCAGCGACCAATAAATCCCATCTAAAGCTCAAACGAGAATATTTACTGGGGTTAATTTAAAAATTGATTGTATAGCCATTCGGTAGTTCTAGAAATAAAAGAAGAATATATAACTATATTGTTAAGACAAACATGTAATACACCATTTCAAAACTTTTTGAATGGACAATTCAGTGGAAAATTGGATACACGACGTATTGAAACAATTAAAACCTGCAGTATGTAATGGCTATGAACCGAGTGCAGTGCTTCACAAAAATCGAAATCTATATTAGTATAGTTAGTATATGTTTTACCATGTCTTATGGCAATCAATACAGTTGCATCCATTTGATGTAGATCTTCAGTTAAATATTATTTGTTGTGCGATTTAAAAAACAATTGAGCTTTCGGATTATGTTTTGATCCTGATTCACGTACTCCACTTGGGTTAAATCAGCTACAATTTTGGTCTGCTATGTAGTCGAGAAATCCCGACTAGAAAATACCCTGAGACCTATGTTTAACGAAAGTACGTGTGTGTGAGTGTGTGAATACACGTAGACTGCGTACTTTACTTAACTTCAATGTTTCAAATATATAGTGTTTCTCAACTGATTTCAATAAAAATTGTACAGATTTTTATTATTTCGTCTAAGGTTTTAAATAGTTTCCAAGTTTTACAAATTACAAATTTTTTTCTGTATCGTTTGCATGTATGTATCAAAAATGAGAAGAGGTATCGAAAATTTGAAACAAGCTTGTATCGCTTAGGCAAACTTAAGATCCAAATCCTGGAGTCTCTCGCTTTCATAGTCTCTGTGACTGATGCGTTTATACATAGAGACGGACAGACATAGCTATATCGACTTGGCTGTTGATGCTGATTAAGAATATATTGTTTTAACGGTCGGAGATGCTTCATTCTGTTTTTACCCATTTTTAATGGGTTCAGGAAATAAAAATGTAATTAATTCCAACTTATCTTTGCTGCCAGTGTGACCAACGCACAAGCGAGCAGACCTGCTGTCAATACGCCGAAAGTGCCAATGTTCATGTCAACTTTCTTTAAACAACTATTTATAAATTCTGTTTGAAATTTACTCTCTTTATAAATTAAGTCATTATATTTAAGGCAATTAACTACGTTTAAGAAGATGAGCGTTGTGATATCGCTTATCTTCAGTTATTCAAATTGTAATTACGATTTTTACATCGTACAGTTGATATATTTTTATACCCAGAACCCATTAAAAATGGGTAAAACGGGTATAATGGTTTTGTGCAAATGTATGTAACAGACAGAAGGAATAAAATATATGTATTCTTGATCAGCATCAACAGCCAAGTCGATATAGCCATGCCCGTCCGTCTGTCCGTCTGTCCGTCTGACCGTCTGTCTGTCTGTCTGTCCGTCCGTGTGAAAGAACGCGTCGATCTAATAAAATGGAAATAGGGTATAATGAAGTTGTGCAAAAGTATGTAACAGGCAGAAGGAAGCATCTCCGACCCCATAAAGTAAATATATTCTTGATCAGCATCAACAGCCGAGTCGATATAGCCATGACCATCTGTCCGTCCGTCCGTACGTATGTATGAACGCGTCGATATCAGAGACTATAAGAGCTAGAGACTCCAGATTTGGAACTTAAGCTCGCCTAATCCCTAGGCAGTACAAGTTTGTTTTTGATCTTCGATAACTCATCCCGTTTCCGATATACACATGGGATCGATAACAACAAAATCTTGAATTTGAAAAATTCGTACAGTCAGTGCTTGCAAGTATGTGTGCGTGTGTGTACGACCATACTGCATACTGCATACTCAACTTCAAGGTTCCATGTCTCCGGTGTTTCTTACCCGATTTTAAAAATTTCACAGATTGTTATTATTTTGATTAATAATTCAAATGCCATCTTAAATTTTTTCAAATTCAAGATTTTATTGTTATCGATCCCATGTGTATATCGGAAACGGGATGAGTTATCGAAAATCTAAAACAAATTTGTACTGCCTTGGGATTAGGCGAGCTTAATTTCCAAATCTGGAGTCTCTAGCTCTTATAGTCTTTGAGATCGACGCGTTCATACATAAAGACAGACGGACAGACGGACATGGCTATATCGACTCGACTGTTGATGCTGATAATGAATATATATACTTTATAAGGTCGGAGATGCTTCCTTCTGCCTGTTATATACTTTTGCACAAAACCATTATACCCTTTTTTCCCATTTTTAATGGGATCAGGGTATAAAAATATATCAACTGTACGACAGGTGTTCTTTATTTATTTTTCAAAAATGTTCAAAAAGTGATATAAAGAAATCAATGTTGTCTTTGTATATAAGATAGCGATATTTTTTCTTTTTCGGAAATATAGTTATCTTAAGAAAGTTAAGAACAATTTTTTCAGTTAGTTTCGATAGACATCACCCGTTGCTTCTTCGTGAAATAGTTTGATCTTTTTAGCAGCGACCCATAAGTCCCATCTAAAGCTCAAACGGGGAGTATATGCTGGAAGTAATTTCAAATCGAGTGTATAGCCATTCACAAAGTACGGTACGTTCTAGAAATAAAAGAAGATTAAAATAAACTATTCAGTTAGGACAAAGATGTAATAAACCATTACTAACCTTTTTAAATGGGCAATCCAGTGGAAAATTGGATACACGACGTATTCCAACAAAAATAATTTGCATTATGTATTGGCTTTGAATCGAGTGCAGTGCTTCACAAAAATTAAATTTAATGTTAGTATAGTTGAAAAATGTTTTACCATGTTTTATGGCAAGCAAAACAGTTGCATCCACATGATGCAGGTCTTCAGTAAACGTTGTTTCCAAATAAACACCAGAAAAATTATTTGTTGTGCGATTTAAATAACAATTGAGATGTGGGCCTATTAAGAAAAGATGAATCTTTGTTAGATAAACAAGTAAGAAGGCTTTAGTCGAGAAATCCCGACTAGAAAATACCATGAGACCTATACTTAACGCGTACAGTCAGTCATTTTTACGGTCGGAGATAGTTTTTTCTGTTTTTACCCATTTTCAATGGGTTCAGGGTATACAAATTTAATTCATTCCCACTTACCTTTGCTGCCAGTGTGACCAACGCACAAGCGAGCAGACCTGCTGTCAAAACGCCGAAAATGCCAATGTTCATGTCAATTTTTTTTAAACAACTAATTTGAAATTCGATTTCAAATTTGCTCTATTTATAATTTTGTATTTGCCGAAACTTGGTTTTAATGCACCCAAATAATATAAATTAAGTCATTATATTTAAGGCAATTAAATACGTTTTAGAAGATGAACGTATTGATATCGCTTAGCTTCAATTATTCGGGTTGTAATTGTGATTTTTAATACCTAGAACCCATTAAAAAAGGGTAAAACGGGTATAATGATTTTGTGCAAATGTCTGTAACAGGTAGAAGGAAGCATCTTCGACCCAAGAAGTAAGAAGGCTTTAGTCGAGAAGTCCCGACTAGAAAATACCCTGAGACCCATACTTAACGCGTACACTCAGTCATTTTTACGGTCGGCGATGGTTCCTTCTGTTCACGGTATAAAAATGTAATTAATTCCAACTTACCTTTGCTGCCAGTGTGACCAACGCACAAGCGAGCCGACCTGCTGTCAAAACGCCGAAAATGCTAATGTTCATGTCAACTTTCTTTAAACAACTAACTTGAAATGCTGTAATTTACTGTTGACAATGCATTACATGTTTTTTGTAATTGCCGAAATTTTGTTTGAATGAACTCAAATAATGATAATTAATTTATAATATGCTAGGCTATTAACTACGTTTTAGAAGATGAACGTTTTGATATGGCTTACCTACGCTTGATCGAATTGTAATTGCGATTTTTATACGCTGAACCCATTGAATATGGGTTTATAATGGTTTGATGCAAAATGTTGTTACAGGCACAAGAAAGCATCTCCAACCCCATCAGGTATATATATCAAGTATATATATATAGCCATATTCGTCGTCCGTCCGTCCGTTCGCCCGTCTGTATGTATGAACACATCGATCTTCGATACTTCAGATCTCAGATTCAAGTTTGTTTCAAATTTTCGATAGCTTGTTCCGTTTTCGATGTACACATTGAGATATCGTTTAATACAATAAGCGAAATAATGACAATCTGTGAAATTTATTGAAATCGGTTGAAAAACACCGGAGATATGGAACATTGAACTTAAGTTAAGCATTGGCTTCACTTGTAAAGTATTAAGTTCAGAGTATCGTCTAGTCGGGATTTTTCGACTAGAGCCTTCTAACTTCATCATTATGGTGTGGTTAAATCAATATATCATCTGGTCGACAGCTATTATTTATATATTTTTCAAAAATTTTCAAAAAGTGATATTGGACGTAGATGTACATTCAAGTGGCCAAACAATACCAAGAACCGGCTTGTTAAGACGCGGTTCCGAAGATCGCGGACATGTATGCAGATGACGCAAGACATGTTTTTTGTAACAAGCAAGTAGGAGTAACACTATGTATTATTTGGGAAAGATCATTATATATTGAACATAAGATCCGAAAAGGGTTATGGTTAGCATAGTTAGATTAGCAAGCTTGAAGGGCTGTAGGTAAAAAATTTCTACTGATTCTAATGGGTACAGCAAAGTTAATTTGGTTGATTAGTAAGGGGGAATCTATTTCACCATTTATTAGTTTGTGGACAAGCAGGTAAATTAATACTATTATCCCAGTTAAGACCCCGAAGGGCAAAGAGCAAAAATTGTTTTTGCTCCGATTCTATTCTATCCTGATGAATCCTGTATATGGGATACCATATACAAGATCCATATTCGGGAATCGGTCGAACAAGAGACATATAAAGAGTTTTTGTATGATAGGGGTCGTCGAATTCCATCGACAAGCGCTTAATGAACCCCAAGGCACTTGATGCTCGATTTGTTATTGAAGCTATATGCTTGTCAAACTTAAACTTTGGGTCCATTAAGATACCCAAATCCTCAATTAAATCAATCCGATCAAGTGGTAGGTTATCCAGAATATAGATATTAAACAAGTAAGAAGGCTCTAGTCGCGAAATTCCGACTAGACGATACCCTGAACCTTGTACTTTACGCGAACAGTCAGTGCTTGCAAGTATGTGTGTGTGTTTATGTACGCGCATACTGCATACTGCATACACAACTTCAATGTTACATATCTCCAATGTTCCTCAACCGATTGCAATAAAAATTTCACATATTCACATTGTTTAGTTTAATGTTTCAAACGCCGTCTTAAAATTTAAGATTTTGTTGAAATCGATCCCATGTGTTTATCAGAAACGGAAAGAGTTATCGAAAATCGAAAACAAACTTGTACTGCCGAGGGACTAGGCGAGCTTATGTTCAAAATCTGGAGTCTCTAGCTCTTATAGTCTCTGATATCGCCGCGTTCATACATACATACGGACGGACGGACGGACGGACAGATGGTCATGGCTATATCGACTCGGCTGTTGATGCTGATCAAGAATATATTTGCTTTATGGGGTCGGAGATGCTTCCTTCTGCCTGTTACATACACATTGCACAAAACCATTATACCCATTTTCCCATTTTTAATGGGTTCAGGGTATAAGCAAGTAAGAAGGTTCTAGTCGAGAAATCCCGACTAAGTCCCGAAGTTTTCCATATTCCAAACTTTGTTGTTATGGATCCCATGTGTATAACAAAAACGGGATGAGTTATCGAAAATCAAAAACAAACTTATACTGACTAGAAATAAGGCGAGTCGATGTTTCACATCTGGAGTCTCTAGGTCTTATAGTCTCTGAGATCGACGCGTTCATACATACGGACGGACAGACAGACAGACAGACAGACAGACGGACAGACGGACATGGCTATATCGACTCGGTTGTTAATACTGAACAAGAATATATTTACTTTATGGGGTCGAAGATGCGTTCTTTTACCTGTTACATACTTTTTTTTACCCTTTTTACCCATTTTTAATGGGTTCAGGGTATAAAAAAAATTAAAATTATTAAAAGGAAATGATTTACAGAGTCAAAAGCCTTACTGAAATCAGTGTGTAATTGGTTTTCCGAAATTGACGTACTCGGCTTAAACGTTTTCTAATGGGGCATAGCACCCGGTATGGTAAAATGATCGACACCTCCAACGATGGGTGGTATAAATATTCTGGATAAGATATGACATGTGATTGGGTAATGGATAAGGAAGATGGATCCAAAACAAACACCAGATCAAGCATTTTATTAAGAGAACTTGGGATATCATTTATTTTATTAATAATTTAATCAAGAATTCTGTGCCGAAGGGGTCAGGGCACCAGAGTCGGGACAAGAAATCCAAGTAAGTTCAGAAATATTAAAAACAGCAAGTACTACAACGAAATCGCGATCAGAAAGCATGAAAGAAACGGACAGTATAGCAGACAAATGAGCATCGTAAAAAGAGTTAACAGAGGAAAGGGTATGTACGAGTCATTAACAAAAATACCAACACCATTAAAATTGAACTTAACAGCAACAAATTCTATATATATATAACCATCTTCTATTTCTGTTTCCGAAGAATATTCTACATCAACAGCAATAAGCACACCTCCGCCACGTCGAAGCGTACGGTCTTTTCTGTAGATACAGTATCTGTTGGATATAACTTCAGAACTAAGAATGTCTTGCCTCAACCAAGTTTCAGTGAAGGCAATGAGATGAAAAGGAAAAGAAAGGCTATTAAGATATAAACTACTACGTTTACTACAAAGATTTTTTACATTCTGATACCCAGGTAAAAAGGAAAATGTTAGTTTTTTGAACTATCAGAAACGGGAAGCGTTTTAGGCACAAGTACTGGAGTATATTTATTTAGTATTTTGTGCTCCGGTCAAAATTCTTTGCAGTATATAGAACTGAAATCTTGACTCGAAACACTGATTTTAAATGACGAGATGTTCCTAGTGTAGTTGAATTTGAATTTTTCCACCTTGAAATCGGCTTTCAATTTGGCCTTAATATAGACCTTGACATCATTTGATGTCAAATCAGGGGGAAGCCTCGAAACAAATATTTGTTTTTTTGGTAGACGGCAACAAATTTACTGATTATATCTTCAACCCAAGCTATATTTTCAGCTAATGGAATTTTAGGCACTTTGGATATATTGGGTTTGTTTTGTTGAACTACGTCAACTCTACTCACCTCCAAAGGAACCGAAAAACCGGGATTAGATGAAACGATATCCATGGGACTATAATGTTTACATCCGGTATCTCGTTTATATTGGGGACTGGGGCAGAAGAATTGTTTATTTATGATATAAAGGTATCAATGTTGTTTTCGCAACTTACACAAAACAGTGATATTATTTTTGATCGGAAACTTAGTGATTTGGTTATTTTAAGACAATTTTAACAAATTGTTTAGTTAGTTTCGATAAACTTTATCAATTGCTGTTAAGTGAAATAGTTTGATCTTTCTAAAAACGAACATTGCATCCAATCTAAAATCCACACGAGGCATATATGCTAAGCATAATTTCAAATCGATTGTATACGGTAGGTTCCAGAAATAAAAGAAAAATATACATAACTATAGTGTTAGGACAAACATGTAATACACCATTACAAACCTTTTTAAATGGGCAATCCAATGGAAATTTGGATACACGACGAATTAAAACAATTAAAACCTGCAGTATGTAATGGCTATAAGCCGAGTGCAGTGCTTCACAAGGATCGAAATCTATTTTAGTATAGTTGAAAAATGTTTTACCATGTTTTATGGCAAGTCATATAGTTGCATCCATTTGATGCAGATCTTCAGTAAACGTAGTTTCCAAATAACCACCAGAAATATTATTTATTGCGCGATTTTTTATATTGGACGTAGATGTACTAACGGACAGTACATTCAAGTGGCCCAACGATACCAAGCACCGGCTTGTTAACGCGCGGACCCAAGCATAAAGCGACCCACCTCCCGCCCTTCCGACCGAGGGGCGCACCGCATAACGTGCGGTTACGAAGATCGCGAACATGTGGACAAATGACGTAAAATAATTTTTTTTTAGAGAGCATGCAGAAGTGGTACTAGTAATAAGGTGGGAAAGATCGTTATATAATGAACATAAGATCCGAAATGGGTTATGGATAGCATAGTTAGAAAAGCAAGCATGCAGGGCTATTGGTAAAAAATGTCTACTACTTCTAATAGGTACAGCAAAGTTAATTTGGTTAATTAGTATTGGGGAATCTATTTCACCATTTATTAATTTGTGAAAAAAGGTTATTGCTAGCATAGTTCTACGATGATTAAGAGAGGGAAGATTTATTAGTAAAAGTCTACTGTGGTAAGCAGGTAAATTAGTACTATTGTCCCAGTTAAGACCCCGAAGGGCAAAGAGCAAAAATTGTTTTTGTACCGATTCTATTCTATCCTGATGAGTCCTGTATTTGGGATACCATATACAAGATCCATATTCAAGAATAGGTCGGACAAGAGACACATAAAGAGTTTTTGTTAAGTAGGGGTCGTCGAATTCCTTCGACCAGCGTTTAATGAACCCCAAGACACTTGATGCTCGATTTGAGATTAAAGCAATATGCTTGTCAAACTTAAGCCTTGGGTCCATTAAGATACCCAAATCCTCAACCAAATCAATCCGATCCAATGGTAGGTTATCCAGAAGATAGATATTAAAAAAAGGCATTCGCCTATAAAAAGACATAACTTTGCATTTACTGCAATTGAGATGCAGTAAATTTACTCTGCACCAAGTTTGAAAATTGTCTAAGTCACTTTGCAGTCTATGACCAGACAGAAGACTTGCAGCTGACATGCATAATTTTACATCATCAGCATACATTAGTACCCGAGAATGATTAATAACAGACGGAAGGTCGTTTATAAACAGAGTAAATAATAACGGTCCAAGGTGACTTCCTTGTGGAACACCAGAAGTGACCTGCACCGCTTTAGATACTGAGCCATTAAAATAGACTCTCTGAGTTCTAGAAGCTAAATAATCTTGAATCCAAAGGATAAGATTATTAGGAAAGCCCAAAAGTTTAAGTTTATAAATTAACAGGAGGTGATTTACAGAGTCAAAAGCCTTACTGAAATCAGTGTAGATAACATCAGTTTGCAATTTGTCTTCAAAGCCCTTAATAACAAATGATGTGAATTCTAGTAAGTTAGTAGAGGTAGATCTATGTTTCATGAACCCGTGCTGGCACGGTGAAATCATAGATTTACAAAGATGTTGAAGATGAGAGGTTATTAGTTTCTCAAAAATCTTAGGAATAGCAGACAACTTGGAGATACCCCTATAATTTTGAGCATTCGATTTGTTTCCTTTTTTGTGCAAAGGAATAATATAAGACTCTTTCCAAATTTTTGGGAAAGAGCATAGCTCTACGGACATACTAAAAACTTTATGCAAAGGTTTTACAAGATCCTGAGCACAGTACCTAAGCACACAGCTTGGTATTCCATCAGGTCCTGGAGAAAATGTGGGCTTTATAACCAGAAGATCACAAAGTAGTGAGCTCTCTGTGATTTCCGGTATAAAAATGCAATTTGAGGCATTAAGCTGATAGGGATAAGGCGTGACGACTGGTTGAAAACAAGGGCTATAGGTCGTTTGAAAAAATTCAGCAAATAGATCGGCAATGGCCTGATCTGAATTGGCTTTCATTTTAACAAAGAATATATTAGATGGAAGAGTCGATGTCTTGCGTTTCGCATTAACGAAATCAAAAAACCGTTTAGGATCCTGCTGAAACTGTAATCTACACCTAGTCAGGTAATTCCTGTAACATTTGTTATTGAGGACTGAAAAGTTGGAACGAGCAATCAAGTATGCAGAACAAGCTAACTGAGAGCTTGATTTTCTGAAACTCTTGTAGAGTTTCGATTTACGGTTTTTTAGAATAGTCAACTCTCTGGTAAACCACACAGGTTTGTTTGACCTGTTTGGCGTTCCATAAGGGACACACAAATCAAGTAAAGAATTTAAAGTATTATAAAAAATACTGATTGCCACGTCCAAATTGTCAGACCCGTAAAGGGTAGACCAGTCAGTCAGGGCCAGCAGCCGAGTAAGTTTTGCGAAATCGGTTTTCCGAAATTGACGTACTCGGCTTAAACGATTTCTACTGGGGCAAAGCCCCCGGTAGGGTAAAGTGATCGACACCTCCAACGTTGGGTGGTATAAATCCTCTGGATAAGATATGGGCTGTGATCGGGTAATGGATGAGGAGGACGGATCCAAAACAAAAACCAGATCAAGCATTTTATTAAGAGAATTTGGGATATCATTTATTTGATTCAATGATATCCCAAGTAAATCAATCAAGAATTCATTCTGTGCCGAGGGGGTCAGTGCGCCAGAGTCGGAACAAGAAATCCAAGTAACTTCAGCAATATTGAAATCACCGAGAACTACAAGGATATCGCGATCAGAAAGCATGCAAGAAACGGACATTATAGCAGACAAATGAGCATCGTAGACAGAGTTATCAGAGGTTGGGGGTATATATGAACAAGTTATAAAAACACCAACACCATTAAAAGTCAACTTAATAGCAACAAATTCTATATCCATAGAACCACCTACTATTACTGTCTCCGAAAAATAATTTTCATCAACAGCAATAAGCACACCTCCGCCACGTCGAAGTGTACGGTCTTTTCTATAAATACAGTATCTGTTGCATACTACTTCAGAATTAAGAATGTCATGCCTTAACCATGTTTCAGTTAAGGCAATGACATGAAAGGGAAATGAAAGGCTATTAAGGTACAAACTACTGAGTTTGCTACAAATACCTCTAACGTTCTGATAGCCAAGTACCAAAGAAGCTGTTAGTTTTTTGAACTATCAGAAACGAGAAGAGTTTGAGGCAACGCTACTGGGGTGAGAGATACAATAGGAGACTTAGGCAAAGCTACTGGGGTGGGAGATAAAATCGGAGGCCGATTTTTTTTCCTGGCAGTATATTCATTAACAACAATGTGCTCCGGCCAAAACTCTTTGCAACATATAGAGCTAAAGTCCTGACTCGAGACACTGATTTTAAACGACGAGATATTCCTAGTATAATTAAATTTGAATTTCTCCACCGTGAAATTGGCTTTCGATTTGGCCTTAATATAGACCGTGACATCTTCTGATGTCAAATCAGGGGGAAGCCTTGAAACAAATACTTGTTTTTTAGGTGGAACGGCTACAAATTTTTTAATTATGTCTTCAACCGAAGATACATTTTTATCTAATGGAATATTTGGCTCTATGGGTATATTAGGTTTGTTTGGTTGAGCTACGTCAACTTTACTCACCACCAAAGAGACCGAATGACTGGGATTAGATGAAACAACATCCATAGGGACTATAGCGTTTACATCCGTTATCTCGTTAATTATGGGGACTGGGGCAGAAGAATTGTTTTTTAGTCTATTTCTATTTTTGGTCTCGGGATTGTTTGGCTGAATTTCAGACATGACCGGTCCCGATGACGGCCCAACATTGGCTTTTTTGCGCTTAGGAGAATCAGTCAAGAGATTTTTCTCCTTAAATAACAATTTAAATAACAATTGAGATGTGGGCCTATTAAGAAAAGATGAATCTTTGTTAGATAAACAAGTAAGAAGGCTTTAGTCGAGAAATCCCGACTAGAAAATACCATGAGACCTATACTTAACGCGTACAGTCAGTCATTTTTACGGTCGGAGATAGTTTTTTCTGTTTTTACCCATTTTCAATGGGTTCAGGGTATACAAATTTAATTCATTCCCACTTACCTTTGCTGCCAGTGTGACCAACGCACAAGCGAGCAGACCTGCTGTCAAAACGCCGAAAATGCCAATGTTCATGTCAACTTTCTTTAAACAACTAATTTGAAATGGTGTAATTTACTGTTAACAATGCTCTATATTTATTTTTGTATTTGCCGAAATTTGGTTTTAATGAACTCAAATAATATCAATTAATTTATAATCTGTTAGGCTATTAACTAAGTTTTATTCGCTTCGCTATATTTTCGCATCTTGTGATTTTTATCAGTTCTTATAGAGCGAAAGTGTCAAAACACAACAACAATCTGCAGTACGAGCATTCTGCTTTCAATACTCAGTTTGCTTCGTTGACTCTAATTTTGTTGCATTTTGTATTTTTACTCCCGCGCTCAATTATATTTTCTGCGGTGCCGCTTGTGCTCTAAGTGCAAACAACCGTTTTCTGTCTTCCGTGCTCTCTGACGCGCTCTCTTAGATTGATGTTGGTCGCGGTTAGCTTATTCCGTTGTTGTTGCGTTTTCGGTCGTCGCGCACGCGCCGGTACGTTTTGTTTGCCTTGTAAGTAGCAGTTGTTGTGTAGTCAACTTGTAAACAGCTTGTTTGGAGTGGACCCAAACTCTTTTCTATTTTCATATAAAATGCTGAAATTTAAAATTTTTTTAATCTCAAAAACTATCTGCTGCGGTTCTCATAAAAACTTAATTAACTACATTATTTTCAAAGTTCTTTTTCATTTGTCTGGTTGTATTATGGCTGTCTGTTGTTCCAAAAACTGCCAGGTTCGACCCAATACTAAAATGGGCTTTATTGGCTGTGGGACATGTCCAAATGTGGCACATGTAAAATGTGCTGGATTAACTAGCAGAATAACTGACCTATTAGCCACGACTAACCTTGAGTGGCCTTGTTGGTCATGCTTGGAACGAAAAAAGGATATTGCGGATTTTACGAAGTCTCAACTGGGTTTTGACGGTATTTTCGGACAGCTTAAAAAACTGTGTGAAAAATTCTCAGCGGTTGAGAAAAATCTCAATGGGAAAAGTCTCACGAATGAATCTCCCAAACGCAAAAGGCTCAATGTTGTGTTGTCGTTCGATCCGAAAATGTCTGAAAGCGATCCAAGCAAAGTCGATCCAAAAAATATAAATGTAAATAATTTAAAATTTCTTTCTGTCCCTCCTCTAAATTCTGTCGGGATACAAATTGAAAATAAAACTTCTCCCATGGAAGTTGTATCTTCTAATCCCGATCATTTGGTTGCTATAGAGGTTAGTAGTGTTGACTTAATTCAACAACATGAAAAAATCAACATGAAATTTCAGAATCAGTACAGGACATAATAAAAAAATTTGTCGCTGTCGCACCGAAAAAAACAAATCTTTGTTTCAAGGCTTCCCCCTAACTTAACGTCAGAAG
The DNA here is from genome assembly GCA_035044605.1 of Scaptomyza cyrtandrae. Taxonomy (NCBI): domain Eukaryota; kingdom Metazoa; phylum Arthropoda; class Insecta; order Diptera; family Drosophilidae; genus Scaptomyza; species Scaptomyza cyrtandrae. The sequence continues at coordinate 4,769,086 of JAWNNS010000648.1, forward strand.
ATGTCAAGGTCTATATCAAGGACAAATCAAAAGCCAACATCACGGTGGGGAAATTTAAATTCACGTATGAACGAAATATCTCGTCGTTCAAAATTAACGTCTCAGGTCAAGATTTCGACACTATATGCTGTAAGGAATTTTGGCGTGAACACATAATAGTGAAAAAGTATACCGCAAAAAAGAAAAATCGGCCTCCGATTTCATCAGCCCCACCGGGGGTTTAATCTAACTTACACTCCTCCTCTCTCTTCTGATAGTTCAAAAAACTAACAACCCACTTCTTACTGGGCTATCAGAATGTAAGGGGTCTTTGTAGTAAACTTAGTAGTTTATACCTTAATAGTCATTTTTTTACCTTTCAAGCCGTTGCCTTTACAGAGACATGGTTAAGAAAAGACATCCTTAACTTTGAAATTCTGTCCAGCAAATATTGCATTCACAGAGCTAATATTTTTTTAACCTGCTCATATATACCACCTTTCTCAGACAACTCTGTGTACGAAGCACATTTGTCTGCCATTCTTTCTGTTTCAGCAATGGTCTCTGATCGTGACTTTTTAATTGTCCTCGGTGATTTCAACGTTTCTGAAACCACTTGGATCGCCAGTCCTGATTCGTGTGCTTTGACCCCCACGGCTCACAATGATTTTATAATAGAATTATTTGGACTGTCATTAAGTCAAATCAATGCAGTCCCAAACTCATGGAATAAAATCATGTCTACCAAGCCTGCATGGTTTACCCGCGAATTAAAAATTTTGAAAAATAAAAAATCGAAACTATACAAGAGTTTCAAAAAAAAAACTCTAACGTAGCTTATTCTTTATACATGATTGCCAGATCAAATTTTTCAGTCCTTAATAACAACTGTTATAGGAATTACCTGTCTCGGTGCAAACTTCAGTTTCAGCGGGATCACAAGCGGTTTTTTGATTTTGTTAATGCAAAGCGAAGGTCATCAAAGCTACCATCCAAAGTATTCTTTAATGACTTAACCGCCAGCTCAGATGAGGCGATTGCTCATCTCTTTGCAAATTTTTTCCAAACGAAATATACTTCATGTCACCATCAAATTGTTTTGCCATACCCATATCATATTAATGGAACCAATTGCATTTTTGGACCAGAAATTACCGAAATTACCAGAAATTACTGAAAGTGCTTTACTAAGCGACTTACAAGTCCTTAAGCCCATTTTCTCCCCGGGTCCAGACTGAGTACCAAGCTGTGTGCTACGATACTGCGCTCAGGGACTCCTAACGCCTTTACATAAACTGTTCAGTCTATCCCTTAAGTTATAGTTAGAGGGTTAGAGGGATATCAAAATTGTCCGCTATTCCGAAAATTTTCGAAAAATTGATTACTTCCCATCTTCAGCATCTTTGCAAATCCATTGTTTCACCGTATCAACACGGATCTTTTGTACTTAGCGGTTTCCAGAACAAAATGCAAACTGATGTTATTTATACAGACTTCAGTAAGGCTATCTATCTATCTATCACTATCTCTTGATCCATAAATTACACCTCTTGCGTTTTCCAAACAACCTCCTTCTTTGGATCAAAGATTACTTAACTTTAAGGAAACAATAGGGTATATTTCTGGTCTGGTCTGTCTGGTTTCCAAGTCGGTTCTGGTTACCTCTGGTGTGCTTCAGGGAAGTCACCTTGCACCTCTACTATTTACACTTTTTATAAATGATCTCCCTTCAGTTATAAGCCACTCACGGGTGTTCATGTTCGCCGATGATGTAAAGCTTTTTATCCCGGCAAAATCTCCTCAGTCAGCTAAACAATTACAATCAAATATTAATAACTTTCAAACTTGGTGTAATTTAAATTTACTATATCTCTATTGTAGTAAATGTAAAATAATGTCTTTTTATAGGCGCACTCCCTTCTCTAACACTTACACCGTTAATGATAAACCACTTAATCGCATTGAATGGGTGGTAGACTTAGGAATCCTCTTGGATTCATAACTTAAATTTGATAAGCACATTACCTCCATTGCCACCCGAGCATCTGGTGTACTGGGATTCATCAAGCGCTGGTCGAAGGAATTCGACGATCCCTATATAACAAAAACACTCTATACTTCTCTGGTACGCCCGATTGGGGGTCCCCAGGGGTCTTCCCTGGGATACTACCATTAATTTACCTTCTTACAGTAATAGACTCCTACTAATAAATCTGCCATATCTATCTGATCGCAGAACAATGCTTAGTGTAATTTTTTTACACTAAATTATTAATGGTGAAATTGATTTCTCTGAACTAGTTAGCCAAATAAGTTTTGCAGTTCCGATTAGACCTACTAGAAATTTCCTACCTATTTCACTTCAAACTTTTAATACTAACTAACCTATACATAACCCCTTCCGAATCCTATGCTCAATCTACAATGAGCTCTCCAACTTATTTCATGGTTCCACTTCTAGTGTCTCTCTTAAAATAATAGTTTTGTATCACTTGTCTATATGTTCGCGATCATCGTAGTCGTACGTTAAGCGATGTGCCACTCGGTCGGTTGGGCGGGAGGTGGTTTTGCGTAATGCTTGAGTCCGCGCGCTAATAAGCCGGTGCTTGGTATCGTTGTATCTCGCTTAGTACATCTACGTCCAATAATAATAAGAGCTACAGACTCCATGGCGTTGAAAAAATTGGACAAAATAAAGAAAATTTGTGCAAATTTATATATATATGTATAGGGTTCAGGGTATCGTATAGTCGGGATTTTTCGAATAGAGGCCTCTTACTTGTTCATAATGGTGTGGTAATAAAATCATTTCAACTGTTCGAAAGGTGTTCTTTATTTATTTTTCAAAAATATTCATAAAGGGATATCCGGAATCAATGTTGTCTTCGTACATAAGATAGCAATATTTTTTCTTTTTCGTAAATATAGTTATCTTAAGAAAGTTGACAAATATTTTTTCAGTTAGTTTCGATAAACATCTCCAATTGCTGTTACTTGAAATAGTTTGATCTTTTTAACAGCGACCATTAAATCCCATCTAAAGCTCAAACGGGGCATATATGCTGGGATTAATTTCAAATCGATTGAATAGCCATTCACAAAGTACGGTACATTCTAGAAATAAAAGAAAATTAAAAGAAACTATTCAGTTAAAACAAACATGTTAAAAACATTACTAACCTTCTTTAATGGGCATTCCAGTGGAAAATTGGATACACGACGTATTCCAACAAAAATAATTTGCATCATATATTGGCTATGAACCGAGTGCAGTGCTTCACAAAAATCTAAATCTATGTTAGTATAGTTGAAAAATGTTTTACCATGTTTTATGCCAAGCAATATAGTTGCATCCAATTTATGTAGATCTTCAGTAAACGTTGTTTCCAAATAAACACCAGAAATATTATTTGTTGTGCGATTTAAATAACAATTGAGATGTGGGACTATTTTTGGATTCTGATTCAAGCACTCCAATTTCGTAAAATCAGCTACACTTTTGGCCTATTTAAAAAAGACGAATCTTTGTTAGATAAACAAGTAAGAAGGCTTTAGTCGAGAAGTCCCGACTAGAAAATACCCTGAGACCTATACTTAACGCGTACAGTCAGTCATTTTTACGGTCGGCGATGGTTCCTTCTGTTTTTACCCATTTTTAATGGGTTCAGGATATAAAAATGTAATTAATTCCAACTTACCTTTGCTGCCAGTGTGACCAACGCACAAGCGAGCAGACCTGCTGTCAAAACACCGAAAATGCAAATGTTCATTTCAAATGTTTTAAAACAACTAATTTGAAATTCTGTTTGAAATTTGCTCTACTTATAGTTTTGTATTTGCCGAAATTAGGTTTTAACGATCTCAAATAATATTAATTAATTTATAATCTGCTAGGCTATTAACTACGTTTTAGAAGATGAACGTTTTGATATGGCTTACGCTTGATCGAATCGTAATTGCGATTTTTATACGCTGAACCCATTGAATATGGGTTTATATATATATATCCATATTCGTCGTCCGTCCGTCCGTTCGCCCGTCTGTATGTATGAACACATCGATCTTCGATACTTCAGATCTCAGATTCAAGTTGATTTCAAATTTTCGATAGCTTGTTCCGTTTTCGATATACACATTGAGACATCGTTTAAGACCTTAAGCGAAATAATGACAATCTGTGAAATTTTGATTGAAATCGGTTGAGAAACACCGGAGATATGGAACATTGAAGCTAAGTAAGGTATGCTGTATGCGTTCACACACACACATATTTTCAAGCAGTGGCTTCACTTGTAAAGTATTGGGTTCAGATTATCGTCTAGTCGGGATTTTTCGACTAGAGCCTTCTAACGTCATTGTTATGGTGTGGTTAAAACAATATATCATCTGTTCGACAGCTATTATTTATATATTTTTCAAAAATTTTCATATTGGACGTCGATGTACATTCAAGTGGCCAAACAATACCAAGCACCGGCTTGTTAAGACGCGGTTCCGAAGATCGCGGACATGTATGCAGATGACGCAAGACATGTTTTTTGTAACAAGCAAGTAGGAGTGACACTATGTATTATTTGGGAAAGATCATTATATATTGAACATAAGATCCGAAAAGGGTTATGGTTAGCATAGTTAGAGTAGCAAGCTTGAAGGCCTGTAGGTACAGCAAAGTTAATTTGGTTGATTAGTAAGGGGGAATCTATTTCACCATTTATTAGTTTGTGGACAAGCAGGTAAATTAATACTATTATCCCAGTTAAGACCCCGAAGGGCAAAGAGCAAAAACTGTTTTTGCTCCGATTCTATTCTATCCTGATGAATACTGTATACAAGATCCGTATTCGGGAATGCGGGTCGTCGAATTGCTTCGACCAGCGCTTAATGAACCCCAAGGCACTTGATGCTCGATTTGTTATTGAAGCAATATGCTTGTCAAACTTAAGCTTTGGGTCCATTAAGATACCCAAGTCCTCAACAAAATCAATCCGATCGAGTGGTGGGTTATCCAGAAAATAGATATTAAAAAAGGCATTCGCCTATAAAAAGACATAACTTTACATTTACTGCAATTGAGATGCAATAAATTGTTTGAAAATTGTCTAAGTCACTTTGCAGTTTATGACTAGACAGAAGAGTTGTAGCTGGCATGCATAATTTCACATCATCAGCACCCGAGAGTGATTTATTACGTACGGAAGGTCGTTTATGAATAGAATAAATAACAACGGTCCAAGGTCACTTCCTTGTGGAACACCAGAAGTGACCTGAACCGCTTTAGAAACTGAGCCATTAAAATAGACTCTCTGAGTTCTAAAAATTAACTAATCTTGAATTCAATCTAAAAAAATTATTAAAATTATTACAAGGAAATGATTTAAAGAGTCAAAAGCCTTACTGAAATCAGTGTAGATAACATCAGTTTGCATTTTATCTTAAAAGCCCTTAATAAAAATTGATGTGAATTCTAGCAACTTAGTGTTGGTAGATCTTTGTTTCATGAATCCGTGCTGGCACGGTGAAATCAAAGATTTACAAAGATGTTGAAGATGAGAGGTTATTGATTTCACAAAAATCTTAGGAATAGCAGAAAGCTTGGAGATACCCCTTTAGTTTTGAGCATCCGATTTATTTGCTTTTTTATGCAAAGGAATAATATGTGACTCTTTCCAATTTTTTGGAAAGTGGATAGCTTCACGGACAAACTAAACAATTTATGCAAAGGTTTTAAAAGACCCTGGAGAAAATTTGGGCTTAATAACCTGAAGATCGCAAAGTAGTGAACTCTCTGTGATTTCAGGTATGAAAATGCAATTTGAGCCACTAAGCTGAGGGGGTAAGGCATGACGACTGGTTGAAAACAAGGGCTATAAGTCGTTTGAAAAAGTTCAGCAAATAGATCGGCAATGGCCTGATCTGAGTTGGCTTTCATTTCATTAAAGAATATGTTTGATGGAAGAGTCGATGACTTTCGTTTCGCATTAACGAAATCAAAACATCCTGCTGAAATTGAATTCTGCACCTAGTCAAGTAATTCCTGTAACATTGGTTATTGAGGACTGAAAAACTGGAACGAGCAATCAAGTATGCAGAAAAAGCTAACGGGAGCTAGATTTTCTGAAACTCTTGTAAAGTTTCGATTTAAGATTTTTAAGAATTGTCACCTCTCTGGTAAGCCACACAGCTTTACTCATTCCATAAGGGACACACAAATATAAAAATGTGTTTAAAGTATTATAAAATATACTGATTGCCACGTCCAAATTGTCACACCCGTAGAGGGGAGACCAGTTAGTCAGGGATAAAAGCCGAGTAAGTTTTGCAAAATTGGTTTTCTGAAATTGACGTACTCGGCTTAAACGTTTTCTACTGGGGCATAACACCCGGTAGGGTAAAGTGATCGACACCTCCAACGTTGGGTGGTATAAATCGTCTGGATAAGATCCAAAACAAAAACCACATCAAGCATTTTATTAAGAGAATTTTGGATATCAGTTATTTATTCAATTTATTTGATTCAATGATATCCCAAGTAAGTTTATAAAGAATTCATTCTGGGCCGAGGGGGTCAGGGCACCAGAGTCGGGACAAGAAATCCAAGTAACTTCAGCAATATTGAAATCACCAAGTACAACAACGAAATCGCGATCAGAAAGCATGCAAGAAACGGACAGTATAGCAGACAAATGAGCATCGTAACAGAGTTAACAGAGGAAGGGGGTATATAAGAGCAACTAACAAAAATTCCAACACCATTGAAATTTCACTTAACAGCAAAAAATTCTATATCTATAGAACCACATTTATAACTGTCTCCGAAGAATAATCTATATTAACAGCAATAAGCACACCTCCGCCACGTCGAAGCGTACGGTCTTTTCTAAAGATACAGTATCTGTTGGATACAACTTCAAAACTAAGAATGTCTTGTCTTAACCAAGTTTCAGTGAAGGCAATGAGATGAAAAGGAAAAGAAAGGCTATTAAGATATAAACTACTACGTTTACTACAAAGATTTTTTACATTCTGATACCCAGGTAAAAAGGTAGTTGTTAGTTTTTTGAACTATCAGAAACGGGAAGCGCACAAGTACTGGAGTATATTCATTTACTATTTTGTGCTCCGGTCAAAATTCTTTGCAGTATATAGAACTGAAATCTTGATTCGAAACACTGATTTTAAATGACGAGATGTTCCTAGTGTAGTTGAGTTTGAATTTTTCCACCGTGAAATCGGCTTTCGATTTGGCCTTAATATAGACCTTGACATCATCTGATGGAACGGTTGCAACAAGTTTACTGATTATATCTTCAACCGAAGCTATATTTGCAGCTTATGGAATTTTTGGGCTCTTTGGATATATTGGGTTTGTTTTGTTGAACTACGTCAACAGTACTCAACACCAAAGGAACCGAAGGACCGGGATTAGATGAAACGATATCCATTGGACTATAATGTGTATCTCGTTTATATTGGGGACTGGGGCAGAAGAATTGTTTATTTATGATATAAAGGTATCAATGTTGTTTAAGTGCATATAATTCAGCACACATTTAAATTATATAAGAAATGACACACAATTGTCATTACAATTAAAATTATATCAAAACCATACACATTACCACATATTTATTGACACAATTAAACTTGTATTCGATACCAGAAAACTCTTAGCGACAAAATATCCCTGACTACACAGAATATCGCTAACTACACAATATGCGTTATATTGATTAATATGACAACACAAACATGAAAACTAAGCTATTTTCACCTATAAATATTGTGAATTTTCGTTAATAAAGTTAGTGTTTTAGTGTCTTAGCACCACCGCATTCAATACTATTCACTCATTTCTACCATCGCACTTACTGTGCGCATCGAAGGACCTCCCTCTCCGTAGTCCACCTAGTTACAAGTGCTAGGTGCGACGCCACTTAGTAGTCAGTTTATGTACTGAATACTTCCCTTCAAACATAGACAAACATTTTGGTGACCCCCACGAGTGGATATCTGAAGTTGTCAACTAGGCGACAAAGGATAACTAACTCATCCGAATCGCTTACTGAAGTTGTCAAGTAGGCGACAAAAGGACCAAATCCTTAATTGAAATTGTCAACAAGGCGACAGTCAAAAGGAAACTTTAAACCAGCTAAGACAGTACACTATACTTATGTTAGTACAACCACCTAACATAATCACGATACTTGTGTTAGTGTGAATTACTGAAGTTGTCAACTAGGCGACACTTCAGGATGCAGGTGCTCTCGTTAGATAAACGACCACAGCATTTTTACAAAGTCCATCAAGCGACAAAAATCTGTTAAAATGGCATCAGAAAAAGTAACCATCGATGAGCTACTTGATGTCCAGCCAGATGTCAGCAATCAGATTCAAAGGCTGATATCTAATTACAAATAGGACTCCTCAGAGAGAAAGTCTATGTCCGGCTACCACAAAATCAAAGCTGATTCTTTGAATGAGAAATGGAATATTGTCCAGGAAAATGATGACGTCATAAGAAAATCTGGCGGGCAATCACAAAATCATGGATACTTCGCCTTCTATGAGGCCATAAAAACAACAGTTCTGAAGTTCTTAGAAGAAGCAGCAAGAAGATTGAGATTGACGATGGACAGCGTAAGCAACCAACCCTGGAACCCAAGGTGATTGCGTTATGCCGACGACAAGGTGCAATGATCGCATCCTTATATCGCGCATTGCACCAAAGAACTCCTATTGAGCACTCAGTACTAGAGCTCATAAAAAATATGGGCTCAAATTCAAGAGGTCCATTTTCGACTTTATGAAGAAGTGGAAAGCCCAGAAGAAAAATGGAAAAATGGATATGATTCAAAAAAGTATATCTACAAGCAGAAATTGATTTACATAAACTTGCCTCGCATAACAATTCCCAAATTTGATGGGGATATCTTAAAATGGGCACAATTCTTTGATATGTTTGTGTCCATGGTACACAATATCAACATCCCGACAATCCGGAAAATGTGGTATCTTATGTGAGGCAGAAAGATTAATCCGCCAAATCGACTTGAAAGAGGATAACTACCACCACGGATGGAACATCTTGGTTGACGCGTACA